>MU827304.1:2628488-2883878 GCA_029204205.1 Desmophyllum pertusum | reverse complement strand
GCGTTAGCTTGCTGGAATGTGAAACTCCACGATGCCCAATTTCACCGCTTTGAATAGCGACTAATTGCTTTGCCATTGATTAATCGCATACCCTATACGCGTAACTAGGAATGCGACGGAAAAGAATAGGTTGTCTCGCTTTCCACTATACGCGTATGTTGCAAATGAATCTACCCTTAGTAATCGCGCCGGGTCGATTAACCTGCTTTTAAATGATGCATTTAAAGGTGCAAATGAAATGGCTAATTGTCGTTCAATATTCAACGTATTCCTGTCATATTTGTCAAAGTTACTAATTAACAAAGTCTGTGCATCAAATTTATAGCGTATTATATATGCTTTTCCACGGACTAAAATGTAATTTTCGATTAATTTATGTAAATGGCGTGAACAAGGAACACCAACGTACATAAAAGAAAGACTAGATCGCCCATCTTCGGAGTTTTCCTATCTCCATATACGTTGATTCCTCAGATAGCGCCCCCAGTGCCTAATATTCGTTTGAAATTTCACGTAAAACGAAGGAAGAAGAAGAAGAAGAAGAAGAGGAAAGTGCGAAGAAGAAGAGGAAAGGAAGCAGAACTCAACAAAAGACCCCAAAAAAGAAGAAGAGAAAAAAAAGAAAAGAAAAAGGAAAAAGAAGGCAAAAGAAAAAGAAAAAAGAAGAAGAAAAAGAAAACGAAAACGTGGTAAGAACCTATTACAAATAATATAAAAAGAAAATTAAGCCTGCCGTAGCAGTCGTATTCCTTTCCGAGAGCGCGGGCATACGCGTTGAAGGCACATCCCCTGCCGCCTTTCGGAAAGGAAACGACTGCCTACGCATGGTTACAAAAAATTACGACCCCTCAAATGAAAATGATATTCATTCAACTTCGATAACAAGTTATCAGTGCACAGAAACAATTACAATCTTGTTAACACACAGCAAAAAAAGCCGAGAAAAAGAGAAACTCAAAATACTTCAGCTAAATACCTTGCTATATATCAAACTACGGCGAACGTTTTGTCTGGTCGAGACTTCTAATATTTCTCAGAAAATGAAGTAGAAATCACACTTAAATTATGCTATTTTAAGTTAAAATAGTTTAAAAAAATCTGACCCCAAGAGGGACTTGAACCCTGGACCGATGCCGGGTTACCAAGCGTGATGCATGACCTGCAATGAGTACCCGGGCTAGCAATAGCCACACGGTTTCGGCCGCGAATAATTTGGCTATAGATAACCCATTAACACCTAATAGCTAACTAAATAACTTCGGGCCTAACCGCGATCTAGAGTTTTAAAGTAGGCTAACCCGAGTGCTAATCTCTACCGGCTAATTCGGGCTAATTCGTTCTAATTTTGGGGTTAATTTGCCTTATGCCTATTTGCGGCTAATGCGTGCCTATACTATGTGGTATAATCGTTCATGAGGACGTGTCCCTACCTCCCGTGGCGTAATATGTTTACTTTTAACCCAACCTAAGGATTTTAAATGACAATGCGGCTTTTTGTTTCTTTGGTTTTATATCTTCAATACCCGACTTTTTCAATGGCGGTATTGTAAAATGGCGTTCGGCCTTTAATCGGGTCTAATCGGCCAAAATTAGTAGGTGACGACATTTTCAGTTATTAGTCTAATTTACTAAGGTGAATATTAAGAACTCGAGATAGCTGATTGGTCTCCGAAAAATTCGGCATCTGACGCTATATTCACCGCGCGAGGCCCCCCCGGTGACAGTAGAAGATCAGGATTTCAAAGCCACGATGCGTTGCTAAGCTAAGCCAAATTTGTTGTTTGCTGGCAAGTAAAGATGGCGACGGCCAGCGACTCGTTTTGCAATGGAAATTTTCGTTTATTCTAAAGACATCACTCCAAGCTTACAGGAATATTCCAAAGCATCTGGGAAAACCTTTTCAAGAAATGATTTTAACGCATTAAAAACTCAGTCAAAAACAAAGGTTGTTGCGTGGCGAGCAAGGGATGGCCCACGGTGTTTGTGTCGGATGGAGGGATCTGAAATTTGCCCGTCTCTTCAGACCTAAAGCGCTTACTTATACTCAGGAAGATAACTACTTCTCTACCTCATGAAATCAGTATATGCATTGAAACAAAGGTATATACTGATGAAGGTCTTTTTCGTAGTTGTTCTTGTTGTGTATGTTACTGCCCCTTAATTTGATATGTAAACTACGGTAAATAGGTAACTACCGAGTAACATAGGCGAGCACTTGCGTGTGTGCTTTTTCATGTTTTCCAGCCTCGTAATTTGTAGTTCTTGATATTCACCTTAGTAAATTAGACTAAAACAATTATTCGCCCTTCAGGCTCAGTGAATATTGGCTGAATATTTACCTCGACTTCGTCTCGGTAAATATTCACCAATAGTCACTTCGCCTTCGGCTGAATAATTGTTAAATATCCAACGATGGTCTAGTGGGGGAAGTTTAACTAGCCGCATAATCCGACAGGGGGTGCGGAGTCACTGCGAGTACCTTGGCATAACTTCCCGACCCAGTGAAGATATCACTCGACCGAGCGACTTCATGCCTCGCACAACCGTTCACGAATATCTCTTAGACAGGAAAACAGTCAAATATTTTTTTCTCTACTGAGTTCGTACGAGCGTACAAACTGAACACGCTGAGCCGAAGAAAGATGGCCCCGAGAATATTTTATTTCCCTGCTACTCATACTCGTTAACCAGTCGCTATTGGTGCGTTTACATCAACATTACACAAACTCGTTTCGCTTGCATGAAAAACATCTAGAAAATTAACAGGTAAAAGAACTGGCAGCAATATAAATAAACGTTTTGTACCAAATATTAGCCTTGGTAGCCATTTTTCATAACGGAGTTATTACCAAACTAATTTTCAAAACATTACAGTATTTTAGTATGCCGCCGCCATGTTTGTGTCCTCTCAGAGGGACACAAATATGCGCGCCCATAAAATTGCACAAGAAGTAGAGCTAGATTCTCACCGTCAATATCATTAGACTTTCACTTCAAATCTGTTTAGCACATCACGTCCTTAAATCTATTATCACGTCTGAAAAATCTAAAAATGTTATAAAAAATATCCGTATTTTGTGACAGTTCATTAACACGTTCATCCGGGACATCCCAAATTTCAAATAGCTTTATTTCCAAAAGGAATCACTGGATCGATACCAACTTTGCATAGAGATTAATGATTTCGTTGTCTAGAAGATATAAAAATAATAGCTTTGTCAGGAGCATATCACCCCGGAGCCTCTATCTATGATGATAAAGGACAACAGCGTAGTTACACCTACGGCTATTTTTAGAAACAAAGCAGAACAGCAAAAGTCATTGTATTGTATTGTTTCGTATTGTATTCAGTATTGTATTGTATTGTTTTGTTTTGTATTAATTAATATTGTAGCAGGAACAATCTCATTGGTTAAACGTGGGTGCGTGGCTCATGACATCATATTTTCGCATCAAAAATGATTCTAAAAATAGCGCTCAAGGTGTAACTTCGCCGAGACATAGGCTCAATAAGGGAGATGGAGGCTCCGGGGAAATATGCTCCTGCTTTGTAGGATTAACAGTTTAGATTTTAGAATTTTGATGACGTCAGATGAGAACAAAGAAATTTATATGTTTTTTTTTGGGCGAGAGAAGATTAGCCTGAGGTACAGGCGGAGAAGATTGGATATGAGAGTGTATTGAGGCGATCCTTCGTCTCTTCCCGTGACTCCCCGTGCGTCTCTATCCACTCTCGTATCCAATCTTCTCTCGCCCCCAAAAAACTGACTGGGTACGAGTCTGAGGCGGGAGAGAAATATTCTCGGGGCCATCTTTTTCGCTCGCGTGTTTCGCTTCTCGCCTCGTTGAAACTCAGAGGGAAAATACCAACTGCTCGCAGTCTAGTGCGCTTCTTGTTTTATTTCCATTCGTCAATAGCGGTTAAACACAACGCGGTCTCAGTAATGCCAAGGTTGTAATGCATACTTTTTAGTTTGTTTGTTTTCGTTTTTAATTAAACCGACTTATAATTCCTAAAAGGCCAAAGTTTTAAATAAAACTCCCCCGGCATTTTAATCTAGAAATACCTTATATTCCTGGGATAGATACAATATGAGCGGAAGATCTGTATGGGAATTTACAATGGCGAGCCGCATCTAAATGTTCAAGTTTTTCGACTATCTTATTGGCTATACAAATAATTTTAAGCGAGTAAATAGAAGAAAAAGTTTATGTAAATCAGATGAAAATCTGTATCCGATTTGACAGATATTCATTGAACATTCATTTCTTTTGATTTTTCTTTATGAATTAGTAATGAGTGTTGTAATAATGTTGTTGATACTCACTGCTGGCCATCAATTTCATCTCCTTCCATTTTTTCTTCTTCAAAATCTTCAGAGAGCTCTCGGCAGTATTCTTTTCCTGATAAATTATAGGGGTGATTAGTTTACAAAATTTACTAACTGCCTGAGACAATGTTGAGTTCAGACTAAAATATAAACTTAAAGGGACTGTGTAAGCTGGTGCCCATGCGCTGGTAGGGTGCACTAGAAGCTAATTTGCCATACGACCTTTTTCACAGTTTGCGGTAATCTGGAGTGAAGTATTTTATGTGGAGTAAATAAAGGGCGAGTCGTAGGCTTCTGTAAATTAGTTTTAATGTAGCTGCGCTGCAATAAATTGTAACACTGATTTATAATATAACTGATCGAGGTTATTGATAACATAACACGATAATGTAACGGAACAACTCATTCAACTGCTAAATTCACCCCTTTTGCTTTTTTTGACTTTGACATTGAGAAATAAAATTTCGGCCTTTTATTTTCCGTAGCAGTTTATTCATGGTCTGAATCCTGCTAACAGAACTTTTGACAAAAATCCTCGAAGAATGTACGCCTTCGCTGGCCGCCAAGACTAGTTCGAATGTCAAAACAAAATTATCCTAATCGCGTTTACATTTTATTTCGCTTTGAAAAACTATGATTAAAAAAATTAAGGCTTCTTTAGAAAATGAAAAGTTGCATTAGAGACGACTATTTTATACAAACAGACAGAAATTTGAAAAGTAAAATAACGTCTTCACCATTTTGTTCTCAGAATTCTAGGAAAGGCTCAATCTGAGTTCGCTACTGCCGTGGAAAATTTCATTCAGTAAACTGAAGCGGCCCGACATTCAAGCTGTTTGTTTTTCTTCTAAAGACTCGCTTTATTTATTTCTTGCCTCCAGCGAAAGAAGATGGACAGCAAAAGTTGAATGTGATAAGAAACCAGCGCTTAAGAGCTGATGTCTGTAATTATCAACCGGAGGCATACAATAGGGAAAATACCAAAATTCTCAAAAAATTCACAAGATAGCCCTTGGTGAACTATTACTAAAAATATATGTTTTTACTTCAATTCCGGCAATTATTTTCGAGATACGGAGGTAAACTTGGTTTGGCAGCTCTCAGACCGGTTTTTTGGCGTTTGACACCACACATTGTTGGAGACCTTGTTTTGAAACTCAAAACAATTTTATTCCGAGAAAACAAATTACTCATCAGATTAAGTAGATAATAAGATATATTTTGAGCGGTTATTTTATCAATTTGAATTAAAATTGAATATTTGAAAGATTTTTCCCATTATTTACATTATTTTAAGCAATTTCTTGCAATGCAAAATTGACGAAATTGAGAGGCTAAAATCTTTGACTGGTACATAGCCTAGAGTATAGAGACTTATACTACATGAAAGAGTATTATTTCTTCTTTTAAAAATCTGTTTTCAAAACCATGGGCAACTTAAAAGAAGAATTTTGAGGCTGCGAAATACAAGTAGTACTTTTGTGTAATTTGAGCTTTTCCGTCACGGCATTCCGATGCTAAAAACTCAGATAAACACAACATTAAAAACATTTTGGAACAACAGAAGTTTAATAATATTTGTTATCAGGCACCAGCACATGTTACAAGACTATTTTCTGTGATTTGCTATCGCTTTTTGGCAATAATAAAATAATTTAGCTATTTTATTCGACCTTGAGTTCCAAAGCGTACACAAGTCACCGTAACGTTTGTCAAGGTCAACTTGAAATCAAATCAAATCGGAACATTTTCGCACTCTGAAATTACTGTTCAACACACAGAACAATAGCTATGAGTGCTTTGTTATTCGTACCTTAGATTGGGCTTTCTGGGATATTGAAGAAATCCATGAGATAAATCTGGAACAACATCTGATGGCTGTATAATTAAATACGGTACGCGGTTTCCAAATTCGTTTTCAGAGATTGCGTTACATACATTACAGTGGGAGACCGCTGTAATGTTATTTCGATTATGGGCCCCAGCGAATTGTTTTAATGAACTTATGGAAATTTCACAACTGAAGCCACAATGCATTAATTTGATTAACGTCACCGGATTTAGAAATTTTGAAATAAATTAATCCAGGAGCCTGTAATTACAGGACAAGGTGCGACCTAAACCATCACCTAACTTCATTATAGTAAAAACGTCCAGTGGAGGGGCACTTGGGAATATGTCGACGGCCCCTAACCGTCATCAGTTCATTATAGTAAAAAAAACTGGAATGAATAAAATCAGTGGACACTAGTCATGTCAGAGGATGTTCCAAAAACTCGGCAACAGTGGCAATATCTTAGACCTTCGTGCAAGAACACGACCCAACAAGATCCGTGTTAGGGGAGGGCCGCGTTAGGAGGACCGAGTCTTCATAATGACGATAATAGCGTGAGATTTCTTTGTTTAATGAACAAAATAATCGTCGACATTTCTCATACGCATAAATTGTCGCATCCCCAACTGTGTAAAAGGTCACAAACAATCACAATACGAGAACTAATGTCGTGCTAGCAAATCTTTAAATAAATGTAAGTAACTTTTTTTTCTTTATGACATTTTAATTTGTAAATGATATGTCAGTAATAACCCAAAGAAAAGAAAATCAATTGTATTAGAAACAAACCAGAAACAGCTACAAGCGCTAGAAAAGTTCAGAAAAGTGCCGCACTAACCCTCTGTCCAGGAAGAAGAGCTGGTTACCTGGAACAAGAAACTACTGGCTTATTTTTAGATTCCATTTTCCCGAAAAATGTTTTTTTCCGATTCTCATTTGTAACATGATATCAAATTAAATAAAAAAAATTAGCTTCGTATAATGTATAAATTGCCCATTTCGGATCATGATTTTTCTCAAAAAAAAATTGTGTTCATAAGTGCAAGTGAATATGATTGAATTTGAAAGAAACAAGTCTCTAGAGTAACATCACATGGTCTGAAATGGGGCAACCAACAAACCAGCGAAAGAGGATAAAAGAGGTTTGAATGTTGAAATCGGGGATTTCCCCCTCTCGCTCTTCTCGCTCGACGGACTAAGGGAAAGAGGGACTGCTGGTAGTCTACGCTCCGGGTAAACCTATAAACTGGAGAGAAACTGACATTTCAGGCTGGCAGGAAAAAATTGGAGGCGAGGTGCGCAATGACCGCGTGTAGTTAGTGATCCTCGCCACCAGCCAATAATTCGTTTTCCGTGCGGTGGTTGCTCTCGCAATGCATAATTACTGTAACACTTCCGTTTGCTCTCATTGCTACCGGAGGAATATTCATTGAATAAACGCGAACAATTATTGGACACGTTTATAGCGGACCTTCTGTCTTCAGAACACCTGAAAACGAGGCAGATTACAAGCAAGGGTCAAGCAAGGGTATATAAATCCCGCACATGCGGCACAATTTAGAATGCTGCTGCTGGTTTTATTGCTCGAAATGTGGTAAGCAATATAATAATTTACTGGATTCGCACATTATGTGGTCAGTGTAGTCCGTGCTGGAGTTCAATGGTTTTCATTTTGTATCTCCTAACGCGGTCCTCCCCTAACGCAGATCTTGTTGGGTCATGTTCTTGCACGTGCACTGTTGCCGAGTTTTGGAACATCTTTTGACAATGACTTGTTCCACTGATTTTGTTCATTCCAGTTTTTTTTTTACTATAATGAACTGATGATGGTTAGGGGCCATCGACATATTCCCAAGTACCCCTCCACTGGACGTTTGGGGGGGGGGGGGGGGAGGGGGTAAGGAGAGAAAATATTTGACGATAGGGTGGGGCATTTTGAGCACAAAAAAAAATTAGGCAAATCTTTGTTATTTTTACTTCATGTTTAAGAATGGAACATAAAGAGAAAACATGGTTCTGTAGAAAATGAGAACAAATGAGAACAATTTCATTTCACTTACACATGTGATTGCTCAGTGTATCGCACGTAAATCTCACGACTTTCGTTGCTCGCATATGGGCCCAAACGCGAGCCTGCTTGCAAGCTACACTAGAAAAAGATTGGACAGCAAAATTCCAAGTGGATGTTATGGAGGGTGGGGGGGGGGGGGGGGGGGGGGAGTGGGGGGTTCTGACCTTGACGTTAAGCGGGGCACTTGGGAATATGTCGACGGCCCTTTCTTGCACTTGTCCTTTGAGGCAGCGTCCTGGATTAATTTATTTCAAAATTTCTAAATCCGGTGACGTTAATCAAATTAATGCATTGTGGCCATTCGGTTGTGAAATTTCCATAAGTTTTTTTAAAAACAATTCGCTCGGGGCCCATAATCGAAATAACATTACAGCGGTCTCCCACTGTAATGTATGTAACGCAATCTCTGAACGAATTTGGAAACCGCGTACCGTATTTAATTATACAGCCAACAGATATTGTTCCCGATTTATCTCATGGATTTCTTCAATATCCAGAAAGCCCAATCTAAGGTACGAATAACAAAGCACTCATAGCTATTGTTCTGTGTGTTGAACAGTAATTTCAGAGTGCAAAATGTTCCGATTTGATTTGATTTCAAGTTGACCTTGACAAACGTTACGTGACTTGTGTACGCTTTGGAACTCAAGGTCGAATAAAATAGCTAAATTATTTTATTATTGCCAAAAAGCGATAGCAAATCACAGAAAATAGTCTTGTAACATGTGCTGGTGCCTGATAACAAATATTATTAAACTTCTGTTGTTCCAAAATGTTTTAATGTTGTGTTTATCTGAGTTTTAGCATCGGAATGCCGTGACGGAAAAGCTCAAATTACACAAAAGTACTACTTGTATTTCGCAGCCTCAAAATTCTTCTTTTATGTTGCCCATGGTTTTGAAAACAGATTTTTAAAGAAGAAATAATGCTCTTTCATGTGGTATAAGTCTCTATACTCTAGGCTATGTACCAGTCAACGATTTTAGCCTCTCAATTTCGTCAATTTTGCATTGCAAGAAATTGCTTAAAATAATGTAAATAATGAAAAATCTTTCAAATATTCAATTTTAATTCAAATTGATAAAATAACCGCTCAAAATATGTCTTATTATCTACTTAATCTGATGAGTAATTTGTTTCTCGGAATAAAATTGTTTTGAGTTTCAAAACAAGGTCTCCAAAATGTGTGGTGTCAAACGCCAAAAAACCGGTCTGAGAGCTGCCAAACCAAGTTTACCTCCGTATCTCGAAAATAATTGCCGGATTGAAGTAAAACATATATTTTTAGTAATAGTTCACCAAGGGCTATCTTGTGAATTTTTGAGAATTTTGGTATTTTCCCTATTGTATGCCTCCGGTTGATAATTACAGACATCAGCTCTTAATGTTGCTCTGAAAACCACGATGAATATAAAGTCATAAATTCTAGCCAGTTCCTTCGATGGTACCTCAGCCAGTCTTGCCCTTGATTTTTTCTTTGCTAGTTGTACAAGTAAACTGTAATACTTTCTATCGGATATTTTTCACAAATCGAACAAGCTAACACCGAAATAATTAAATAGAACTGTAGCTTGATTTTTCAATAACATGCGAACTCTCGGGAACTCTGCTCAATCGAAACGGTTTCGTTTTTCGCTGCCGTCAATCATTTAGTAATCCTTTCAAAAGTTCAAGTCTGTGGATTGTGATTAGTTGACAATCCACGGACGTGAACTTTTGAATGGATTACTAAATGATTGGCGGCAGCGAAAACAGATTTTTTTAACAGAAACAGTTGATTGAGCAGAGTTCCCGAGAGTTCGCATGTTATTGAAAAAGCGCTGTAATGAAAAGTTGACATCAAGAGTGAGCCAGATGCAACGAATTGCCAAGATTAGCGTAGATTTGTTCACGACTGCTTCATCTCTGCTTCATCTCCTCGAATCTCCCGCCGAAATTGAAAAAGCTGGGCCAAAATTTTCAAGTTGAAGCTGAAAACTCGTATGCAAATTAGCTTCTAGTGGACCCTAACCGCGAATGGGCACCAGCTGATATAGGCCCTTTAATTGAATGATAAGTTATAACTCCAGTTATTAATACTTTAAATAATACATGTAAACAATAATATTTATTTGTTTATTTATCAGCAGCTAAGTTGTAAAACTCGATGTGATAATTCCGCGCACAATTTCGTGGCACCGTGTCTCTTCAATTTGCTATAGAGAAAGCGATCTGTTTGAATTGGAGAGGAGTATAAATAACAGGTGCAACAAGTATTTTCAAACAACATCAATGACACTATTGTTTTCCATTTTTTTTACCGCTATTCAATAGTATACAAAATATACAGTTCCGATAGTTTATACTTCAAATTTATCTTAACTGGAAAGTCAATAATCGTGGTAACTAATTATTCGCTGCAGGGCCGGGATGCTACTTACTACTTACTTGACGGCGCATAAGTAAACTATCCACAGCCCTCTCCCCTTGTTACAAATCTCTCCTTCCGACACCCTGTAAATCAGTCGTTGTTCTTAACAACTATTCCCTTATCCCACTCCCAGAAGAGTTGACGTTGTCACTTGGGTCATTAACGAAGATTACGAATTTCGCGGTTCGGAAAATTGGCCACGCGTCGCGTTCTTTCAAAACCTTTGTTCCACTAACAAAAGAGCCTGATAGCGGCAAACAATAAAAATTATCATAAATGGAGATTTAAACGGCGTCCCATTCTCTGCCCAAAATAAAAACCCAAAGCTTAATATATATGATTGGCGGATGAGTCCACAGTGACAAATTATAGTGAGTAAACTGAAGCAGAAATGTTGCGTAAAATAATACTCAAGAACTTGAGTAAGTTTACTAAAAGTACTCAGCTGCTGAGTACAATTAACTCAAATTCTAGGGTAAAACATTTTGAGTAAAATAAAAATTTACTCAGACTGCGATAAAAATATCACTCAAGGTATTGAGTAAAATAAATGAATAAAAATACTTTACATTTTGAGTAAAATTAAAATTAAAATGAATATAAAGTACCCGAATAACTTCTACTTCTTTGATATTTTTCTTTCTCTGAAAAAAGAAAATGACCGTACAAAATTAATTCAGGGGTGAACGAAATAATGAACCTTTTAAATTAAACTCTGGACCTTAGGTTGTTCAAGTACCATGCGGGTTTTTATTTTATTTGGCTTCGCCTAAGATATATATAACAAAAATAAACAAAAAACGGAATAACAGTGCTGCACCCTGGTACCATTCAGAATTGGCATATTTTGACAACTTTATAATGTCATCAGTTTAAACTAGGAAATCGAAAAGCATGTACAAAACTAATGAAATTAAAATACGAATAATTTTCTAATCCATTTGTTAACGAATCATCCTTAAGTTTGGCCACCACCGTATAGTGGAACCCTGGGCCCGGTTGTTCGAAAGCCGATTAACGCTAATCCAGGATTAAAAGTTAATCAAGCTTTTAATTTCACTTGTATAAAAGTGTTTTTCTCTCGCTAATGTTTTGTAAAGTTTAAGATTAGTCAAAGTCAAAACAGAAAGACAAAAAATATCAACAAAAATACTCACTGAAAAGTTACAAAAACTGAAATCAAAATTCGTGCTAATCCTGGATTAGCTTAATCGTCCTTTGAACAACTCGGCCCTGATATATAACAATTATATTCTTCAGCCCGGCCAATTAAAATTACAGCAAAAAAACCGATATAAACGGACCCCCGTTATAGCAACACATTTACCCAGCCCCTTCCAACACTTCATTATAGCAGGGTTCCAGGTGACCTTTTATCAATAAATTAATAATTAATTTTTTTTTTTTTTTTTTTAAATTGCAACACAAAAAATACTACTTTACAATACTAATACCTACACTACTTACAAAAAGATACCTACACTACTTACAGTACAATGATTATAATACCATACGTACCACTCAATGCGATACTTACAATGTGATGCTTACTTACAATACTAAATAAATACTTACACTACGTACAAAAACGGTACTTACACTGCTTACAATACGATGCTTATAATACAATCATTACCCTACTTACAATATGATGTTACACTACTGGACAATACGGTTACTGCGATACTATACCACTACATACATTATCAAGATTAAGGATAAAAACATTACAAGATACAATATTGGAAAAAAAAAATGAAAAATATACGAGAAGAAAACCTAACGACGTCAAACTAAAATAAGCATTCTCATTGAAGTCATGAGCACTTTGTCAAACCTATCTTATACAAATTACGTAAAACTTAACTTAAAAGCTAGATTGTTATATAATTATTAAAAAACTTGTTAGAGGCTTAATTTCACTTTTTAACTTACAAATCCTTCAGTACTAAATTTAAATTCCAATTTACTTATAAATTCCTTCATGCTTCCTTTTTTTGAGTTTAATTTTTTAGTATAGATATAATATTTAGCAAACAAAAGTGCATAATTTAAGCTTTTTTAACACCTTAAGGGGTTTACCAGTATCAGCTCCATTCTGTAGTTTCCCAAAGAGTTGTTCTATTGTACTTAATGAGAAGGAGGTTGTCATTTTCTTTGTTAAACCATTTAATGACTTCAGAAAAAAATTCCTTCGACCAATTGCAGTGAATGAAGGAGTGGCTTATTGAATTAGATTCCTGACAGTACATACATGTCATGTTATTTTCTATACCATATAAGAATAAACTCCTTCTTTGTCACTATAATTCTATGTAGAAGTTTGAAGTAAAACTCTCTTAATTTGTTTTTCCTTGCAAATGTTTCTTAAGTATTTAAAATATACATTTAATTTTTAGATCGATTGATTGCAGGTCACGAGCCCATTTTTTAGCTGCCTTAAGTTCTATATCCGCTTTGTCCATAAAAAGCCAGTAATAATCTTTACTCTTCATTTTTAGTAGGTTAATATTGATCGTAGGTGAAAGTTGAAAAGATATGTCGTCCTGTGAGAAAATAAATTTGGCTGCTAAATTTTGTTTTGCTTTTTCAACTAGGTGCTTGGGTACTGCTGATACCACTTGTAAATATTGTAAGAAAATTTACATTTTATGCCGTACTTATGAATGAATTCACCATGTGAAAGAAATGTTCCATTTCTCATGAGGAGGTCGTGGATTCGGAAAATGCCATTCTGGAAGCCACGTCTTATAAAAAAAGTCCTGCCATCAATAATGATTTCCCTGTTATTAAATAAAACCAAATCTTGTCCAAAATCAGTTTTGTAAGCGCATTTTAACTCTAAAAAGAATTGTAGCATTAGTTTGTAAAATTGAGGCATTCCAGTCCGATCCAGGAACTTTGAATCATAATTACATCTTAACAAAAAATTTAGACTTCCATACTTGTCAAGGAAATGATTTGGTATTGTTCTCCAGGCCTCATACCATTCTCCCTCGTTGAATAAAAGTCGTGATATCCAAGCTAGCCTTAGAAGATTTAGTCATTACATCCATATTTGGAAACACGTAAGCCTCCTTTCTCATAATTGAGATACATCGCTTGGCGCTTGATTTTATCCTTCTTTTTTTCCAAATGAACTGAAAAAATAACTGTTGTAATGGTTGGAATACAACTCATAGGAACATCTAAAATTGAAGTAGAGTAGACTAACTGTGGAATACCAAGGCATTTTTGTTATTAGGCATCTACCTAGTATGGTGAGATTTCGGGACCGCCAAACCTCAAGTTTTAGAGCTTAATTTTTGAATTTTTTCCAGGAAATTCCTTTGATTGTTTTACTTCTCATCATAAGATATGAAGATGCCTAATGCTCGAACCGGCTCTTTGGGCCATTTAAACCCAAATGGTTTTTCCTCTCGATTGCGCCAAGATCCGAGCCACAAAGCTTTGCTTTTTGAGGGATTTAATCGTAAACCTGAGATATTCCCAAATGAGTTTATCACTCCGATCGCTTTCTCAACAGACTCACAGCTGTTGCAAATTAGTGACGTATCGTCAGCAAATTGACTTATTTTAACTCGGAATTGAAGATTTTAATTCCTTGTATTTCTTTGTCTTGTCGTATCTTACACGCTAGAAATTTCGACTCCCAGGATGAATAGATAAGGCGACAAGGGGCAACCCTGTCTAACCCCTCTTTGACAATTGGAAATAGTTTGTGCTAAAACCATTGTTTAGAACGGCACTTTTCTGGATTAGTGTAAAAGGTAGAGATCCAGCGTTTAATGCTTTGACCAAAATTAAGGAGATCTAAGGTGTTCTGGATATAGGACCACTCAATGGTGTCAAACGCTTTCTGAAAATCGAGTAGTAGTAGTATTCCAGGAATATTTTGAAGTTTCGTCTGTTCTAGGATATCATTGATTAGCCGAATATTTTGACCAATGTATCTTCCTTTTACAAAGCCAGTTTGGTCCGAGTGAATTATCTGTGGTAGAACTTTTTCTATTCTCTTCGCTATTACTTTTGATACGATCTTGTAATCTAAATTTAAAAGTGTAATTGGTCGCCAATTTGAAGAGCTGACAAAATAAGAGTCCTCCTTTGGTACAAGAGTTATTACGCCTCTGCGCTGAGAGATCGACATCATTCCTTCTTTGTATGCAGTATTAAAGCTGTTCACTAGATGCCGGCTTATCATAATCAAAAAAAACAATTGTAAAAATTCCGCCGTGAAAACCATCATCTCCAGGTGATTTCCCAGTGGGGAAGGTTTTCAAGACTTTAGCGCATTCCTCTATTGTTATGTAACCTTCTAGATCGTCTCTTTTCTCATCTGTTTAATTTAACTGTTTGTACATTACGTACAAAATCTTTTTAAAAGTCTCATTGGTGCCTGTTATCCTGTGAGGCATACAAGTTCTCATAAAAGGATTCAATTTCCTTCATTATTTCGTTTTCCTTAACCCAGTATCGTACCATCCACTCGTTTTATTTCTTTAATTACCTTTCGGTTGAAATTTCTTTTCTCTAAATTAAAATTAAAAAAAATACTTGGTAGGTTTTTCGCCCTGTTCAACCCATCTAATTTTAGAACGAAAAATTGCACCTTTCCCTTTGGCTTCGTAGACACGATTAAGTTCTATTTTTAGGCAGTCATATTCTTCCAATTGTGTACTATTCGCAACAATTACTAATTATTCTATCCAGAACCTCTAAACGATTTTGCAGCTCCGTTTCCCGGTTTCGACGCTGTTTTGCTTTGTGTTTTGAGTATGATATGGTGAGGGTTCTTATTTCCATTTTAATTAGTTCCCATTTCAATCTGTCATCTTTCAAGTCCGCATATTTCTCGCATATAGCAGGATAATTTTCTTGGATAAGTTTAAACATATTCATTGTCTTCCACAAGAGAGTTGTTAAATTTCCATAAACCCGGGACCTCGCTTTTCACTGAGAATTTTAAGATCAAGTTTAACAGCTTTATGGTCCGGAGCATTTGAAATTTTGGTGTTAGCTTTAATTGTCCAGTTTATGATTGGTTTTGAAACTAGAAAGAAGTCAATTCTGGAACTAACTTTCAGCGCTTTAGACAAGTAAGAAAAGCTTTTTTCAGTTGGATTTAGTTTCCTAAAAAATATCAATCAGGCCAATGTCCTCCATCATCGATACGAGCTTGTCACGATATACTGTTTGTCTCCAAGGAATACCGCCTTTCTTGTCGATAGCTTGTAAGGTGACATTCCAAATCTCCTCCTATGATAAGATTACTAACATCTGTATGCGACACCAAGTATCTATTTAAAGTCAACAAAAATTTCTGTTGCTGTTGGGAATCATTTGGAGCGTAAATACTACAAATCGATATTTTTACTGAATTGAAGGTCAGATTAATTGATACAATTCTACATCCAGATCTTTACTAGTCGTTTCCACGCTCAATTTGGGGACTCTGTAAAGTGAGGAAACGGACGGCGGATGGCGGATGGCGGAAAGCGGACGGCGGACGGCGGATGGCGGATGGCGGAAAATAATAAAAATAATAATATTTAAAATAAATTCAAAAAAAAAATAATTGAAATAAAAAAATAATTAATTAAAAATAAATAAACAAAAAATAATAAATGCAGAATTAATGAGAACTAAAGCAATGCATGTGGTACAAATAAAATATAATTGTGCGTTGATATTACTCGTCATGCGAGACATGCATCAAGCCATCGACAAATCGAGAATAACTTTCATCAATCGCGAACGGATTGCGTTACAGTGTATTCATTTCAAACTACCAAATTTAACTCGAATATTCAACCGTAGCTTAATACATAGATGTTATTGAACTAGCTTGAGGTCCGTATTGGGAAAATATTGGTCGAGAGACCAACGAACGAGACCAATATTTCCCAATACGGACCGAACAAGCTAGTTCAATAAAGTTTTTATTATAATGGCTTTTTTAAAACTTTGCCGATAAATAAATGCAACCAATCTCGGCTAACGCGCGCGCGCCAAAGCTAAGCGTATTCTTGCATTTTTCAGGCCGCTTTGCGAAAAGTTTAACCAAAATTGTCCGCGAGACATGAGGAAAAATGTTTCTACTTAATAGAAAACGTTTTCTTTTGTTCAATGTTTCATAAAAGGAATTCGGCGAAATGAGTTCGTGAGCGGTCCATCTTAGCGGTCCGTATTGCAAAATTCGGACCGCTCATGGAACCAATCAGAATGCTCCTTTTCATCGTGGACCAGTTTGCCATATAATAAATTCGAATATCGAATGTTGATTATATCTCTTTCCATCCCCGTGAGCCGAGGTGCTAGTAAATCTGGAAAAAGACGAAAAAGACTGCGATGGCTTTTCATTCAACCAGACAGTTGACAGCTATTAAACGACCGCAGCATAGTCACGAAACCACCCTTGTCACGCTTGGCTTTTTCCACTTTGCAAATAATTCGTTATGTATCTTCTCCTTGTAGTTTCTCTGTTTCATTGCTATTGTCTGCTAACGCGAAGAGGAAATTTCAGAAACTTGCTATTGTGATCGAAAACAAAATCATCTGACTCGAATTGCGGACAGCAGACATTCTTTCGTGCACGCTCCTCGGCTCCTGTCTCATGAAACTTCCAAATTTAACTCGAATACAGAATTCAACCGTAGCTTTTTACATCCGAATATCGAATGTTGATTGGATTAATGACAAAATATCTCTTTCCATCCCCGTGAGAGAGGTGATAGTAATTCTGGAAAACAACGCAGAAATTTGAGTGATTTGATTAAAAAAGACAAAAAAGACAGGGGTTTGCTTCCACGATCGCGACGGTTTTTGCCTGAGACAGGAGCCGAGGAGCGTGCACGAAAGAATGTCTGCTGTCGCAATTCGAGTCAGATGATTTTGTTTTCGATCACAATAGCAAGTTTCTGAAATTTCCTCTTCGCGTTAGCAGACAATAGCAATGAAAACAGAGAAACCTACAAGGAGAAGATACATAACGAATTATTTGCAAAGTGGAAAAAGCCAAGCGTGACAAGGGTGGTTTCGTGACTATGCTGCGGTCGTTTAATAGCTGTCCAACTGTCTGGTTTAATGAAAAGCCATCGCAGTCTTTTTCGGCTTTTTCCAGATTTACTAGCACCTCGGCTCACGGGGATGGAAAGAGATATAATCAACATTCGATATTCGAATGTATTAAGCTACGGTTGAATATTTCGAGTTAAATTTGGTAGTTTGAAATGAATACTCTGTAACGCAATCCGTTCGCGATTGATGAAAGTTTAATATTCTCGATTTGTCGATGGCTAGATGCATGTCTCGCATGAGTAATATCAACGCACAATTATATTTTATGTGTACCACATGCATTGCTTTAGTTCTTATTAATTCGGCATTTATTATTTTTTGTTTATTTATTTTAATAATTTTTTTATTTCAATTATTTTTTTATTATTATTATTTTTAATATTTTCCGCCATCCGCCATCCGCCATCCGCCCATCCGCCATCCGCCATCCGCCATCCCTCCGTCCGCCGTCCCGCCGTCCGCCGTCCGCCGTCCGCCGTCCGCCGTCCGCCGTCCGCCGTCCGCCGTCCGCCGTCCGCCGTCCGCCGTCCGCCGTCCGCCGTCCGCCGTCCGCCGTCCGCCGTCCGCCGTTCCGCCGTCCGCCGTCCGCCGTCCGCCGTCCGCCGTCCGCCGTCCGCCGTCCGCCGTCCGCCGTCCGCCGTCCGCCGTCCGCCGTCCGCCGTCCGCCGTCCGCCGTCCGCCGTCCGCCGTCCGCCGTCCGCCGTCCGCCGTCCGCCGTCCGCCGTCCGCCGTCCGCCGTCCGCCGTCCGCCGTCCGCCGTCCGCCGTCCGCTTTCCGCCATCCGCCATCCGCCGTCCGCCATCCGCCGTCCGTTTCCTCACTTTACGGAGTCCCCTCAATTTGTTTGAAGGGTTTATCAATATACAAACTCCTTTACTGTGAGTGGACCCGTGGGAAAAGAAAATGTCACCTCCCCACTCGCTCTTCCATATTAATTCATCTTTAGATTCCGAAAAAGTTTCAGTCTTTCTTGTCAGTCTTCTTCGCAGTTAATCCTTTTGGGAACACCATCGGGCGAAGTCTTTACAAATATCTTTCCGTCCATCGACCACACGCTCACTAACAATCGGTCCTTTCTCCTTTGGTTGGCTTCCTTCATCAGATCTCGTCTAAGGGGTGTTAGGTTTTCGTTGATGTAGAGACGCTCAGAGACCAACGCCGTAGCTGCTGAACAGTTCGGGAATAGCTGTGAAATCTTTACGTTCTTTAGTTCGGTCCTCTTCCTGTAAAGTTCAGTCTTTTTCTTGTGGCTAATAAACTTGACTATAATATTTTTCGGGTTGCCCTTTCCATTGTATAATTTATGCGAGATGTCGATATCTTCACCCGAAATTGGCACATTTAAAGTGCAACTAACCCCCAAATTTTTTTCTCTCATTAAAATCTATCTATTGCCCCGATCACGTCTGCGAAAAAAATATCGTGATTGATAAAATCCCCGCGTTTCTACAGTTGTTTAAAGTCAGGCTTTCCATGTTCACCACCGCGCAAATGGGAGTCCTGGGTCGAGCAATGTGACGTCAAAGCAGGAGTGTGATTTATCATGTTTACAAGCATTTGACTGGGAATCCTTCGAGCGTAAGATATTCTTTTCGTTATTTCCGAGCCGTTTTATTTTCGAAAGCCACATAATTTTAACTCAAGCTAGATATGTCATCTAGTGACTCAAATTCGGAGTCTAGTTACAATTCGGAAGAATATGACACAAAAATGTTGAGGTCGAAGTGGAAGATGCACGGGTCGCAAGCTTCCCGTGATGATCGAAGCACACAGATGGGATGGCTTTCGCTTATGCCGACGAACCGTATGTGGACGAGGAATGGCTGAAGAAATACGAAAAGGAGGAAGAAGAAGAAGACAAGAAGCTAGAGGAAGCAATTCAAGCTAGACTTGACGGCAAAGAAAGAGTGGATTCTTGGTTTTAGTCTTATCACTAATACTTGTCAAACCAGATGTAAACAAATAGACTCGCAATCGATACTTCAAGCAGCAATGAGTAAGATATCTTTCTTGGATGAACTGCCCGGTCACCTGGAATGGGCAACTAAATGCGAAAAGGAGGTCAAAGCGAACGAAGAGTCGAAAAGAAAGCACAAAGGACCGCTTAGATAGCACTGAGAGAAGAAGTCAGTCAATGGTAAGCAATTATTGTCACCTATAGTACTCCCATGCATTGATATGTGCGAGCCGAATGATCATTTATATTTTTTGCTTTAGCGAGTATGTATTTTGTAAAGCAATGGGTATCCTGTTAAATGCCAGCTTTTCACCATTTAGAGGGTTTTGATTTTTACAAAAGCGGCAGGTACAAAACGCAGGTCACAGGTCACAGGTCCAGGTCACAGGTCACAGGTCCAGGTCACAGGTCACAGGTCACAGGTCCAGGTCACAGGTCACAGGTCACAGGTCACAGGTCACAGGTCACAGGTCACAGGTCACATGTCACAATGTCCACAGGTCACAGGAAGTGAAGCTACCGAGTTATCAGATTCTTGGCATGGGGGAAGAGTGTAAAGCTTGGAATACCGGTAATAACTGATGTCACGTATCCTCTGTATTGTATTATTTCATCTCCGGTTACGTCATAGTCATGCATAAGTGCACCGAACATGCTTTCCGGTTTTCGTTGAAGAGTAAATATAAGTCTGAAGACCTTGAAACGGAGAAGCTTTTGTGTGAATATTAATAAAATGTACCCCTACCTAAGCCTCAAATTTTTTTTAAATTGTATGTTGATTGTATGTTAATTGTATGTTGATAAACATTCAATAAATTCGCATAAATTGAAGTTTCCTATCAAATTGTTCACTTTTTAGTCGTGCTTGATATGTGCTGTAAACCTATATTTTGCTCAAAAGTTTTTCCTCAGAAAGGCGAAACTTGCTCGACTGGGTTGCTAGAACTGCAAAAAGTTGCTCCAAACGCCAAAAGTTGCTCAAAAGTTGCCGAGCACAATCGTCGTGTTTTTTTTTTCAAACGAAAGCCTCTTATATTACCCATTTTCCGCGCTTCACGCCTATTTACCACGTAACTTCACTGTCCGCTATTTTTCAATCGACAAAAAAATAATTACAGTGGCCACAATTGACATTAAGGGAATGTTGTAAGTTTGAAAAGACCTGTGACCTGTGACCCGTGACCTGTGACCTGGACCTGTGACCTGTGACCTGTGACCTGTGACCTGTGACCTGTGGACCTGTGACCTGACCTGTGGCCTGGACCTGTGACCTGTGACCTGGACCTGTGACCTGTGACCTGCGTTTTGTACCTGCCGTTACAAAAGCCAAGTAACTGTCGCAGTTTTCTCTCGCTCGCGGCTTTTTTCGATCGATTGAAAAATCGGCTTGCTCGGGCCTGGAAATTGAAGCCATAAAAAACAAGCTGAAAGGAAAACAAGCCACATCACTACAGTTTTGACATCCTCAAACGTTTGTCGTTGCTACTCCAAATAACTACCATAGTGAAACTAAGTTAATTTTGAAGTAAAAACCGTCAAATAAATAACACTTTTTAAACCTCGATAAGCGAAGTGGACCTGTTCCCTCTGTTAGTCCGCATTGATATTACGATGAGTATACGGTTTATCGCACTGCTTATTTCCCGGCCTCAGAAACAAATTTTGGAGTTCAAATCTTTTGTCATTTTTCCTATTTTATCCTTCGAAAATAAATTCGTCTTTGACTTTCATCAATATTCCTGAAATTGCTTCGCACGAGGGTGAAATATTAACGCCATTACAGATGCGCGATACTACGGATGAATGGTCGGATTTCTACGCTCGCGCTACTGAATTTCATGGGCTTACATTTCTGGCTATAGCGATGTAGAGATAGGTTCTCGGTAACATTTGGTCGATGGCTAGTTGGGTTGGCTTCGACCGGGTTAAATAGCCTTTGGAAGTCAGCCTGCTAAAGAAGTGCGCGGACAAATTCTAGACGGAGTTCTTGAGCAATGGCTCTCACAGTCCCACCGTCTTTTTCGTATTTTCTCGACGATCGCTCTAGAATGGTATAGTAAATACCTTTCTCTAAATCTGGGGTGTTACTGCAACGGCCAATAACGCACCTGGAAGGCGTTTCTGCACACTTTTCGAATGTGTAATCGCATCTTCCTGAAGGAAAATGAGTAGACGTGAAGGATCCAAGGCCTCCTGAGTTGAACGTCACTAGCCGCTAAATTCATTCCCAGTCGAAAACGCGGCCGTGAACAAAAATGGCGGCGTTTTTGGGTCACTTTGCCGGGACACAGAAAATCGAGGATTCAACCAAATCCAAAAAAAAATTTCGCAGTTAAGTTTCAAATAACAAGTACATTTATTTAAACGAATAAAAATTTTTGGGGTTAGTTGCACTTTAAACACTTCACCCAACTTGATAACTACGTCTTCCGTGGAAGTATATACGTTTTCGGGGACTCCATGTATTTCCAAGGAATTCTTGCGCGTGTATTGCTCGATGTTATCCTGACTTTCGTATAAATCGTCGATTTCAGATTTTTTGCTCTTTGACTTTCGATCTGAATACCTGCAGTTCTCTTTTCATCTCATCATTTGCCTTTGTCACCTTGCTCAGGCGACGCCTTGAGGGAATTTAGCTGACGCTCTTGAATGCCGAAGGATGATTTTAGTTCAGGCCAGTTCGTCTCTCATCTTTCTGTTTCCTCTCTGTATATCTTTCAGGGTGGTTTGAACACCCCGAAAGCATATATTTTAACTCTTTAAGGCCTGGCTCTTGCTCCATTTGCTCAGGTACTTCTTCGTAAGGTTCGACGTCAGATTCTTCGTCGTCATTTTCGTCGTCGCACGCGGAAATTTATTTCTTCAGAATTTATTTCTTCTTCAGTAGACCCCCGCTCGCCCCCGCTTGTGCTTTCTTCTCCCGTTCGTCATTGAGGTTTTCATGATTCAAGTACTATAATTACTTCTTATAACAGATATGTAAACGAATTTTGGACGGACCTCGACCACCGCTCAAAAATTGCGTCCGAACTCCACGGTGGCACGCATGCTCTCATATGTGTTTATAGTCTAACTTGGCGGTTTGTTTATTATTAGTTAGTCTCGGTAGTCCGTCGAATGGAAAATCTTATCAAAACGAAAATTGATGGAGAAATACTCAATTACAGCATTTCTCGTCTTGTCCATAAAATTTATTGCGCTTCGAATTCTAATCGGAAACTGTTTTGTTTTACAGTTAACAACTGCCAAATTAATTAAGAGTGAATGTTCCCTTATAATCGAAGAAAATTGAAAAATTCGCGGACACGGTCAAAAATTGATTTGGCTCATATTTTGTCTGTGGGAAGCTTTATATACTAGACAAACGAAATGAGGTTAGATTTTTGAAATTATCCATTTTAACGGGAATAAACCGTTTGAAAACCGACTGAGGGTGAAAAGCTCAAGTTTCACCTTCTGCGAACTCGAAATTATGCAGTTTTCAGGCAGTTCTCATACGAACTAAAACGTAACAGCAGAACTTATCCAGCTATATATACATAGTGTGGGACTTCCTTTATCGAGATATAGTGATATTTTTGGTCTCGTGTTATTTCTGAAGGAACCACATCCCGATTATGAGGACGACATCTTCGGCCTTTCGTAAACAAGCCAAAGGCCGGCTCAAATTAGCTTGGCAAAAAAGCATGTGGTAGTGTCTCAAAATTTCTAAAAATATTTCCAGCGACTCTAGAAGAATAGTTCTATACGATTCTGGTCTTATTTGTTTGGGATCTTCTGCTATTTTAATATAAAAACTGACCAAACTCGACCTAAATTACAAATGACGCCATGTTGAAACGATTGACATCAGAATTTATCGCTTTGTAATCAAGTAATTGTTTTGGGGCCAAATATATCCCCATTGATGCTTAGAATCAATAGAAACGTATAAATGATGTTTATAATTAGACTGACTCTAGATATACCGAGATATATAAAATAAATTTCGACTATACATACCTTGCAAATCGCGCCATAATTACGGTGAATTACTCTAGCTCATCAATTCCCGATTGGTCTTTTGCCATACTACAGTCCGCTTCACATTCACTCGGCATAAATTATATTATTTGCATCCATATATAAGAAAAACTCTATGTTGTCTTCATAATCAGTCTCGAACATATTGAGAAACAAACTGAGTGGAGGGCTCGATCGAGTCGAGTGACTGAAATCCGATCGAGTGGACTGAAATCCGATATGCGTGATCTCAACGACAGTAACAAAACTTACTGTCACGCAACCCTTCAGTTCGGCTTTATCTCAGTTACAGTTAAGTTCTTTTTCATAACGAGTAGTATTAGGAGGTACTATGGGGTATAACCAATCAGAGAGCAGCATATAGGTCATGTGACCAAAAATGGACCAATCAGAAGCCAGCATTGTCCACATTCCATTCTAGCGCCATTTTGAATGGCGAGTGGGCGCCTGAGAACGAGTTTAGTTCACGCAGGCGCATAAGAGAGAATAATTCCAAACCACTTAGTTTGAAATTATTCTTCTCTGGTGTATCATTGGTAGGAGATTGATATATATATGGATCGGGAGTGAATGGGGTAGAATTGTGGTATCTTTTTTTTGGGAGTCGGTGCAGACGCATGCGTAATGAATACATAACAAGTGTAAAAGTAAAAAATGCTTTTTTTAATAAGACTTAAACATGACCTAAGTCATTTTCTTTAAAGTAACATCCTCATACAAGGGTTTTTTCATGATAACAAAAACGACGGTAATTTCTACATTCCCAACAATTAGTGGGATGCCAGGCTTTGGCGAGATCGTCCATCCGCGAGTTTAGATAGGCTTCGTTTTTTCTCTTCGTTACAATCGAAGCATAACAAGGTCCTCTAGTAAATCACTGAATCGATCACGCCATAGGTTTATGCGTTTTGACAAGTTCACCGATAACAACGCGATGTTTGTTTTCTTCATGTCCAGGATGAGCCGGCGTTTTTCTTCCAATGTTCGAATCCATAGAGCGGGGTTGACCTTTTCATCTGGTAGTACGGGCTCGGATTCTGTATCGCTCCAGGCGAAGTAAGGGCATCGTTGCGAATGGGCGCAAATGAAATAGGGTTTCCCGCGGTTTTTTTTTTGCATGTACGGTTCATTCTTGATCTTTAGGATGGAGGGTTGGTCCGTGATAGCATTTGGGTGCATCGAGTCCCTTTGTAGAAATCGGTGGACATCGTTGATGACTATGTCATCGTATTCCTCAAATTTGTTTGACGGAGCAGAAGAAGGCACACAGTTTGTTTTTAATCTACATCGAACGTATTCTTTTCCATCGACTTTGGCAGTGAATTCTTCTCGGGTGCCTCGGTGACATAAAGTGGCAGGCAGCGAAACTCATGCTTTAGGCACAGCAACAACAACACCAGAAGAGGGGAAAAATGCAAATAAAGAATTGACACAACTGCTGCGATCTTGTCGCGGTGTGCTCTTGTACTCTTGAGGAGGATGTAGCATGACTTTGAAAATGAAAAAAATCTTAAGGGGTGTTTTTTTTATATAGACATCATTCTGGCTCTGATTGGTTTCTCCGTTTTGATCTGCCGGTGTCTCGTTCATGAAGTTTTTGAAGATGTCCATAGGATGTTTCCTCTTTGTCTTCGCCATTTTTTTTCCATTTCATTCCACCCTGCCGTTGAAACTTTCAGGAAATCCTCTTATCTTGATGCATTGATCTAAGTGCTCTTCTTCTTCTCCCAATATTTTTTGAGACAGATTATTTCGGTACTTGACCATTTCACGACCAAGTTCTTTCACGTCTTCATGAAGGATCGCCTCCGTCACTAATTAATTCGATCAATTGTGGCTATGAAATTAATTAATTAGTATTCGACACGATATCTTATTATCCAAGCTACAAAGTCTCGGTTTTTCCCAGGGGGCATTAGATTGGTTCCAGAGTTACCTTTCCGACCGACATCAGTGCGTCCGAATAGGTGATGCAGTTTCTAAAGTACTCCCACTTGAGTTTGGCGTTCCACAAGGCTCTATTTTAGGTCCAGTTCTGTTTACCATTTACGTTAATGACCTTCTCTCTGTTCCTGAACTGTTGTATATCTGCCTCTTATGTTGATGACTGCAAACTGTATTTGTCCTTCCCACCTGCTGAATTAACCACATCTATCTTTGCCTTGAACGAAGATCTTATGAGAATATGTCAGTGGTGCTGTAAAAATTCCCTTTTGATTAATCCGGATAAAACCAAAGTTCTAGCCGTTGGAGTAACCACAACTCTTGCAGAAACTGTCATCATTCAGTATAATATTGTTTGACAAAGAAATAACACCTGTGCCTGTTTTGTTAAAGACTTAGGTATTCACCTCGACGCAAGCCTCAATTACAACGAACATATCACTAAAACCGTTTCAAATTGTCTATTTAAACTGAAGCAAATTAACAGAATTAAGCATCTGCTGGATAGAAAAACGCTTTTGTTAGTAATGAATTCCTTTGTTTTTAGTAAACTACTGTACTGTTTCAACTGTTTGGAGTAATACCAGTAACAGCAATATCGATAAGTTACAAAAAGTCCAAAACTTCGCTGGACTAATTATTCTAGGCCTTAGAAAGTATGATCATATTTCTGAAGGGCTGCGATCATTGAACTGGCTTCCTATTAAAGAGAGACTCGTATTGAATGATGCAACTATGATGCACAAGTGCATCAACAACTTTGTCCCAGACTACCTTGCAAATAAGTTCAAATTACGTTCCCAGGTCCACGACAGACAAACTCGATCGTCCTAGTACCCTGGACATACCCTTTTGCCGCCTATCAACTGGTCAGGCGCTCTTTTGCTTACAGAGGGGCAAAACTCTGGAATTCCTTAAACAGTAATATTAAGTCTTTAAAATGTCCTAAGAATTTTAAGCGTCATCTTGCTAATTTGTTATTAGATTAATTTCCTACATTTGTAATATTTTTAATATATTTATTGTAATTACTATATTATTTGTATTTATATTCTTAATTAATTTAAATTTGTATTTGATGCTGAAAAACCCCACTTAGGGAGCTTCAATAAAGTATGTATGTATGTATGTATGTATGTATGTATGTATGTAT
The DNA here is from genome assembly GCA_029204205.1 of Desmophyllum pertusum. Classification (NCBI taxonomy): domain Eukaryota; kingdom Metazoa; phylum Cnidaria; class Anthozoa; order Scleractinia; family Caryophylliidae; genus Desmophyllum; species Desmophyllum pertusum. Next base: position 2,857,075 of record MU827304.1, on the reverse strand, counting down.
GTATGTATGTAATGTATGTATGTATGTATGTATGTATGTATGTATGTATGTATGTATGAAAGTATCAAGCTGATCGGGTTCAACTTCTTGTTTAACTTCTTGTTTTAACTTCGTGTTTCAACTTCTTGTTTAGGATCCATGGCTTTTTTTGAAAAAAATTAGAGTGAAGTGAATCGTTTTTATATATGTTTTTTTTGATTGATAGGTGTTCGTTATGTCAATCTCCATTCAGTGTACAAAAAAAAAAAGAAAATAATTGGACATTTAAACGATCCCAAATTGCAAATCTTTCCTGTCGCCAAAATGGAGTGTCAGCATCCCAGAAGCGAAACATGTTCGCTGTAGTTTTTCTGGTAATTGTAGTTCAGGAATCGATTTGATGTCCCTTTCTATTGGATGGGTCCTGGAGGCTGTGAGAAAAAAAGAGACAACGCGTAGACATTTTTTTAAAACAAAAAATCTTTTATTGATTCATGCTTAATCTTATTTACATGAATGCTGGCGATAAGACTACCTCGAATCTACTATCTCTTCTGACAACAAGATGATTTAATATCTTCATAATTATGGGAATATCTAATGTGGAATCTGGTCTTCCATTAAAGTGGATATACAACATAAATGGTATAATATTTCGGAAGGTAATTAGAGAACCAATTAGCTGGGTTTTCATGTGACGCTTGTATCAACATTTGTAGCCGGTCTCGCTAGGGTCCCCTCTTATTCTTAATAAATATATGGAAAAAATCCCCTTTCAATATTTTCAATATCTATACTTTGCGATTATAAATCTCTATGAAGACTGTGAATAGATACGGAAAAGTTCGAGGCTGAACTGTAAAGCGGAACTGCAAAAACAAAATTTTTAAAAGGGATACAAGATATCAACATAGTGCCTCTGACATATTCGATTATTCATACTTCGGCTAACAATATAAATTTGAAATAATGTAAATCGAGGACTGTAACGTTCCATCATAAACTCGTTGATGAGTTTCGTATTTCCCAGCTGGCGATAGAAATTGGATCGTTGGGTTCTACTGAAACCGTAAGGTAGTTCGATGAAAATATTGTTTAACCCATTTTTTTTTTTGCATAGTAAATAGATATATAAATTGAAACATGGTGTAAGGTATTAACGAACTAAGTAGTTGAATTTATGTGTTTGCATGTACACAACATTTATAGCAGTTCGAGTCTCCTTTTAATCCCTGAGATAATATATAGATCGAACCGTCTCTATCTTCCTCCCAATAGGGAATGTCGTAATCCATCATAGACACCGTTTTACATACGTAGTAAAGATCGCAGTTTGACGGTAAAGCGGAACTGCAAAAAAAGAGTAAATACACACATAGTTTTCAACCAAAAAAGGTAAATAATCCGAGGCATTTAAATGGAAATAAAAACAATTGAATTCGTATTCTTGGCTAATGAAATCGAGGTGGAAAAAGAATTCAAGGGTTTATTCGCTAATGAGGATATCCCTAAATAATAACCTGGAATTAAAAATTGTAGTAAAATAAGATTGTCTCATGGCACACGTTTGGTCTTTGAGTACTATGGACCTATCACGTCAAGAAACAATTCTCCTCTTCCTTCTTCATTTGAAGGTAGATTGGAATAAGGAATCCTAACGAAGTAGAGTAGGTCCCATTGCTTTATTCTGATTTGGAACTGTGAAAAAATGAAAAAAATGGTAGAACTATTCCTCCTTCCTATCCAGGGAAAAAGGCGTGTTCTTAACGTTGATTCACCTAACGGTTCACGCCGTTCATAAAAAAGGCAATCAGAAGGAAAGTAAATTGGGGATGTCAGTTGTCGGGTTCTTCCCATTCGGGTCCCCATGAGTCGATAATCGATACGGGGATAAATAATATGTTTTCACCGCGATAATAAGTAATCTAAAAAACATTTGAGGTCGTCATCCACACGGTCCTCAGCATAGGCAGGACCCGTCCACGTGTAAATCTATACCACATTATACAATTAGTCATTCTATGCCTTATGTTGTTTCATCTTCTTGCCCATGCCCAGGTGATCACAATGCACACACAGGAAACCAAATCCTATAAGATTGTCTGCGATTGATTTGGCTTGTTGAATATCTGAAATTTCATGAAAAGTCAACTAGAAAAAAAAGAAAAAAACAATTCTATCAAAAAACAATTCTATCAATGAAATATCCAGGCCTCTAGGATCATTCTCTCTTAAGTTATTCAATGGAATGAATAGAATGCCTGAAAAAGTAATTACGTTTGAAGGGTGTCGAAGTAACCAATTTAATCAGACCCAAAAATATATGAATCAATGGGTGTGAATATATCAAAGTAAATGCCAAATTATCATAGGATAGCGTTCTTTCCTTCTCTTTCTGGCAGTGCTCGGTAAAGTTTAATAGTTTGTTGATAACTCGTAATAACTTCCAGGGTGAACCTAAAACGAAACTATTCAAAAGAAAAAGAAAATTTATCTTAGTATATTTTCATTAAAATCCCCGTTTTCTAACTTCGAGTAATGGGCTCCAGAATCTTGCACCATTCAATAATGAATTCTTTCATAACATAAAAGGAAATATCCATCACGATTCAATTTCTATTTCTTGGTATTGAATAAGAATCCTGGACTCCGTGAATGAAGTTAATTTGGGTTTTCCAGTCGGACATCCAAACACGCCGTAGAAAATATTCTCTACCCATGACCATGATCATGTAATCAGATACACGTAATGCAGATACCAACATGCATAATACGCTAACAAGGACATCGTTGTTCTCTTTCAGTACACTAAAGAAAAAAGTTAAAAAAAAAATCTAATAACTATAACTGGCTAATCTATGGACTCTTTCATTTTCCCATTGAAACACATAACATCCGTCATAAGTATTAGAAACATCAAATATCCCTCTATTTTCATTATCTACAACAACAATGGTTTGTAAAATGCAAGTAGGCTTCAAGTCTGGTCAAAGCTATAGCTATCATTACAAAGGATCTGAATTCCGATAATTAAGCTTTTAAATTTTTCATTCTTCCATTTGGATTGAGTGTGGTTCTTCCTTAGGGTGAGTCCTCATGGCCAATAACAATAACTTGTAGGTTAGAAGCGTTACCAAATTCAGGCGTTCTACACTGTAAAAAAATTTAAAAAATCAAAAAGTAATTATGAAAAACCGGTGAAATCCGTATTGGTCAAAATAGGAACCATAAGTGGGTATGAAAAGTAATGACATCTTAAGGATAAGTAATAAAAAGCCCCCCAAAACCACAAAAAAATACGTTTCGAATCGATGTCCTTCCATAAATGATGATGATTGGAACGAATGGAAGGAGTTTTCTTTCATTTATTGAATCGATGTAAAGTTTATAAACCATAATGTTCTTGATTCGTTGTAGGGATAACTGAAAAAAAGAAAAAAGGAACTAGACGTAGTAAAAGAATTAGATAAGAATAAATAAAAGTAAAAGAATAAACATAATTCTTAGCTTGCTGAAGATAATTCGCTCCAACTCGTTGTTATTCAGCAATACGCGCAGTCTGGCCAATCACGGCTTCCCTGCGTCATGCCTAGTACATTTTTCCTTGAATGCGTCGTTTGATTATCTTGGAAATCTAGAGGCATCGATCTCCGACTCTATGAATGACCCATCAATAGCAATTTGTCTTGGTGGCTCTGCACGAGCTTCACAGGCTGGTCACCCTCTCCAATGCGATGGAAATATTCAGCTCGTTTTTTGTGGTGGTGGTGGTGCAGGCGAGCATTTATCGTGAAGCGCTTGTCGGCATAATCCTGCACGTGGTTTGGGGTTACTTTCACGCATCGAGCTTGACAACGTCGATGTAGCAAAGTTTATTACAGCATGGAAGTGAATCGTATTGGAATTCACAGGTGATAGCTTCGTCCATGGCAGATAAAACAATCGTAGGAACTGTTTGGGTGATCCTCAGGAGCTTCCAACCTCAAACGTTTGCTTTGTCTTCCAGCCATTGCTTTCACTGCTATCCGAAAGAGTTTGAATGGTGATTGACTCGGTTGAGCGGCTCTCCTTATATATAGGGGTTTTTTTTGGGGTCACGTGATGTAATAGGAGGGGGGATACCCCCCTATCCCCTCTCTTTTATGTCCACGTGGTACAAAATGTCATCTCTATATAAATGAATCGTCTTACAACATTTCAGGGTCACAAAAATTCAAACAATGGAGATCAATGAATGTGTCATTTGTTTTGGAAGTTACTTCTCATTCTAGCCAATTGTTTGCAAGTGCAACCCTTGACATGACGCGTGTTTGAGAGGAGTGGATCGATGAGCCGGAAATCCTAATGCCGGCCGAAGATTGGAATTACCGTGTCCCTATTGCGAGACAAGAGATATGTAAAGATTTACCTGAACAGTACGATGGTGAGAGTTGGAAGAAAGATGGTTTACTTTGGGCGGATAAGCACTGAAGAAAGTTTGGGGAAAGAGACCTTTTTGGCGTGCGCAATGGTGCTTACTGGGGATTACTTGAGTGGGGAGTTTGGAACAGAAACTAAAACTATGTGTTTCTTAGGACATGGGACAAACATCAAGTGTTTTGGACGAATAAAATGTATTTGAGTTTTCCAGTAAACAAAGATCAGATCTACCATTTTGGAATTGTACCTCATTGTGAAATGTGTAATTTTTTCTTTTTTTCACCATGACAAGTTGTAATTGTTTGTTTTATTAAAAAGTTGAAAGTTCTTGACGAGTGTCTTTTTTTGAGTGAGCCTGTTTAATCAAGTTCTAACCGGTTTTAATCAAGTTCTAAACCGGTTAATCAAGTTCTAACCGGTTTTGAACTGTCGAAAAAAAATAATCAAGTTTGAAAACATTTGTTATAAAATTTCGGCGGATTCCACTTTGTTTTCAGGATCAGTGTGGCAGCAAAGATGAATTCTCAAGAAGACTTTTGCATTCGGAGACTTTTAACTTTTTGCAATGAGAGGATATCTTTGTGGATTTGGAACATCACGTGGAAAGGAACCCGAGAAGCCTTAGGAGAACTCGATGGAGATATCGGCTTGATGAAGTTATTGTTGAGATGCATTGAGTGTGCGCGTCAAGGACCTGGATGCAACCTCACAAAAAAAATGAAGACCAAGTGGAAAGATTGATTTCCACCCATCCAGGAAAAATGGGGTACGAAGAGGATGAGTGATTGTCATGGCACATCTTCATGGCAGTGTGGGGATGGGTTTTCGTCCTTTTTGGCAAGAGAGTAATGGATTATTCTACTGCCAAATTTATAATCCTAACATTAAAAGATATCAAGACATCCCTCTAGGATTTGAACAAGTCCCTGGTGATTGAGAAGATACAGATATTGGAACAGAACGAGTGAAAAAAAGACAGACACTATTTTAAAAAAAAAAAGTTGTAAACAAACTTTAATGAATTAAAAAACAACTTCTTTTACAATTTCAATCGTTGTTTTGCTTTAATGATGGTCCTGACTATTTTCGCGGTGAGTTTCTTTTTCCCCGGTAGATTGTCGATGGATTTCACCATTTTTCGATCCGCGTTCCATTTGTCTTGTTTGGATTTTGATCTGGCGTACTCGATGTCGTGCTGTTTGGCAATTTTATCCAATCTGTTGATACCGGGATCCCCACGCTTTAATCTCTTTTTCAATTTGGTGAAAGGTCCCATGTATTGATAACCAGGCCAATGCATTTCGGGTGGGTTTAATTTCTGTATGGCTCCCACTAAATCAATTCCACCTCGTCCACCTCGCTGGGACTTCTTTCTGGTTTTTCTTTTCCTTTTCATTTTTTCTGGCCTTATGGAGTGTAAGATAATTTTCTGTTTGGTTTCTTTGTTTGGGATCCCAAGATTCCCAATCTTGACTGGTTCTAAGTCGTCTGACGGCTAAGGGGTAGCGGCGGCTGTCCTCTTACGAAGTCTGCGTATGGTCCTGGCAATGGATGTGTTGATGTCGGGTCTAGGTATTTCTTCTTCTCCCCAGAATGGAAACTGTTTGTGAAAGTTTTCTTTTTGGAGATTTTTTTTTCGTTTACCGGGGGTTTTATAGGCGTCACCTCTTCCTCTTTGAAAAGGGGGTCTGCTCTTTTTTTCCCTTTTTTTAAAGGAGTCACATTTTTCAAATTTCTTTGTAACAATTTTTTGTTGCACAGGTGTGACGAGATCTTCCTCTATTTCGTCACCCGGATCTCCACTTTTTCCTAACGCTGAAAAACCAGAGGGTAAACTGTCCGCATTCGTCTAATCAAGGAATTGATTTTAGGATTCAAATTGTTGCACCATACCTTCTTTTTCGAGCAGTACTCATTGCAGGATCTTTGAGAATTCTCAATTTCCTGGCAGACAAAGTGGCAGCTGATTGTAAGAGGGGTCTTCTGTCAGTCTTCCTTTGAAAAAATCTACCATCGAGGGATCCTCGGCAGGTACCATGTACATTTTCTTGTAGGCCCTGGGTTTTGCCATATCTAACGTCGACGACAACAATTGTTCAATACTGAACCTAATGCGCTCCAAAGTCTTCCGCCTTTCTGATTTTGAAGAGTTTCGTTTCCTCTTTTTAAGCGATTGGCTGCGAGCTTCCAATTTGTCTCAAGATTCAATACCATTTCACTAACCGCATTGATTTGATCTTTGTTGGCGTGTTTGATGAGATCATTTCTTCTGTTTCCGTTTGCTCGATTCAAAATCGGATCGCAAGAACGGTAATTGACGTTTTAATCGTTTTCATCGCGTTGTAGGTAATTAAAATTACAATTGCTGTTTTTTCCTTCTTATAGTCTTACGGAGAGAACGTGTTTGACGATCGATTTACGGTGGGTCTACCACCATCTTTATACGTGGTAGTAATGGTATTGGTGTGAGTCACACCTGCAACGTGTCTTCCTCTAGCGTTTTGAATATTTCTCTGTTGAACTCGCTGTAATCGTCGCAATAAATATTCTCTTCTTTCATCATCGTCGTCACCGTCACCGTCGTCGTCATCATCATCCTCCTCCTCCTCCTCCTCCTCCTCCTCCGCCACCTCTTCTGGGTGTTCCTCCACATTTTCGGGGTGTTCCTCCACCTCTTCTGGGTGTTCTTCCACCTCTTCGGGCGAGCCTCTACCTCTTCGGGGTGAGCGTCTACCTCTTGATGAATCTCCTGATGAATCCCCGACTTCCTCTTGGTGAAATATAAACTGGCATTCTTTTTCCTCTAGGTAATGTTTTTACACCTCTTCCTAATCCTCTTAATGGACGATTTAAGCGAGGTGGAATAGGAGGTGCTAACGATGAATCTGAGCCAGGATCTTGGCGATCCTCTAATAGGTGTTGACGATCTTCCAATAGGAGGCGTTGAATTTAAAAAAGATGCTTGATCGTCATTAACAAGCCAAGAATCCATTTCTGCTTGAGTTGGCAAGAAGTTTAAGAGGATTGTCTGAACCACCCACTCCGAATCCGGCAGGTGTTGAACTTCTGGAGCTGCTTCTGGCTGGGGTAGTTATTCCTATAGCACCATATATAGGAGCTTGATCCATCAAAAAACTTGGATCGATATTAGATTCTTCTGCAGCTCGAGTCAATATATCTGTATATTGTTCCTCATCTAGATTTTCTTTACTCATCTCCTTTTTTGTAGATGGTTGTAAATCCTTCTTCTTTTAAAATATTAGTTTTCAATCGTTTCATTATCGTCTGAACTCGGATGTAAATCAAACAATAAATAACCGTAGGGTTTCTGTGTAGCTTCTCTATATACTTTTAGAACCTCTTCCCATTCGCTGGGAAAAGCTTGCAAGACTAAATTTCTCACACCGAGTTGATCTCGAGGATTCTTGAAAGCGATTACGTAATGAGCGTTTCTGGAAATCGTCTTGGCATATTTTCCAATGGGAAACACGTCTTGACACAGATAGAAGCACTGTGATATCATTGTGATGAGAAAATCTTTGTGGAATAAATCCAAGACGCGTTTGTCGTTTCCTCCCTCAATCCATAAGATCATCCATTCACTAATACTCCACCATGTCCTTTGAACCATTGATTTCAATTGATTTCGTTCAGGTAGACCTTCGTGGAAATGAACCCCTTGTTTCTTTAATTCTTTAAACTTGTTCTGGCCACGCACCATAACAATAGCATACTTTGAAGGGTTGACGTTCAAATAAGGCATTTTTTTCTTGCAATACTTTTTGAACAAAACACAGATTTTCCGCTGCTGGAAGGTCCAACCACCAGAATACTACTGGGAGATTTTGAAACGGAATTCACGACACTCCGCTCATTTTTAAAAAAATTTAATAGTTGACAATGTTGTTATATAAACTTTTTTTCATGAAAAAATGTTACAAGGTTAAAAAAATCAATTTTTTTCATGTAAAAATATTTCGATTACATTGTTGATGAGGTAATTTTACCAAATGTCGAAAATCCTCGGTGATTACCTCTTTAAGCATTTCTCCATCACATGATCATTTCTGACATAATCTTTTTTCTTGAACGGTTTTACAAATGTATCCATGCTCACATTTCGACAACGATATTTCAAAAACATCAAAGCATATTGTCCACAGGATTGGGGATTTTCATTTCTTGCAATGTATTGGCATTACTGGCTATTATGTCCCAATGATCAAATATCCAGCGAAATGACGGGTGACTTTTACCATTTAAGGGTAGTCCGTAACTGTCCATGACTTCACAACTTCCTTTTTCAAGTGTAAATTCCAAACCAATGCGTTCCTGGCAAATGAATAGGATCCGTGTTCCACGATGTAAGCTTGAGGTTTTCTCTTTTCGGGTTTTCTAGGTAATTGATCTGCAAGCAAATACACCCGCAAATACCTCATTGAGTATAGGGTCATCTCTGGCCAAATAGTCTAACTGTTGGGTGGAGAAAGGAACGAACTCCCATTTTTTCAACCGTTCATGCGTTGCTTGTAAATGTCATATTCGATCGAACCAGTGGGTTTTTATCTCCAGCACGTTTTCAAATTCACCGTAAATGATGACATTGACAACGTTATTAAGCGGAGCACCAAATCTCAGCAGGTAATTAACTCTTTCCATCTTGCCGGGATTGAGTTGATTGGCTGTCAGCACAACCCGAAGCCAATTGTCCCACATGAACAGTGTGGTGTTTTTATCACGTCCCCAATGCTCTGGAGCGATCATGCAGCCTTGTTTGTCTAGACAACCTGCCATGATTAACCTGTGATACCCATCCATATCTAGTTCATCATTGTTATGGTTTAACATCAGTGTTTGGTAGGGATATTCTTCTCCTTCTATGACTTGTTTGATGCTTGACAGACCGAATTTTTCAAAGCTGAAGGGATTCCTGGTGATTTCTCCATTGTAGGCAGCTTTATGAACCATACCTATCACTACGGTCGGGGATCCGTCCATTGAAACACATCGTTTCACTTCTAAGGTAGAGCTGCCGTTAGGAATGGGTTTCACTCTTATTTCGGATCGGACCGTGGGATAAGTAAGATGATTTTTCCTTGTTGTAATCGCTTGGTTGATATTTCCTGGTACTTGTCAGAGCGAAGCCTCACTAGACACATATTAAATGTTATTTTGATATCCTCTGGATTCAATCTTCCATGTAGAGCTACACCATTCAAGAAGAAATCTGGATCATTAAACGTGAAACCTGATCTTGAGATCGACACCCGGTATGATTAATCGGTTGACGTTGAAGATGTCGATGTGGGGGTCTTGCAATCAAGACACAATCTTTTCCCGTATGCATCCTGGCTCTGAGCTCCCACGCATTTTCCAAAGATTTTCTTCCATCGGCTGACAGTGCTACCCAATCTGCATGAGGTCCCGCTTTGTTAATGTTATTGACAGTTAGCACGGGTATGTGATCTAAGGCTTCATACCATCCTTGGGTTTTCAAGTAGGTTTCTCCCGCTTCTTTTTGAGTAATTCAATAATGTTTCCAGATAGGCTTTGTAAGCGTAAGTATCGGTTTGCTCAGAAACCAATTTTCCATTAAGATACACTGAAGGTTGCGCTATCATGGTATGAAACAAAATTGGGGCACCCCACAGATTTTCTGCAGCTACCAGATTTCCAGCACCCAGCGGCTTTTTGAAAATTCACTTTCATTCGAAAGTAACTTCTAGTCAAATCCACATATTCACGTCCTCCTGGAATATTGAATTCCATGGGTGTGATACTGCTCGTGGTGATGGGATCTTGTGGAACAATTCTGTAAACTGTCATAGGAAGTGTCGGTAGCTGGAATGGAGGAAAATTATCCAAGGTGGAATTTTCGACTTCGCCCGATTTTTCATGCGCTGATGTTGGTTCTGCCATCGTGAATGATTACAATTTGTTTCTTGCCTGTTCTTTTTTATACCTCCCAAGGTTTTCGATATCTTCGTCCACCTGTATCTGAAAATCCTGAAAGACTCATGCGTCGATAATTTTTTACTTTTTCCTAATTTGACACCCAGTTTAGCGGCAGGTTCCCCACAAAGGATTTGTCCCCATTTGTTGTTTTTTTCGACGCCTTTTCTTGCCTTGATCTGCTCTGAGGAAATTTATCACCCATTGGGTAAAGATAGGATTTCGACCAAATGGATTGGATCCTTTTTGCTGTTTTCTTCCTCTAGCTTGTCTTCTATTTACCACAAAAGCTGTGTTTCGGTAAGGATTTCTAGCGTTGAGCACTGGCATGGGTAATCTCTTCATTTTCTCAATATTTGAAAATATCCCTGTAGGCTTTTCGTTTTTGACGTCTGCGAGGTCTGCGTCGTCCTTTTAAAGCCCCACCGCCTTGTCCGGTCGTCGTCATCATTTTTTTCATTTTGGATATCGTTGAAGCCGCATTACTGGGTAATTTTTCGTTTGAGAGATCTTAATGTTTTTCGGGCTTTTTGTGTGGCTTTTCTCTTGAGATAAGGTAAAACGTATCTTTGTCCTAGGTAAGTGGCAAGCTTTTTTGATGACTCCTCCCAATCCACGTCCCCCTTGACCGGGTTGATACATTCGTAAAGCTCCCTCCACGCATTTTTTTCAGTGGTCTCTTTTAACTTAATTGTAATTAATTTTTTAAGGTCTCATTCCTTTTATACACAACACAACTCAGTTTTTTTATCAAAAAACAAGAGGTTTTTATTTTTTTTTACAACCAAAATTGTACAACGTGACTGATATTATTATTATGTTTAAAAACGATATGCGGATTCTGATGGTAAACCTTCAAAATATCTTTGGCAATGTTATTCCATGCTTAATGAGCCATCCTCCCATTGCCCGAAAGTCCAAACCAATGATTCATCAGGTTATCGTCGATAAAAAGCTAGGTGAGGTATTGACGCTAGATCCTTCAGTCATAGTATTCGCTATTCACTTTATCCGTGAAATCCATAGCGTCATCTCCTTCAAAGGTGTGAGGTATCTCGTGTCGATATTGATGAACGAATTTCATATGCATCAATTGTTCAAATACATCGTAGGCAGGTCGTATCTTCCTATCCGCTAGACTTTGAATCCAATGATATCGTTGCGACTTCACGACCTCCTTCATACTGAATGATATCAGTGTGTGGACCATTGTCGAAGGGTTTAGCCAATTCACCCAATACTTGTTTTTCTCTGATCCTGCCCATGCCTAAGATCGCTTGGAAAGAAAGGTCCCGCTCTCACTCTGGGTCTCGTGTAAGGTTTCAGTTCTAAACGCATACTGACGATGAGGGCAAAGTGGACTCCGCCAAACAGATTCTAACATATCCATGTTTGATTTTTTAGGAATGATTAAAAAATAATTTGCGCTCCTGTATTTATTATCATTTAGCTGTCAATCATCGTCGATGACTACGTCTTTCAAACTTTAATGTCAGAATGACTTTTGCCTTCCTGCAAAATTAAAACTTCCTGTCCATTGGTTTCACCACTTGAAACTTCTATCACGTCAATCACGTTTACGTCTGAGGGGGATGAAATGTAAATGGATCGGTTCGTTATAGCACACGACCTCTAAATTTGTTGGAATACTCTACTTCTCGGATAAAATCGGTCATCCCAGCTCCCACGATTTGACTTTGAGCTACATCTGTGTAGACCAGTAGAGTACGTTGCTCGCTTCCAAACTTTTTGGGAGAAGCTGTCATTGATATCGGAGATGATCCAATCGCAAAAACGAGTGCAATCGTAAAGCTTTGTATTTTTTTTTATCTTCCAACATTTGGGGTGACATCCACTACTTGCCACCATGGATTATCGAGGTTAATTCCCACTCCATGTTGCCGTGGTTTTATTAATTCGGGTTTGCTAGTATGTTTCATCTGTAAGGATTCTCCTCTTACCCAATAGGCTTCAGATGATCCACCCCTCCCATCTGCCAGGTAATACTTTTTTTACCAATCCAAAAAACTTGTGCCATCTCGATGTTAATGTCTAGGTAGTTATGATGAGCGAAATTTGAAATGGGCAGAACCTGATTTTTCTCTCTGTAGTTACTGATGAGTAGATCGAATTGATCTCCACGCTTCATCCATTTGAACTGAGGAATTCCTTCATGTCCTTCAGCATCTGTCCATGGCTCATCTGTCCTCAAATTGTCATAATACGCAGATTCTAAAATACTGAATCATCTTCTTTAAAAAAGAAATTCCATCCTTGACTGGAACATCTGCCTTCTCTAGGAGTATGGAACGTACCCAATGATTTGTTTTTTTTCCTTTTGAGGGTGGAGGATTACCACTACCGGGATCCGATTCTGACATCAAGGCCATAGGATATTCCCCAAAGACATTGGGTGGGATGTACGCTTGGGAGTCTGGAAACGAAATAGCAGACAACGCTACTTCCAGTCATCGTCGTGCAAAAATAATTGATGGGGTAATTTGACTTTGTAACGGCTGGCTTTACTATCGGGAAACGTACCGGTACTAGCATCGCTAGGTAACGTGACATAAAAACTCATAGTGGTACTAGATCCTTCTGCTCGATCCAACTGTTATACTTGCTGGGCCAACCTTTCCACTGAACCAAAACGCGTCCGCGACTGCGCTTTAATACTTTTCGATTCGAAAAATCCTCATCTTCTGCCGTGACTTTCTGCAATTCGGGATCGTAAAATGTTCCTTCCACGGGCGTTCCATCGTATTCTGTGATCTTGTAAGAGGCTGTAGGAGTGTCGAGTCGTCGAGCAATGATAAACACTTCTTCCGTCCAGCCAGGTAAATAACTTTTCTTGAACGTACGTCTCACTTTACTCAATCTGACTTTATCCCCCGTTTTCAGCTTGTGTTTACCTTTAAGTTTCAACTTCGAACCATACAATGTTTTCCATACTTTCCAATCGTTAGCCATCGTCACGTCTTTAGGAGCCATACCAATCGAACGATGAGTAGAAGCATTGTAACTTTTTACCAAATGCGGTAACATGGTCAGATACGTGAGTGAATTATTAGCCGTGAAAGCTCGATACAAACGTTCTTTCAAAGTACGATTAAATCGTTCCACCACCGAGGCTTTGGTATCACTATGTGTACTGAAATGTTTAATACCTTCTCGTTTTAGAAAATCTTGAAACGTCTTGTTGTAAAATTCACTGCCTTTGTCGGTCTGTAATTGCACGGGTTTGCGTCCTTCTTTAATAATCGATTCAAATCCACGGGTTTGTTCAACACCCGACTTGTTCTTTAATGGAACGACCCAAGCGTTTTTACTCAACACATCCACCACTGTTAGTAGATATTTATTTCCTTTGTTGTATCGACTCAAAGTTTGAACATCAGCTAAATCGGCTGTCCATTGATGATCTATACTCAAAGCCATTGTAGGATTGGTAGAATAACGTCGTCGGACGGGTTTGTGAAGCGAATAAGGGACATTTCTTCTTAAAATCGGTAGCAGTTTTTTTCATTGGTACCCCTGTGGCTTTTTGTAATCGCTGCAGTCCACCATAACTACCAGGATTAGCTGGATCGTAATACACTTTCAATACTTTTTGTTCCAAAGTCAATCTTTTCTTTTCTTGACCATTTTTTTCACACCGCCACCGAAGTTATAAATCGACAGAGCAAAGAATTAAGCAAAGCTTTTAAAAGTTGAATTAAGGTTGGCACATGGCGTGATTGCTCATTAAATACCCACTGTCTATGTTCTCTATAACGTTGCTCTGATAATCCATTTCGCATGTTTTCCATGTGAGTAATGAAATGATGCATGGTAAATGGTTTTTTCTGATCCTCTATCAAATACGTAAAAATATCTTTGGGATCTAACTCTTCCATATCGTAGTCCTCACACACGTGAGAATATTCTTCCATGTTCATCGTGTTCCAAATCTTTTTCCACATCCATTCTCTTATTGCAAAAGCCATTTTTTCTGAATCAAATTCTCAAAACGAAGATCGTTTATATAACAATTTTTTGATTGACAGCTCATACCTTTATAAAAAAGCACCATCCTTTTCTCGAAATCATTTTCTTTTACATTGAGCATGTGTAAATTTGAAAAGTGTCCAGGAAAACCCTCCGCCATGTTAAAAGAAATCTTTGAAAGTTCTCCCTTCAGAAGTGATGGAAGCGTAGAAACCACCAACAATGTTTTTTATAGAGAATTAAGAAACGATCCATGGAAACGCTATTGGTTGGTCTCTGTTTTGAAGTGTATGCATAAGAAAGAAGATTTGGAACCACCCTGTCAACCCATCTACTCCATTGAATCCCTTAGTTACCTGGAATCCATTGATCGCAAGATTCATCGAGGCTTGTCTCCCTTAAGGTTCTGGGATGTACACGACGAATTCACCCGTTGTCTGATCGATCAAGGGATGCTACATCCTCATTGGTCAGAGCTAGATTTCGATTTTGCTAAGAGGACAACCGTCAATTCATCATTAACAACTAGCATCTACAAAGAAATCCTGTCATTCAGACGACAAGGCATGGCTTTCACCTATGAGCTCCTGGGTTTAAATCACGAAAACATCGATGACGTGTTTAATTGGATGAGAATGACAGGTGAAGGACGATTCTACTCAGGCTTGGATGAAGTGGATACACCCATTTGTTAAACTTGTTTTTTAAAAACCGGTTTTTTCTTAAACCTGTTTCTAACCTGTTTTAACCTGTTTTTACCTGTTTTAACTGTCAATCATCAATCATGACAACGTTTTTCATTGGATGAGAAAATGACAGATGAACTGTTCATTTAGTATATAAACTCTCGTCATTATTCATTTCATCCTCTTTTTTCCTGCGTCAACATGAGTTCAAAACGACGACCCATACAAGCTTTGCAAGCCATGGTGGAGGAACTTCCTCCTCCACCTACTTCAGGACAAAAAAAGAAACGAAACAGTAAAAAACTACAACATGAATGTACTCAACAGCATCTGCAACAACAACAACAACGAGAGAGAGAGATAGCGGTGGAATCCATCTTGCCTACTAATCAAGTAGATTACTTTCCTAATCCTTATCAGCACGTCAATCCCTGGACCCCTCAGCAACAAAGCCAAGCCATAGCCAAATATCAAACCAGTTATGATTTTGGAGACGAGGAAGAAACTGTAGCTAATTTACTAGATGATCTCATCCAAGATGAAACCATCGAGCCACATCAGGAGCCACAAGTGGCAGTGGTGGTGGAACAAGAAAAAAAATATGACTTAACCGTTTGCCCCTTCCACCGCTGCAAATTGACCACGTTTGAAGCCTGGAAAACCAAGGAAGTCTACATCAAATGTAGTGTGGACACATGCTGTCTATTCACTCACATGGACAATGTGATCGACTACATGAAAACCCTAAATCAAACGGTCCACAAGAGTTATATCAACAGTGGATGTAACTTGGAATGCGATTGTAAGGAGCCCGTGACCCTGAGGGTGAGTCGATCAGAAAAAAACCCAGGCCGACCCTACTTTGGTGTCAAGAATCAAATGGATGCCGCTTCTTTCAGTGGGCAGATATTCAACTTTCCATTAAAAACAAAAAGAAGCAAGAAAAATGAACAATCAAGTGACTTTGAACTCTCTTTTTTTAATTCACACTTGTTATTTTACATTGTATTCGTGTTTTACATTAAAAATAGTGATATTTGCGTTGTTCTACAGGAATTGTCTTCTTCAGTTCATCTCGAACCTTGAAATGATACTTGATCATGCTTAAATAATATTTTAGTTTTTCTTGACATCTCTTAGATAAATGTTTGTAAAAGGGTTCGTAATCGCCCAACGCCAGCAGTTTAGGAACATAATTCGCCTTTAATGGCTGTTGTGCTCCTAGTCGTGGTTTCAAATTGTTATTTACATAGGAGGCGATCTTGTATAAGGTTCTAGCCCCATTCCTTTCCACTCTTTTCAGTTCCTTTGGTTCGCGAACCCAATCTTCTTTGTTCCACATTTGAATGTTAACTGCATAATGGTCCACTTCATTTGCTTGTGGCATTTAAATTCAAAAGGATGAATGCCTTGAAGTTCCGCTTCGTTCGTGGCATCGTCTGCAAAATAAGTGATGGCTTCCGTCATCGTTAACTCGCCATCAGGAGGAGCATCACCGCGATTAACTGAATTGGACTTTAACGGAGAAATCCCAAAGGCAGCCATTTTTATACTTAACTGACAACTCACGGTCGATCCTTTATATAGACCCAGAAAAGTATCACGTGACAAGATCAGGGGGATGGGGGGGTATCCCCCCTATACGTCACCCCCCGGACCACGTGATTAGGGTCTATATAAGTAGAGCCGCTGGCTGTCATTGAACCCCGTATGAAAATATTTCATCATGAACGACTCCGATAGCGAACTATTAGCCGAAGTGGAATTATTAGAAGATTTAGTCAATTTGTCCGATGAAGAATTGTTAGATGAAGTAGAAGCCATGGAACATGAAGATGTTGATTCGGATCAAGAAATGCTCGACGAAGTAGAACGGATGGAAATGCAAATGGGTGGAGCCTTGCCAGATGAAAGGGGGCATTTTCGTTTTGATCTCGTACCCTTTCGACATCGTCACGCCCGAAGTTATGGATTGGAACGAACTTCGTATCACTTGCGAATACGAAATCCCGTCGAGACAAGACCCACAGGGCATGGAAACATTGTTCGCGCTTTCGAACAAGGATTAGCCGATGCTCTAGATTCATTAATCAGGGATTTACCAGATCACGATCGTATTCAAATCTACCTGGGATCCAACAGATTGAGAAGCGCACACACCTCGGCTCACGTGGCCGTGGGTGGATGGCGTGACCCCTTGGCTGGTTCGCGTCAGATATTACATCAAATTTCTAAACTTCTAAACTCCAACGAAAACTTTGAAGTCGATGATACATTACAACTAGATGTCACGCACATCTCCATGCCCATTCCCGGTAGGGGTCCGAAACGACGCTGGCTTTTTGGTAGCGATAATTACGGGGTACTCTTGAAAAACAAACGGACTGTCATTCGCATTCAAAATCAAGACGACCTGTGTTGTGCCAGAGCTCTGACGGTCGCCAAAGCCCGAGTCGATGAAGATCCCGAGTATGACGATCTAAAACGAGGAAGACCCCTTCAAGAACAACGCGCCAAGGAACTTCACGAACAAGCTGACGTTCCGCTAGGACCCTGTGGATTGGAAGAAATCCAATTATTTGAAATCTTCTTGACCGGCTACCAAATCATAGTCATCTCGGCCGAACACGGACATGCCATCGTTCATCAAGGACCCGACAGTGACAAAGAACTTATCCTACTGATGCATGATGGTCATTTCGATGTGATCACCAAACTACCCGGATTCTTCAACAAGAGTTATTTTTGCAAACGCTGTCAGAAGGGTTTTGACTTTGATGATCTCCAACATCACCGATGCCCGGGTCAAAAATGTTTCTGCTGTCACCAGAAAAATTGTGCAGATTTCGAGCTGTTTCAGAAATCGGCAGCCGCTCTACCGTGCCAACAATGCGGACGCAAGTTTTTTGGAGTCACGTGTCAGCTTAATCATTTGACCAAAACAGATAGTGGTCAAAACGCAGATCCTCAAAAGAAAAATACCGTGTGTTTGACGCATCGCAAATGTTCTTCGTGCGGAGCCATTCACCGAGAGGGAGAAAAACACGAATGTGGAAAAGGAAAATGTCCCTCGTGTAAAGAATCGGTCGAACTACAGCAACACCGATGCTTCTTACAACCCATCAAGAAGAAGAAGAAACAAAATCACGATGAGGATGAAGAGGAGGAGGAGGAAGAGGAGGACGAACCCGTGTTCATCTACTTCGACATCGAAGCCAGACAAGATACGGGGAACCACGTGCCCAATCTATTATGCGCCGAAACCGATCAAGACGATCGCCAATTTACCTTTCGAGGTGAAACGTGCGTGGAAGAGTTTCTGGGTTGGGTCCACACCGTTGCCAATCGCGAAGGAGTCGGCCCCGTCATCGTGGTCGCCCACAATTTCAAAGGTTACGATGGATACATGATCCTGGAAGAACTGTACAAACAACACGCCACCAACATCAAACACATCGTCAATGGAGCTAAAATTCTCAGCCTGGAGCTACCCAGAGTCAAATTCATCGACTCTCTCAACTTCTTCCCCATGCCCCTCGCGGCCTTTCCCAAGACCTTCGGACTGAACGAATTGAAGAAAGGATTCTTTCCACATTTCTTCAACACTGTCGAAAATCAATTGTACGTGGGACCCATGCCAGACATTCAACACTATGACCCCGAAGGTATGTCACCCTCACGCAAGCAAGAATTTCAGGCTTGGTACTCAGAACGAGTGCGTGAACGGTACATTTTTAATTTCCAGGAGGAAATATTGAGTTATTGCCAATCCGACGTGCGATTGCTGAAACAAGGTTGCATCACTTTCCAAAACCAATTTCAAGACATCGTTGACATAAATCCCATGCTCTTCTGCATCACCATTGCATCGGCTTGCAATGTGGCCTACCGCAGCAAGTGGATGCCTCCTGAGAAAATCGCCATCGAACCGTTTCACGGCTGGCGAACTCAGCACAATCAATCGCATGCCGCCCTAGAATGGTTGCATTGGAAAGAAAGTCAACTCGCGGCAGGTGCCACAGCCGTACCAAGAATCGCACACGCCGGTAACCGAGGGGAACGACGCCTCGTACACGGCTTTGATCGTTATTTGGTGGATGGGTACGATGAAAGCACGAAAACCGTCTACGAGTTTCAAGGTTGTTTCTATCACGGTTGCATCGCTTGCTTCCCCCATCGTCAACAACACCATCCCAAACACGAAGGGAAAACCATGCATGAAGTGCGTCAACAAACCCAATCCAAGATCGATCGACTCAAACATTTAAACTACCCCGTGGAAGAAATCTGGGAATGTCAATGGAACACCTTAAAGAAGAATAATCTACAAATAGCCGAGTTTGTGGCCAGTTTACAAATAACCGCCCCCCTCAATCCACGAGATGCTTTCTTCGGAGGACGAACCAATGCCATCCGACTCTATCACAAAGTCGACGAGCAAGAACGCATCGAATACGATGATGTCACTTCTCTGTATCCCTGGACCAACAAAAACTGTCCCTACCCTGTGGGTCACCCCGAATTCATCGATCAACCCAGGCACGTGGATATCTCGCGCTATTTTGGTTTGGTCAAGTGTCAAGTACTGCCTCCCTACGAACTCTATCACGCGGTGCTGCCCTACAGACAGGGGGACAAATTAACCTTTCCTCTCTGTCGCACCTGCGTCGAACAAGAATCCGTTAAACCCATGTCGCAACGAAGTTGGAAATGTTCACACACCATCGAGCAACGCGCCTTGACGGGCACGTGGTGCACCCCCGAATTAGAAAAAGCCGTGGAAAAAGGGTATGTCGTGTTGTTCATCCACGAAGTGTGGCATTTCTCACATACCTCCACGGATCTCTTCAAAACGTATGTCGACACGTTTCTCAAATTAAAGCAAGAAGCCTCCGGTTGGCCAACCGATTGTCGAACCCGAACCCAGCAAACCCAGTACATCCAAGATTACCAACGACACGAAGGCATTGAACTCGATCGAGACAACATCGAAAGCAATCCGGGTCTTCGTTCCTTGGCCAAATTGATGTTGAATTCGTTCTGGGGCAAGTTTGGTCAACGCACCAATCTGACCGGAGTCACAGTCTGCAACCAACCCCCAGACTTCTTTCAGATCATTCAAGATGACAGTCAATTGATTCACCGCATCGAAATCGTCAACCCAGAAATGGTCGAAGTCTTTCATTCCAATCAATTGGAATGCGACCCCGCCCAAACGAACGTGAACATCTTCATTGCCTGCTTCACTACTTGTCACGCCAGACTCAAACTGTACGACACTCTCGACTTGTTGGGTCAACGCGTGCTTTACTTCGACACGGATTCTGTCGTCTACATCCAAAAACCCGGTCAAGCCGAAGTTCCTAAAGGCAACTACTTGGGCGATTTCACTTCCGAATTGAAACACAACGATCACATCGTCGAATTCGTCGCTGCCGGACCCAAGAATTACGCCTACGTCACTCAACAAGGTGTCACGTGTTGTAAAGTACGCGGTTTCACTCTCAACACGCGAGGACAAGAAGTACTCAACTTTGGAGCCATGAAAGAATTGGTCTTGGCCGAAATCTTAGATCCCGACGAAGCACCGCGCACGCTCACTCTCACCAATCCTCACAAGATCCAACGACATGCACCCACCAAGACCATTCACACGATCAGTCAAGACAAGAATTACAAATTGGTCTTCAGCAAACGTGTGTTAAACCCTGACACCTATCAATCATTCCCTTACGGTTACGGTAAAGTATAAAAAAGACAAAAACTTTTTTTTGGATCATCAGTCATGGATTCTTCCAGAGATGAAAACGGTTATCCCAAGTACGGTTACGATTACGTACCCCTCAAAACTTACTCCGACTTTGCCCTGAAAGAAAAGGAACAAGTCGATCATTACTTGACTAATATCAAGCGAGTGACTAAAGAACTGTGGTGGGATTGTGAAAGTGTTTCAAAAAATCATGGAGAAGAAGAAGAAAAATTGAGAAAAGCCAAATATGAACTGAAACGTTGTTACGAAGAATTACAATCCTTACAAGTCAAGAAGAAGCAAGAAAGGATGTCATTCATTGGACAAGCCCTACAAGGCATGCTTAATAAAAACAGATAATTGACAGCTATCAATCATTTTTTGAAAAGTATATATAAAAGTCACATTTTTTTTACTTTTATAAAAGAACCATGTCGTTCCTGCAAGAAGCCATGCGAACCTCAGCTCGAAACAAGAAATCCTGCCTAGAAAAGAAAGAAATCAAACAATACTTGGAATTACTTCAACAAGTGACTAAAGATATCAAGTGGAACGTTGATCACGGTCTGGGAGATTCTTCAGCCAAAGTTGAACAATTAGTTTCTGCCAAGGAAGAACTGAAAAACTGTTACGCGCATTTAGAAAATATACTCGCTGAGTTATATTCGATAAAATGGGAAGTGAAAGCCAGCGCCGAATTGAAGCCACTTACAGATTCAACAGCTTTAATTACGCCGAAAAAGAAGAAAGGGATTTTAAAGCGCAGCTCAAGCAAAAAAGATTAGAGTACCTGGAAAGACAACATCAACAATATCAAGAACGAATTGAACAACTCGAACGTCGAGTCAATGATTCTTGCAATCCTCGATTCAAAGAACTACGTCAAATCATTCAAGGTCTTAAGAAACAAAACACTGTTCTCCAGAAAATAAACGATTGGCATACAAAGCGTATGGGTGAACTAGACATGATATATTTCCAAGAGGAATTTATCAAACAGTGATTCCCTTGCAGCCTTGCGGTCGTCATTTGATGTCCACGAACTTTGAACTATATTATTTTAAATCCTGTGAAAAAAGGTTTGGCTTTCCAAGAAGCAATAGCTGTAGACCGGTCACAAATTCGGCGATTTGTAGGTCGTTATATCTTCTTTGTAAAAAATGTAAATATATGTTGTTTTTTAATTAAAAAAATTTGAAATTTTAATTTGTGTCTTCTCTTATGCGCCTGCGCGAACTCAACTCGTTCTCAGGCGCCCACTCGCCATTCAAAATGGCGCTGGAATGGAATGTGAAAATCCAGCCTTCTGATTGGTCCATTTTGGTCACATGACCTATATCCTGCTCTGTGATTGGTTATGCCCCATACTACCTCTTAATACTACTCTCTCAGACGTCGATAAATTGTTGAATAACATTACGTCCTATTGAAAATGGATATTCAATGTACTAACTTACCGATTTGAGCGAAAAAACCCACGAGTATCGCCACAAAACAACACGAACAGCAAACGCACGACAACGCAGTCTCAAGCATATTAAGGCTTGACCTGCCTGTTAAATTGACATATTTTTAATTCAATGGGTAACTTTTGTCCAACCTTTATAAAACTCGGTAGGCTATCTATTTTTATTATTGTTAACAATATTAGGAACTTGTATGTCACAAGTTTTGATCACGTGACTTGTTAACGGCCATTAATTATTGAAAAATTAAGACGAAAATGGGGAACGGAAAGGGAGTTTAAATGAAACTTTTGTGTTCACTGTTCTATGACTCATACTAAGGGCTTGAATAATCCGCCTTTTAATCATGTCCATGTTCTAAAGGAAACTGTCAATTAAGTGAAATAGGTCACGTGACTTAATAAATGCTCAAATATCTTTCAATATAAATGGCAGATACCACCTTAAAAGGCGGAAATACACTGCAAGTGTTCCCTTAAGTAATTCCATACCACCAGATTTCAAAA
Source organism: Desmophyllum pertusum (assembly GCA_029204205.1). NCBI lineage: Eukaryota > Metazoa > Cnidaria > Anthozoa > Scleractinia > Caryophylliidae > Desmophyllum > Desmophyllum pertusum. The sequence goes on along the minus strand of MU827304.1, from coordinate 2,834,331 downwards.
TTTCCTTGCGCAACCGTTCCCCATTTTAACAAACTCATTTTGTGACGTCATCAGTTAAAAAATGTCACGTGACACTAAATAATACTTTTTTCTAGTTAAGCAGTCGGATATTAGGTAGTTCCAATAGTATGGTCAGGTTAACGTAAGTATTTCGACGGAGACTGAAGATTGTTAAAATCTCTGCTGGGGGTCCTTTGAGGAGAAATATCCAAGCCTTAATATGCTTGAGGTCACTGCTTCATGTACGTTAAAGGAAAAGTGGAGCTCGTTACCAGTTCCCGGCCGAGTACCCCTGCAAAAATGATAGGGGCGGACGATTTTCGAACGCCAGTCTTCACAGAAATCTCAAAATTTCCTGGGTGCACATGTACACAGGTCGACGACACGTCAGATTAGGATGCGTTCTCGTTCCTCGAACGCAATTATACTGATTGAAACAAAATAGATAACAATACAATTACGGTTGCTTCTCTCAATGTACGGGGCCTGGGGAATAATGCCAAAAGAAGAGAAACGTTTAATTGGCTGCGATTTAAAAAATTCTCAATTTACATGCTGCAAGAAGTGCATTGTTCAGAAGAAACTTCACACCTATGGGCCAGTGAATGGGGCTACAAAAGCCTTTTTAGCTGTTTTTCTAGTAGCAAAGCGGGCGTAAGCATTCTTTTTAACAACAATTTTGACCTTCAAATCATGAAAACATTTATCGACAACTCAGGCCGTTTCATACTCTGTGACTTAAAAGCAAATGGAAAAATCTTAACCTTAGCAAATATATATGCTCCAAATGAAGACGACCCCGCCTTCTTTAAAAGTTTGTTTGATCACCTGCAAGATTTCCAAGGAGATGAAATCATAATTGGGGGCGACTTTAACCTCGTTCTAGATATAGAGAAAGATAAGAAAGGTGGCCTTGCCAAAACACACCTCAATGCTCAAAAAACTGTTCATGAGATATGCGAAAATCTCGACCTTGTTGACGCGTGGAGAGTTTTGAATCCCGAAACTAGGAGATTCACTTGGCGCCGAATGCGGCCTGAAATACACTGCAGATTGGATTTTTTCCTAGTAAGCCAAAGTACTTTGAGCGACGTTACTTTAGCGGACATCCTGCCAGGCTTTAAAACAGATCACTCTATGATCATATTAAAAATCTCACTACATTCTAATCCAAGGGGCCGTGGCTACTTAGTCCAAGCATTTTAGCGAATAAAAAGGGTCAACCTATCACTAATTGCAACAGAAGGTATCTTAACAGTTTTATAACCAAAAATATGTCCTCTACAACATATCAAAAGTCTAGGGAAATCTAAGAAGAAGAAGATGCCAAAAATCTATTATTTATATGGATACCCTGATGCAGAACATGAAAACGAGGCTAAAGGAAAAATTATGATTTACAGGTTGTTTACATAAATCAGAACGTTAGAAAAACCATGTCATTGTCTTTATTGTTTGAAGAACTGTTGTCTTAACATTTGCGACTGTTTAAAAAAGAACCGCTGACCAGTAATCACCGCTGGCTCAATTTGAAAAGTTATGCAATTTTCAATAATAGCCACTTCCACGGGGAATTTGCTGTGTACAGGACAGTCATTTTCTTACTTGATTTGACTTACTTTACCTTACGGGCATCTTCTCCACACTGGTATCTGAATATGCACATAAGTAATCTAAATGCGTCACTCAGTGCCCATTTTCCCCGGGGTAAATCCCCGGATATTAGCATTTTTTAAGTGGCCAATTCTCCACGGTGGAGACTAGCAAGCCGTTCGAATTCCCCACGGTCAGGCCAAAAAGGCTCATAATGCTCACGTTTAAAATCAATGCAAAGAATCAAGACAGAGTCTTTTATAGCCTGTGAAGAGACATTAAACTCATCACCAGTAGATCAGCTTGGGGAAGGTGCCTTGGTAGAGCCACACCTGGATCGGCCAAAGCGTGGAGGTATCCATGGCAACCCTGCGAGCCGCAACCATCCAATCTCAGCCCAACAAAAGGTGCTAGGAAGGGCGAGGGGGCCCCGCGAAGAGGGTGGACGTGGACCTCAGAACCTACCCAAACAATCCCAAGCACCTTTCCCAATGCCTGACCGATTAAAGGTACATAAAAAGACAAAATAAATCATCTACATGACTATCCACTGTAACTCGTCCAACATGATCAGGCAATTGCGAGAGCCGATGGCAATATCAGCCAGCCTAACCGATAGGCGAAGCAGCAAGAAAACCAGCCTGCCTAACTGATAGGCAAAGCTGCATGCTCCAAGGTAATGGAGTCCACAACGCCTCTGAAGGTGTGCGGATGTACAGCTGGTAAGCAGTACTAGACCAGCGGCCCAACGTTTGAATTAGGTGGTCCGGAACCCAATTGCCGAATTGCGTGCAGCCACCGTGGCTGCACCGATACGGAAACTGGAGAAGTTGCCTGAACTCCAGCCGCAGCCAGAATCTGTCTAATCCAATTAGTGAGGATAGCACGTGACAAGGGCCGTCCATCCTGCAACAGAAGCAAGGGGCCTCTGGAGTTACCCCTAAGTGTACGCCAAGAGTGCCTGAATGGCACAAAGAGGATAATTTCCTCTGCCAATGTGAATAAAACAGCCCTTAGCTTGCGAAATGGGTCCGTCTTGGGGCTTTGATCCCAACACGTAAGCACAAAGGATTGGAATCTGAATCAACTGCAATGTCTTAGACGCTCAGGTGGATGGAAGCAGAAAAACTGGTGAGCATGGATACAGTGAACTCGACAGTCCGAAAGTAGGCGAAATTGCAAGCTGCCCAACGCATACAGTACAATGATCCGGGCAAGATACATCCAATGATTTAAAAATCACCATCATTACGCCGTCGGTAATAGGCAGGCACACAGCTGAAGAAGAGCCTTGAGAATGTTTAATCCCCCGAACCACGCTCTGCAATCTGAGGCAATTGATAAGGGGGTCAGGAAAACCTTGTTCCATGTGCAAAGAGCGCACAGCAAATTAGTATTCCTTTATGGATGAATGCTGGACCGACCCTGCCAACAAACAAGTTACAAATACGCACATAGTCCATTCATAGCGATTGTAGGATGCCCTTTGCAAGTGGATGAGAGAGCCTTGTCAAGGCCTCCCTGATGTGAGAATACACAGCTGGTATGCATTGCTAGACATGGCTGGAGAATCCGAAGGTCACCCATACCCAAAAAGCCTGAACAAAGCGATTGCCAAATGTATGTAGTTCAAATATAGGACCTGAAAGCCGTCACAAACCGATTGCAACTTAGCGGCTGCGAGGTGCATGTTGTGTGAGCAGGTGTGAAAGCCTAGCCAAAGCCATTACCACTGATGTACCAGCCAACATGCTAGAGGCCACCACAAGCACCACGCTAGCATGATCCTACCACCACCAAATTGCAAGTGGCCAGAACCAGAAACGGAATCCCAACAAACGAAAGGCCGTTGCCCTGGGGGCCAATCATTAAGCAAATAATAAAGGCATGTAAAATTCAGGCACAACCAATGGCCAGGTAAAACGTGGGCTGCTGCGAGAGCCCGAAAGAACCTGCCACAGCTAATGGCCAGGTTACCGACCGTGAGCATTTCGTAACGAGGCTGCTGCCGTGAGCCCGTAAAAAAGCCTGCATAGCCAATGGCCAGGTTACCAAACATGAGCAGTTCATCAGGGGGTAACGAGGGCTGCTAGAGCCTGCAAGAACCTGCCATAGCTAATGGCCAGGTTACCGACAGTGAGCATTTCGTAACGAGGGCTGCTACAAAAGCCAGCAAGAGCCTGCCACAGCCAATGACCAGGTTACCGACCGTGAGCATTTCGTATTTAGTAAAATTAGAAATCAAGTACTAGTCAGGCGGATTATAATTCACAATTCACCTAGCTTAGCTGTATTTCCCAGTTGAATTTGAGCTTGCGAGGATGTCTGGGTCATTTATCTCTTTTGTTTGAGTGACACTGGTGAATTTGTGATCAAACAAATACATGTAAGAGTAGGTTATTGCATGTAGCCTCGTTTTCATGCTATACCTATAGAGCTACATTGTATATAAAGTAAGAAAAGTGGCTTCCCCTTCGTAGATTTTTCTAGACTTTTGATATGTTGATTGGTGCACTTTTCTGAGATGGATAGCGAAGAAATAAATTCTGTTGCAATTTGTGATGGGTCCCATCAATATATTGACTGGACTAACTGGAAGCTTAACACATCTCTCCTAACTGACACTGACTATATTGATTTGATAAAGTTAACTATCCAACAAACCCAGGAAGAATACGATGACGACGAATCAATAAATCCTGCTCTCCTTTGGGACATGATTAAGCTTAAAGTGCGAGAGAAATCTCTCAGCTTCGCAGCCGCAAAAAAAAGAAAAATTATGAATAAAGAACACGGTTTAGAAGAAAGAATCGCGTTTCTAGAAAGAGAACTGGAAAACCCCTCTGTCAGCGTAATGCAAAAAAACGACCGCAACAGAGCAACTTGATGGCTGTAAAAGTGAATTAGAAGAAATAATCAGATGGCGCACCCAAGGGGCGATTTTAAGGTGTAAAGCTAAATGGTACAATGAAGGCGAAAAAAATACTAAATATTTTCTCAACCTTGAGAAAAGACATTTCAAGCACAGCACAATAAGTCAACTAAAAATTAATGAACGCGAATTTATCACCTCTGATAAGAACATTCTTGCGGAATGTGAAACCTTCTACAAAGAGCTCTACACGTCCCGTCAAAATACAATTCCGCCAGAAAGCGAATTTTTCCAGTCTGAAAACGACACTGTCCTAGATTACAATGAATCAATGAGCTGTGAAGGTCTGTTAACAGAAAAAGAATGTCTAGAAGCGTTAAGAAGCATGGATCCAGACAAATCTCCTGGAACCGACGGCCTTCCCGCTGAATTTTACAAAATGTTCTGGAAAGACTTATCCCCTCTTTTGATTAGAGCACTTAACTACTCCTACGAGGTAGGAACGCTTTCAATCACACAGAGACGTGGAATCATTAAACTTATACCTAAGAAAGACTCGGAACCGCATTTCATTAAAAACTGGCGCCCATTAACTCTCCTAAATTGTGATTACAAAATAGCTGCGAAAGCTATCGCTAATCGAATAAAAAAGGTCATCCCTAAACTTATCAATAATGATCAGACCGGCTTCCTAAAAGGACGCTTTATTGGAGAAAATACACGGCTGATAGATAATATTATAAATTATGCTTCGGAAAAAAATATTCCAGGCCTTTTGCTTTTTGTAGATTTTGAAAAAGCTTTTGACTCGCTTGAGTGGAAATTTATCCAACGTACACTACAATACTTTGGTTTCGGCCCATTTTTAACAAATTGGATTCAAACACTCTATAAAAATATTGAAAGCTGGTTGGTCGAGCAGCTTCTTCGAATTACAAAGAGGTGTCAGGCAGGGTTGCCCTCTTTCACCATATCTCTTCATACTATCAGCTGAGATTTTAGCCAAAGCAATCAGGTCCAATAATAATATCACCGGAATCTCTGTTAATAACACAGAAATTAAAATAAGTCAGTATGCTGATGACACTACTTTTATCCTCAACGGCACCCGTGTGTCCTTATCTACTACACTCGAAGTGATCGAAAAGTTCAGCAGTGTGTCTGGCCTCAGGCTCAACAATAAAAAGACTGAAGCATTATGGATTGGGTCAATGGCAGGAAAGAAGGAAAAACTCTTCCCCGAAAAGAATTTCAAATGGCCAGAAAACAAAGTGAAAGCTCTTGGAGTTTGGCTCTCTACTGACCCCAACATCACATTGAACATGAATTATGAGGAAAAATTAGATAAAATTAGAAACGTTCTAAACTGTTGGAAATATCGACGATTAACTTTAATGGGAAAAATCGTAGTTATTAAAAGCTTAGCCGCTTCTCAACTAACATATATCTTAGCACCATTGGCTTCAAACCATAAGATTATTAGCGAGGTCAACAATCTTTTCTATAACTTCCTCTGGAACAGTAAAGGAGACAAGATTAAGCGAAGCGTGATAATAAGCGACTATAATAAGGGCGGTCTAAAAATGATTGACATATTTTCGTTTAACAAGTCGCTTAAAACTGCTTGGATTAATAAATACCTTGATGACTCTAACTGCGGAAAATGGAAATAATTTTTTGAACTTGAACTTGGAAAATATGGCGGAAAGCTTGTTTTCACTAGCAATCTAAACAAAATTGATACGTCAAAGACAATCTTGGTACAAGACCCTTTCATACGAGAACTTCTAGAAATATGGTCAGAGGTCAATTTCAGTGATCAAATAATAACCAAGCAACAATTCCTTGAGCAATCCATATGGCACAACTCGCTAATCAGGATCGAAAACAAACCGATATTCTATAACTACTTTTTCCTTCATGGAATTTCCAAGGTATCTCAGCTAATGAAGAACTCGAACAATTTCCTCTCTCTAACAGAATTTACTAATACTTACAATCTACAAGTACAACCTTTGAGATATTTCGGCCTTATATCTGCACTTCGATGCCATTATAATGCAAAATTCCCTAAGGAACCTGGTGACACAATCACGTCCGATAAATTTCTTGATACCTTTGTTAAAAGCAATAAAGGGAACAGGATAGTTTATAAGAAACTTCTCTCTTTCAAAAGCACTTCACCTGTGAATAGTCAACTGAAATGGAACAACAGTATTGCCTTTGATGACAGATATTCTGCTGATTGGAAAACCGCTTATGGACTGGCAGCTAGGTGCACTAAAAGTACAAAACTCAGAAACTTTCATTATAGATTCCTCCATAGAATCCTACCTACAAATGTTTTCTTAACAAAAATTGGCATAAAACAAGAACCAAAATGCTCCTTTTGTAACAACTTTCCTGAAAATATGACCCATCTCTTCTGGCACTGCACTAAAGTCATGAGCTTTTGGGACAACCTGACTGAAAAGCTTGAGCACGCTAATATAATACAAAGAAATTACCCAAAAAATATTGCCATATTTTTGGGCCTGAGGCCGGACACCTCCACGTTTTCACTACAACTAAACTTCTGCTTTCTTTTAGCGAGACACTACATATGGTGCTGCAGAACCAATAATAAAACGCCGCACTTGAAAAGTTTTTTGATGGTCCTTAACTCCCAATTTCACATTGAATCCCATAAATTAGGTACCAATTTGAAGAAATGGGATCCTTTAGTTCCCATGCTAAATATTAACTAGTCGACTTTATTATCATAGCGCTGTCCCCAACACCCTGTACATTGAGATACCTCTACATTAGCAATTCTGATCCAGTATCTGATTCCATTATGTCCACTTCCCTGCTGCTCATTGCTTACTACCTAATGTATAATTATAGCTATATAAAAGCTCCTCTACATTATCGATAGCTACAACTTACAACCAGTGCTTGTGAAATTTTGTAATTAGTGTTGTATTTAGGGTTAGTGATAATTATACAATTAGCGTTATCTACAACTTTGTAACTAGAGCTAGTCGCAGTTTTATAATTTCTGTTAATGTCATTTCTGTAATTAGTGTTAGTACCAACCTTGTAATTCGTGTTTTTTTTGACAATAAAATAATTTGTGTTGCAAAAAAAAAAAAAAAAAAAAAAAAAAAAAAAAAAAACTATGATCTAAGGGAGTAAAAATGTGAAAATTAAACTTTGAAACGTTCGATCTTCTTTTTGAAAGGCTTTTTTGAAATTCCGCTTCTGTCACATCACAATACAATGTACTAAGTTTACCCGAGTATCAATTCCGGAAATTCTATATCCGGAACGAAAGCTTGGACACAAAGTTTTAGTTTTTCCCGTCTCCGAAGATCACACGAGTCAATAATATATTCAACAACGACGCCTTTAGAGCTGTGAATCTAATTATGATAATTTGCCGTATTCCAGTGCACGTGCCGTAAAAATAAGTACAATAACGTGGTAATTAACCGCGTACTTTTCAAGGCGAGTGAAGATTTCGAGAGTTTTGCAGTGCACAAGAGAAAGGCAAGGCCTGATACATACCATCGCCAGTTATATAAAACAAACAAGTGGATAAATTATTTTTCGCAATTTTCAGCATGCAATTTCGTGCCACGTGTGCCGAACGCTGTTGATTTACATTGCAATTTCCGAGCACTGAAATGCTTTAATCGAAACAAACTGAACCACCGTAAATACACGTGTACACCTTTTTACGTTTCAACTAGTGGCGATGGATTACGGTTTGATAATTTTGAATTACCTGTAAAAAATACCGTTTTTCAGTTGAAACAACGAGCTCTCGAAATAGTATTTTTCGAGAGTGAAATGCACAACAAGCTCGTACCTGAATATTTCAATCGCACGTGTAATTACTAATACGCCGAAACCAGCATTTATTGAATACATTATTAAGAAAGTAAAAAATATATCCTCATAAATATTTCGCGTATTGTCGGCATCAGTCGTTATGGTTCGTGCATACTCTTTAAATAAATACATACATAATGAGAGCAAGGGTCCTGCGTCACCTTAAGGTGGCGCAGGACCCTTGCCCATGAATAAATTCATAAGCTTAATTTCTGGGGTGGGTGTTGTATTCTAAACCTTCAAATCTCCGAATTTTGAAAGTCGATTCCCCTGAAAATTAATAGGGATATTGGCGGATGATGGAACTATATCATGATTGTGGTTTTTCTGGCAGATCGCGCTGTACGGTGATACGTTAAGCTTCTAAAGTTAGAATTGCGGACATGCAATTTTTGTGTCCAAGCTTTCAACTTGAGAAGCGTTCTAAATTAAATGTTTGTATTACCTAGTGGTAGATAATAACCTCTTTTGTGATGTGACAGAAGCAGATTTTGCAATTTCAAGACTCGTTGAAAGTTATTGCCTTCCAAAGGAGTAAAATTTTGAAAATTAGAATTTGAAACGTTCTATCTTCTTTTTGAAAGGCTTTTTTGCAATTCCGCTTCTGTCACATCACAATACAGTACACTAAGTTTACCTTCCTCGTGTATCAATTCCTGAAATTATATATCCGCGACGAAAGCTTGGACACAAAATTGCCGGTTTTGCCCCGTTCCGAAGACTGACCGAGTCAACAAAGTGTATGACAACAAAAGTTGTGAATCTAATTATGATAATTCGGGACATTGAATTGCACGTGCCGCAAAACTAAGAACAATAACTTTCTAATTATCAATACGCCGAAAACAAATTTTTTTGAATCGATTATAGTAACGTTATAAAAACACCTTTCATGAATATTTCGCGTACGGTCGGCATCAGTCGTCACGGTTCGTGCATACTCTTTAAATAAATACATACATAATGAGAGCAAGGGTCCTGCGTCACCTTAACCCTCTTTATTACGGACACTCCCGAGGAGGGCAATTTTTTTTTTACGCCCACTTCAAGATGGCGGCCATTTACATTTTGTATTTTTTTAAGCGACTAAATATTGTTTCGGATTTATCAACAGTTTAGAATTTGAATTTAGCCAACGTTTTACTGTTTGGGGTTAAAAAATGGTTTAAATTTTGATGTTAAGTAGCGATTTTATGATTCGTTCGTAGTAAACCGGTTAGCATTGGTCAATATTGACGTATGTTACGGGAGCACGTTATTGCCTTCAAAATTAGTGTTTCGGGCAGCTAGTGGCTCGATTGTGTTGTGCTAGTGAATAAGGTTATTGTGGGTTAGAATCAACTCAATTCACTAACTATGTTCCTTTTTTTGTGGAAAAGTCTTAACGCCGCCATCTTGAAGTGGGAGTAAAAAAAAAAAAAATTGCCCGGGGATGGGGGAATACTCCCCAAAAATTTGGGTGGGGGTGTGCGGCACGGTTCTTGAAACCCTTACCCTATTTCAGACCAAAATATGTGATTTTCCCTACCTTATTTCAGATCTGACCCTTAAAATTTCGTGGAAAATTTCCCCATTTTAAAGTCAAAATGGCAAAAATATATACCCTATTTCAGACCAGTTACAGTAGGCAAAACATACCCTATTTCAGACCAAAATGGTCAAAATCTATACCCATTTTCAGACCAAAATGGCTCAAAAACCATACCCTTTGGCGCCGCACATACCTATATAGCTTATATAAGGGAGTACCCCCCCCCACCCCCCCCCGGGCGGAAACCCCCCTACTGAAACAGATATAGAATCAAACCATAGACTAAGCAATAATTATACAACAAAAATATTGTTATTGTAAAATTGTTTATCGCCGTAACTTATTCTATTTTGAGGATACACATGATTATCTATAGAAATTAGAAACTCACTAAACACATTGTAGATCAAAATACAGTATAATTTGTGATTTATACCAACACATTATTCAACATTTCATACTTTTTCTCCTCAGAAAAAATATGAATAATGATTGTGCCTTTACTGTGTATTACAACAATAATCAATCAAGACACTTTGTAAAGTAAAAACAAAGCACTTCAACTTAAAGCTAGCAGAGAACAGTGATACTTATGGCTCCGTCAATTCCAAGCCCGCTCATCCCCCCCCCCCCCCGGGCATTTGTCGGGCATTTGTCATTTTTTTGTCAGAAGATTGAAAATGCCCCACAGTGGGGTCAGCTTACATGCACAAAATCCCCACGGTGGGGCTTCAGGAGCAGTGCAAATGCCCGACCCACGGGACAAGTTCAACAACTTTTTTGAGAGGATCGAGGAATTTAAAAATCTAAATTCCAAGCAGAACTATTAATGATGGACACTATAATTGTTCACAAATTCATAGCTCTTTGCGGGACTCAAACAAGGTTTTCTATCGGGGGCAATCAGGAAATTTTAAATAAACAACAAAACGTGTACGTCTTTTAAAATACGAAAGATCGCGTTGCCTTTGACAATGCCCCACCCCCGGGCTGCCCGGTTATAGCAAATGCCCCACCCTTGGGATGGAAAAGTTGTAAAATGCCCGACAAATGCCCGGGGGCGATGGTCGGGCTTGGAATTGACGGAGCCATTACATGTACATCCCTAGTCCAGTTCTGGCCCCTCTCTGAGCGTAGCGTTGCGTGACAGAGAGGGGCCAGAACTGGACTAGTACATCCTCGGAGACAGTCAGGGCGGGAGGAGGATATAATGGGCAAAATGGACTCTCGCCTGCACAGATTTTGCCCGTTTTATCTTCCTCCCGTCCAGATTATCTGCCCCTGGGTCTCCGAGGATGCAATACCTACTAACGGAAGTACTGTAAGTCAGAATGCTTTGTTTGATTACAATCAGAATGTTACCATTTTCTCCCGTGTACATGTAGTCTGCATGTGTGACACACCCTGGTTACAGAAGTCACACAGCATCTACATGTTTTCTTGAGACAAAATTCCCCTCAGAAAATTTGATAATAACTACATTGTAGCGCAGTGAATGGGTATACGGAAATTAAGTGATAAGAAAATAACTAAAATTAAGAAAACTGCTACAAAAATTCCCAAAATTGATCATCCTTGATACAGTAAATATTATAGTAATGTATGTACTTGATAGAGTCAAATTGTTTACAAACTGCTGTTTCAAATGACATCACAGTCCACATAGCCCATCGTAAAAAGACAACTCGACATCGAACTACACAGACTTGAAGGTGTTGTCATTCATGTTCATTTGGTTGTGCACAGTATAAAAAGATAATGTTATTAATTGTTCACGCAAGCAATTTAAGTTCTTGTTTTCTTTGTTCAGATTCAGTTATTCGTCTTCGTCCTTGATCAATTGCTGGTATTGCTCTTCAGACAAGAGACCCTTATAGTCTGACAGACTGGCTGAGAGTTGGATTTTTATTAGCCAACCTGAAAATAGAGAGAAAAAAAAAAAAAACGTTTGAAATTTTGTGCTCACCAGTGCTACAACAATGCACACCCTTGACATGATGGGTAATTCTCATCAATAATAAATAACTGTACAGTTACTGTAGATTCCATTGTTTTCTGTCAACAGCTCATTACATGTACGTATATGATACCATGCCAGAGGGCACTGTGTAATTTTAAGGCAAAATATTTAAGCCAGACAAAGATTTTGGTCGTTTTCCACACATTCCCACCAGGAATTTTTGATTGGGGGGTCCCAGGCTTTTCCCGAAAATTTGAAGAAGGAAGACGTTTTGGAAGTTGCCAGGGTAGGTATGGGAGGGAGTCGCCCCCTGCATTGGGGGGGGGGGGGGGGGGGGGGGGTTTGGGGCTTGAGATTTCAGGCTCTGCGAAGTGAATTTGGTGGATCCTGGAGATGGTTTTGCCATGGATAATGGTGAAAGCACTTTTGAATATTATCCATATTAATATTATCAGTGATCACTTGACTTAACTCAATTACACTTTACGGTGACCAAATGAAACTCTCAAAAAGTAAGTTCATTTTCTTTTTGGGGATAAATACTGCAATTCAAGAGCTCAATGGCACGTCAAAATAAAGTACACACAAGCTCACTGGTTTAAATTAACCTTACAGAGGTCTTGCACAGTTATTTAGTTTTCAAAATATAAACATGTCTTCCGAATCAAAAGCGAATTACACACTTATATATACACACAGTTTATAGAATGCCAGGCAAGACTGCTTTTTGAGCAGAGCCGACCATTAGAGGGTAGTCAAAATAAATTGCAAATTCAAACATCCTGGTATTTAGTTGAGTGGTGAAGTGCAACACAATTTTCATTTGTAAACAAAAATAATTTCAGTTTCATACCATTATAATTAATTTAAAAAACCCTCTCAGGTCTGATAGGGGGTCCGGACCTCCCCGACCCTCTCCCTGGATCCGCCACTGATAACGAAGTCAACACATTTTTCCAGTCTCTTGGCACTTTTTCAGGGTTCCACTGTAACTGATTACCACATGCATTTATTTGAACTTATTAATTAAGTTCTCAAATTTGAAAGCAATACAATAATGAACTGCAGAGATTGCACCCTCCTACAGCTGCGCAGGGCATGTAGGTACATGTAGGTACATGTAGGCTTGGATAAATTCTGCTCATAAAATGGCTTATTCTGCCTGCTGGCAACGCTCATAAAAATAGCGTATTCTGCTCAAAATTCTGCTTGGACAACAAAATTCTGCTTGGTACAACTGAGTAGTTAGATATTAATTTTGTATTGCAAAATTGTAGATATTCGTTTTGTTTAGCAAAATTGCAGTGAAAGCTGTAAGTTGTAATTTATCTTACGTTGTACGATATCACTCATATATCAGTCAACATTATTTTCCATTTGTTTTGTAGTTAGTTTCCAATTTTTCTTTCAATTGAAGAGTCAAGTCGAAAACTATGCTAAGTGAGCAAAGCGCGTTTGCTCACTTAGCATAGTTTTCGACTTGACCCTTCAATTGTTATGTATATCTTTTGTGTTACTGATTTTTCGGTATTCTGCTCAAATTCTGCATGAAAATGTGGTATTGGCATAATGCTCACGTCGCAGGTAGTGAATTATGCTCAAAATTGTGATGGAAGAATTTATCCAAGCCTATTGGTAGGTCATGTTCCAATGTTGTAGCCTGCTGGAGAGTGGGGAGGGAATTTGTAGCAGGCTCGTACATGTACTTGATATTTGACAAATGTTAACCTTGCATACATACATGTACAATGTATTCATGTACTGTACCTACCTTCATCATAAGGAGACTTGTTCACTAATTCTGGTTCGCCTGATAAGTTGCTGTTAATATCGCTAACTTCCCCGTCAACAGGTGAGTAGATATCTGCGGCAGCTTTGACGCTTTCCAATGCACCAAATTCCTCTGTTAAGAAATTTATGCACAGTGCAATGAGTTTCAAACCACCACTTACAGTCAAATGAGTTTTGTGCAACCATTAAACCATTGTTTATTATACGACATACAACTGTAATATCTTTCCTAAAATATAGGCTTTCAACAGTGATTTCCCGTAGCGCGCGGTCAGAGGCACTAAGACCCGTGTAATACGTCTCATATTTGCTCTCGTCTTTGCGCATATTCACACTCTAAAATGCTATGTCGTATAATAAAGTTTGTTATTGAGACTTGTGATGTTCATTTGACGACTGTACATGAATGTTTGCTTTGTGCCATTAAATTTTCGTGGGAGTTTAATCTTGCAGATTGCCGATTTTTTGCGAATTTGGATTTCAGACTTCACCGCTGGGAACAAATTTTCACGGATCTCGGGAAAGGCTAATTATCGTGTACGGTATTTCACATACAGTACTTGTATATAACAACTACATGTAGAGGATGTAATGTTGTCTTGTTTATTATACTAAATTACTGACATACTCATGTCACAAGTCGCCTATTACAACTCAGAGCTGTGGCAAGGAATTCAGTAATCTAAATAAAATTAATGGAGTAAATTTTGTGGATTTTGTTGTTTTTTTCACAGGAGTTTATTTTTACGGGATCTAATTTCGCAGATCATTGGAAAACCTGCAAAATTCACGAAAATTAGATCCCGTGAAAATTTCATGCTACACGGTATAAAGGGGGTGATTATCCGAGAAGGGGGGGGGGGGATTTATTGAGGGAAGCGATTATTTTAAATATTGCTCGCTGGAAGTGCTAATTAATTTGCTGATGTGCTAATTAGAGAGCTACAAGAAAAAAAGGAAAGAGTCAAATACTGTACATGAACATCACTACAGAAAAACTGTAACAAAACCTGTGCTTTTGTAACTTTTCTGTTGTAATGATTAAATCAATATTATTTGTTTTTGTGTAAATTTTTAACTTGAATGGAGGAGGTGAAAGAAAGGGAAGGGAGAGGGGTAGTGGGAGGGAGGGTTATTTCAAATATTTTCACCTGCTGTAACGTACCTTACCTTAACCTTAATTCTCTCCATGCCAGAAGGCACAAAGGCTGTATTTTCACCAAAGGGGGGAGATTATTCAAGGGTGGAATTAATCAAGGGACAGTATTATTCGAGGAAACACGATAAGCCCAAACCTTTTTGAAATGCAAACAAGCTCCCCCCACCCTGAAAATAAACCCACATTACCATGTTCTGCTACATGTAGTTTTCTATTGAAACTCAATGACATACATGTGTACATATAAGTTTCTATATTACCTCCTTTTGACACTGTATCCCCCACATTAGGAAGCTCAACATATACAATATCTCCTAATTTTTCCTAGAAGGAAAAAAATAACCAATTAAAGTACAGTACATTCAGATTTCGTCAGTTCTACATGTATGTATACTCTCTTGCTATTGGGACTTCCATAAAACCATAAAACCAATGATGTTTCATGTATTATAGAGGATAATTATTATTATAATAAAGTGCCAAATATGACACACACTGATTGGTTTAAACAGCGTGCGCGCACTTGCTTTATGAGAGTACAAAGCACAGAGCTCACGAATGCTCGTGCCATCTGCCAAGTTTGTTTTGAAAATACATGTAAAGGCAACTTTGTGAGGAAAATCATAAATTTTTATCATAAAACACATAAAAAAGCCTCAACTCTGCTTTGTTCTGTTTATATATAAAGCATTTGGCGAGAGCACTAAAAAAGTATGGAGAAACACGAGCCGACACCACACTTCTTTCATGCTCGCGCCACTTCCTGTGTGCTTATAACAGAACAAAGCACAGTTGAGGCTTTTTTATTTGTTAATTACACGGCGGCGCAAAGATATCAATTTTATTTTCGAGTGGTAAGAGCAATATTTTACAAATGAGCTTAGTGAGTGAGTATTAAAATATAAATTGTTTTTAACACAAGAAAATAAAATTCATATCTTCAAGCCACCATCCGATGTAATTTTCTTTTTAATATATACATGTAGACAAAAAACACAAATTAAATGAGGTTAAGTGAGAATCATTTAACCAAGTTAACCAACAACGAGTGTGTAGTCAGCTGTCATAGTGGTCAGCGGTTCTTAGCTCTTGCCAGGCTCAGGATTCTACATTCTCTGGGCGTAGTGGTGTGCTCGTATCGTGGCGGCTTTTCAGCCATGTTTAGCGAGTTATTCCTGCACTCACTGTCTGGCATTTAGATCAGTTCTTCAATCTTCCTGGTTGTCTGTGTTTTTGCAGCCGTTTTTTGCTCCGTTCGATCGAGGCGGTTTATATCTCGCCCACGTTTGTTTTTCTTCGCCACCTCATGGTCGACTGCAATACTTGCAGCGCGGGTTGTCCGCGCTGCCTGTTCTTGTTTTTGCATTTGTTTTGTTTTTTCAGTTCATCGTTGCCTGCCAAGTTCTGGCTACGTTGGCTACCAAGTTGTTCCGTCTCAGCGATAACCGAGCTTCGATCATTGTCAAGCGTGGGATATGTCGCTACCTTCTTGTGCAATCTTTGCCGTTTTCCCGCCATTTTCTCGCGGTTCGTAAGCTGTTTTGTTGTTTTACAACCGTAGCAGGACCGTCGAACTTCTGATCTGTTCACCTGTCTATTTCCCGTACTGTGTACTGTCTTCCCTTTTGGAATATCTTGCGTCGGCTACCTTTTTACATTTATCATCGCCAAGACAACTCATTCACGTAGCGTTTCGCGCATTGCCGGTTTAGTCCAAATGTCATCAACAGCTCGCAGTCTAGAGGGTCGATCGACTTCGATGGTTAGTGCGTTTTTGTATTACGTTAGTTCAGGCTTAGCGTGTGTTTGTTTATTGTTGCCTGTACTTTTTGTCCTGGCGTAGTGTTTGTTCGTTTACTGTTTAGTTCAGGCTTAGCATTTGTTTGTCTACGCGTTTACTGTTTAGTTCTGGGGTAGCGTTTTTTGGTGTTGTTGTTGGTTTACTGTTTAGTTCAGGGGTAGCGTTTCGTCCGTTTACTGTTTCGTTCAGGCGTAGCCTTTGTATTTTACCGTCTTTTCATGGGTAGCGTTTGTTCGTTTGCTGTAGTTTATAGTTCAGGCGTAGTGTTTGTTCGTTTACCGTTTTTGTTCAATCGCAGCGTTTGTACGTTTACTGTTTTTTGTTCAGGCGTAGCACGTATTCTTTTACTTTTAGTTCAGGCATAGCTTTGTTTTTGTCTTCTGCCGGTTTATTTCATGGGTAGCGTTTTGTTCGTTTGCTGTTGTTAGTTCAGGCGTAGTGTTTGTTCGTTGACCGCTTTTGTTCAGGCGTAGCATGTGTCGGTTTTTATAGTTCAGGCATAGCGTTTTGTTTGTCTACTGTTTATTTCATGGGTAGCGTTCGTTCGTTTGCTGTTGTTAGTTCAGGCGTAGTGTTTGTTCGTTTACCGCTTTTGTTCAGGCGTAGCATGTGTCGGTTTTTATAGTTCAGGCATAGCGTTTTGTTTGTCTACTGTTTATTTCATGGGTAGCGTTCGTTCGTTTGCTGTTGTTAGTTCAGGCGTAGTGTTTGTTCGTTGACCGCTTTTGTTCAGGCGTAGCATGTGTCGGTTTTTATAGTTCAGGCATAGCGTTTTGTTTGTCTACTGTTTATTTCATGGGTAGCGTTCGTTCGTTTGCTGTTGTTAGTTCAGGCGTAGTGTTTGTTCGTTTTCCGCTTTTGTTCAGGCGTGCATGTGTCGGTTTTTATAGTTCAGGCATAGCTTTTTGTTTGTCCACTTTATTTCATGGGTAGCGTTTGTTCGTTTTGCTGTAGTTAGTTCAGGCGTAGCGTTTGTTTGTTTACTGTTTAGTTTTGGCGTAGCGTTTGTTTTAGTGTACTGTCTAGTTCAGGTGTAGCGTTTGTCCGTTTATCTGTTTAGTTCAGGGGCCGCGTTTGTAGGGTTAGGGGTTAGTTTACTTTGTAAAGCGCCTTAGAATACTATAGATTTTGGCGGCTATATAATTAAATTATTATTGTTATGCTTTAGTTCAGGCCTAGCATTTTGTTGTATTACGGTTGCCTGTTTTTATGCAGTTAAATGTTATTTTACTTAGTTAACTATCCCAGCTTTGTATTTGCAGGTATTTGCACAGATCCTCCCAATACATGGCTTCACATTTGTGGAACAATTTACCTGACTAAATATGTCAGGAGGGCTTCTTCCCTCAACATCTTGAAGGCCATGCTAAATGCAGTAAACCTGCAGTGCTGCTGCTCTCTTTGTGGAGACTATTTTGCACGTTCACGTTTTAGCGAGTCTCGAACACATCCGCGATATGTGGATAAATAAATTACTTACTTACTTACAGGGTTCCCAACTTGATGTTTTAGCAGTCCCGTGTGTCTCTTACAGTGTACCCGGCATTGTCCTTTGTAGCATTCCCAGCGTTATCCGTTGTAGCGTGCCGTTCCCAGCGTTGATCTTTGTAGCGTCCCCCCCCCCCCCCCCCCCCCCCCCCCCCCCCCCCCCCACAATTTTACTGTTCCTTGGTTAGTTTCAGGCGTCGTGTTTTAGCGCGACGTTCTTTTATACTCAGTGTAGGCATTTGCATGGCCGGATTACTGTTGCCTGGTTAGTTTAGCGTGGGGTTCTTTATTACTGCGTATTTGTTTACCGCTGCCTGTGTAGTTCAGGCATAGCGTGGCAAGGCACAGCATGCCTTATAGCGGTTAGTGGTGAACTCGTCGTCGCCATAGATCCCTTCTCTACTTTGCCGTGGGTTGTGTGTTTTCCTGTTGCCTGTTTAGTTCAGGCTTAGCGTGGCTGGGGCTTAGCGTGGCTGGGGCTTAGCGTGGCTGGGGCTTAGCGTGGCTGGGGCTTCGCGTGGCTGGGGCATAGCGTGGCTGGGGCTTAGCGTGGCTGGGGCTTAGCGTGGCTGGGGCTTAGCGTGGCTGGGGCTTAGCGTGGCTGGGGCTTCGCGTGGCTGGGGCTTAGCGTGGCTGGGGCTTAGCGTGGCTGGGGCACAGCGTGACATAATAGCGGTCATATTCCCCTTCACTACTGGCTACCATGGCCTGCGTGTGTGGGCACAGGCTGGGGCACAGCATGCCATAACAGCGGTTAGCGATTGTCGCGTCATATCCTTACTTCCCATCGCTACTGTCTACCGTGGCCTGCGGGTGTTTTTTACTGTTGCATGTTGGTTTCAGACTAAGCGTGGCGGGGGGCACAATGTGTCATGTTAGCGGTCGTCTCGTTACCATGGCCTGCGGGTATTTTTTACTGTTGCCTGTTGGGTTCAGGCTATAAAGCGTGGTGGGGGCACAGCGTGTTATGTTAGCGGTCATTTCCATACTTCCCATTGCTACTGGTTACCATGTCCTGCGGTCACACTTCCCATTGCCACTGGTTACCATGGCCTGCGGGTGTTTTACTGTGTGTTGCCTGTTGGGGTCAGGCTAAGCATGGCGGTGATCTCCATACTTCCCATCGCTAGTGACTAATGTTCAGGCTAAGCATGGCAGGGGCACAGCCTGTCATGTTAGCGGTCACCTCGTCATCTCCATACTTCCCATTACCACTGGTTACCGTGGCCTGCGGGTGTTTTACTGTTGCCTGTTGGGTCAGGCTAAGCGTGGCGGTCATCTCCATAATTCCCATCGCTTGTGGCTACCGTGGCCGCGTGGGTTTTACTATTGCCGGTTGGGTTAAGGCTAAGTGTGGCTGGGGCACGGCGTGCTATTACAGCGGTTGGCGGTCATCTTAGTGTCTCTGTATGCCATGTCTGCCGTAGGCTCAGTTTCCAGCCGTTTTCGGTGCGCCCGGGAAACTGAGCCTATGTCTGCCGTCTACCACGGTCATCACGGGTTTACATTATGTCTCTTCCTGCATACACTTGCCACATCTACAGTATTCATTGCTGGTTCATCATACATTTTTTCTCAGATGGGTGCCTCGGGATGTGGTGTGTCGGGGCTATGGCTCTCAGCCATGAGCCCCTGGCTCTGTTCTGACCTAGCGGTCAGCACAGAGGTCCCTTCGGCGTGGCGTTGGGGGCTCATGGCTGGTTGGCGGGATTGCCAGCCATGGGAGCTGTATTCCATCTGGGGGGCTGGCTGACCACAGTGGAGGCCCCCCGGATATCCCAGGCACCCATCCTCCATATACACGAGGCAGGTGGTTAAATGAGGTTAAGTGAGAATCATTTAACCAAGTTAACCAACAACGAGTGTGTAGTCAGCTGTCATAGTGGTCAGCGGTTCTTAGCTCTTGCCAGGCTCAGGATTCTACATTCTCTGGGCGTAGTGGTGTGCTCGTATCGTGGCGGCTTTTCAGCCATGTTTAGCGAGTTATTCCCCCTCCCCCCCTCCCTCTTTTTCTCCCCTGGGTTAGTTTAGTCTTTTTTATTTGCACATTTGTAGCCCGTTTAGGTTTTTACACGCAGATTAGAACTTTATTATTATTATTATTATTCTCCACTGATCTAGTCAGTGTGACGGGTGCATGGGTGTATGCGTTGGGGGCTCATGGCTGGTTGGCGGGATTGCCAGCCATGGGAGCTGTATTCCATCTGGGGGGCTGGCTGACCACAGTGGAGGCCCCCCGGATATCCCAGGCACCCATCCTCCATATACACGAGGCAGGTGGTTAATTCAAAGTTAAAAAAAAAACTGAGTGTACAAAAGCGGGAAATGACGCCATCGATAATAATCGTCACTAGTGAGGATATGGAAAATTATACGCCACTAGGGTCCCGGATGTAGTTTCATATGAATTTTACGAGTGGTCCATTTTCCAGTAAAACACTGTCTCGTGTCTACATGTATATAATAAATAATTTAACCCATTGACTACTGGGCTTTTTCAAAAAACGTCAATCTAACGTCCCAGATGCCTATTTCTGGCCATTATCTCAACAGTTTAATGTCAAACTGTCTAAAACTTGGTTTAAAACACGGCAACTAACATCCCCTTTTACGTAGAAGCGACAAATTCAATATTTTTCTCGGGCATGCGCAGAAATCAAAATTTGGACATAGTTTTTGGGTTTGAAAAACCCACCTGACTTTAGGCTTTTCTTTTCCTTTTATTTTTTTTGCCGTTCTTGCTCTCCTTTTTCTCTCATTTTATTTTGTGGTTTTGTTGGCCTTTCAGTCGTCTTTGTTCACATTGAAAAAGTTTTAACCTAAACGTTGGGAAAAGGGAATTTTTTTGACAAAGATGGTCAATGGTAGTGAAGGTCACGGTTTTTGGTGATTTTGGAGGAAAAAATCCAAGTTGTTTTGTGTGTATCTCTGGTCCAATTTAACGTTTTGTGCTCGTTTAGGCATGCTTTGTTAGACATTTGCCAACTCTATCCGTTCATTATCAAAGACATCCTCTGGCGTGAACAGTGATGACGTCACAAGTGGTACAAGTCTGTGGTCTCTTCTTGGCCGTTTATGGCCGCTTTAGTAGTCAATGTGTTAATCAAAACTCCTGAAATCCATTTTTGTGGTCTATTCAACCCATTTCGGCTTTCTTTTGATAGATCAATCAAAGTTATGTAAAAAAAAGCCATTTCTGGGAAAACAAGGTTCTTTGCTTAACCCATTGACTACTGGGCTTTTTCAAAAAAACGTCAATCTAACGTCCCAGATGCCTATTTCTGGCCATTATCTCAACAGTTTAATGTCAAACTGTCTAAAACTTGGTTTAAAACACAGCAACTAACATCCCCTTTTACGTAGAAGCGACGAATTCAATATTTTTCTCGGGAATGCGCAGAAATCAAAATTTCGACATAGTTTTTGGGTTTGAAAAACCCACCTGACTTTAGGCTTTTCTTTTCCTTTTATTTTTTTTGCCGTTCTTGCTCTCCTTTTTCTCTCATTTTATTTTGTGGTTTTGTTGGCCTTTCAGTCGTCTTTGTTCACGTTGAAAAATTTTTAACCTAAACGTTGGGAAAAGGGAATTTTTTTGACAAAGATGGTCAATGGTAGTGAAGGTCGCGTTTTCTGGTGATTTTGGAGGAAAAAATCCAAGTTGTTTTGTGTGTATCTCTGGTCCAATTTAACGTTTTGTGCTCGTTTAGGCATGCTTTGTTAGACATTTGCCAACTCTATCCGTTGATTATCAAAGACATCCTCTGGCGTGAACAGTGATGACGTCACAAGTGGTACAAGTCTGTGGTCTCTTCTTGGCCGTTTATGGCCGCTTTAGTAGTCAATGTGTTAATAATATTTCCTCCCAGATTTTTTTTTTTTAGGTTGGGAGCAATGACAAACTGTATCGCCGTTATTGACCTTTCGGGCAACCACTACAGTGTACATGTATATCTTCAGTGGCACCTTCATGTAAAATTTATTATAATGGTGATTACTGAAAACAATAATAAAAGCTTGCATTGTTGAACTCACCTGAGCATAGTCAGTTACTCCTACTGTTCCAATACCATTTTCCACGCTTATCCATTCATGCTTTTCTGTGTACTTCCTCTCTTAAATTCAAAAGAAAATTATTCTTTCTGACTGGTGAATATACATGTATCTTATTACATATTAACAATGAAGAGGCCAAAGCCATGTATTTTCCTGTCATAGAACACAATAGGAATTTGAGAACACAAGAGAAATTTAGAAAATACGAGCCGCTATAAAATAGTGGTGGCCGTTGTGGCGAGGTTATTTTGGCAGCTGGGATGCGCTTTCTTTCGTGGCCATTGCAGAGAGGTAGCCGTTGTAGAGAGTGAATGTATGGACTGTCCACCGGGACAAAAAAAGTGGCCATTGTGAAGAGGTGGCCATTGTAAGGCGGATTTCCCTGGCTTGTCGCTTCCTCATTGAAATGGGTATGTCTTGGAGGCTTTGATCCCAACACATAAGCACAAAGGATAGGAATCTGAATCAACTGCAATGTCTTTGATGCCTAGGTGGATGGAAGCAAAAAAACAGACAAGCTGGAGACAGTGAACTCGAAAGATTGAAGGAAACCAAAGTACATTGTAGGAGACATTGCAAGCTGCCCAACACATACACATGTACATATACAGTACAATGATCCAGGCAAGATAAATCCAATAAGGCAACTGAGGTAATTGATAAGGGGGTCGGGAAAACCTTGTTCGACCACAGCAGATAAGTACACCTTTATGGATGAATGCTGGACCGACCCTGCCAAGAAAGTTACAAATAAGTACAAACGAAGTCCATCCAAAGCAATAATATTATTGCAAGATGCCGTTTGCAAGTGGATGAGAGAACCTACATTTGTAGCCAAGGCCTCTCTGATGTGAGAATATACAGCTGGTACATGTATGTATTGCTGGACATGGCCAGAGAATCCGAAGGTCAGCCATACCCAAAAAGCCTGAACAAAGCAAATTGCCAAATGTACATGTACTGTTACACAAGCGGTGCTAAAACCTAGCAAAGGCCAATGCCAGAGTTCAAATATACATGTGGGACCTGGACCTGAAAGCCGTCAGAAACCGATTGCAACTTAATTAGCAACTGTGAGGTGCATGTTGTGTGAGCAGGTGTGAAAGCCTAGCCAAAGCCATTTATCACTGATCCACATGCTAGAGGCCACCACAAGCACCATGCTAGCATGATCCTACCACCACCATTGGCATGGGACAAAATTAATGAAAGGCCATTGCCCTAGGGGCTAATCATTACGCAAATAATAAAGGCATGTAAAATTCAGGCACAACCAATGGCCAGGTAAAAGACTGTCGGTAGTTAGCAACGAGAGCTGCAGAGCCCACAAAAACCTGCCACAGCCAGTGGCCAGGTGACTGTGAGCAGTTCGTAATGTGAGCTGCTGCGAGAGCCAGAAAGAACCTGCCATAGCTAATGGCCGAGTCACTAGCCGGAAGCATAAATTTCGTAACAAGGGCTTCTGCATAAGCCCACAAAAAACCTGCCATAGCCAATGGGCAGGTTACCAAACATGAGCAGTTCGTCAGGGAGTAACAAGGGCTGCTGCAAGAGCCTGCAAGAACCTGCCACAGCCAATGGCCAGGAGCATTTCGTATTTTTGTAAAATAAAATACAGAGCCCTCTATTGGTGAATTATGAATATTATAATCTGCTTGACTAGTCTAATTTAGACTAGTCAAGCAGATTATAATAGACCAATTCCGATATATTAATATTCTAACTTGGCTCCGAGGCTTAGGGGAATAAAACAAAAGAAATCGACAATAAATCACATCGAGGTTGAGGGATGAATAAATCATTTCTTTTGTCTTATTCCCCTAAGCCTCGGAGCCAAGTTAGAATATTAATATATCGGAATTGGTCTATTCATAATTCACCAATAGAGGGCTCTGTATTTTATTTCCCAGTTGAATTTGAGCTTGCGAGGATGTCTGGATCATTTATCTCTTTTGTTTGAATTTGTGATCAAACAAATACATGTACATGTAAGAGTAGGTAAGTACTGTAGCCTCGTTTTCATGCTGTACCTTAGAGCTACATTTTATAAGTAAGAATACTTCCACTTCATAGATTTTTCTAGACTTTTGATATGTTGATTGGTGCACTTTTCTGAGATGGATAGCGAAGAAATAAATTATGTTGCAATTTGTGATGGGTCCCATCAATATATTGACTGGACTAGTAGAGGTTCGACTGTATTAAAGTTCTAGTCACATGTAAGAGAACTCACGTGTTCTAAACCCGGCGTGCTCAAATTTTTCCACACATGCTTTAAAATGAATTTATAGAGGTTTCTCCTCTAGAAATTGGGGGCCACTAACCATCCTATTTATCACATGTCGTAAATTACGGCTGACTACAAAAAATCATCCAGCCTTACATGTAGCTTCATGATCGAGGCTTCCACGTTGACCAGGTAAGCTAAATATTTGCGCAATATATCACCTCTCCAATTCAACGTGTAGATGTACGATTTTAAAAGTCTTTACCTGCTAAAAGCCACCGTGCAATGTGTAGAAGTCGTTTACTTTCAACATTGGAGCTGCATAGCACTGCTCTTTTCGTGGATAAATTGAAAAGTTGGGACGCACTTCTAACAAGAACCGCCATGATCGAAAAGAATGGGAATCAATCGAGAAGCACTGGGTTCCCCCCTGGGTTCCAGTCTTCCAGTTTTATAGGGAACCCCTATGCGCATGACTACACGTGCGTCCAACGTAAAATGGCGGCTTTCTTCTGAGCTACAAAGTTGTTTATTTCTTTTGGAGTATTTTGCAGGATCTAAAGACGTTAGAGCACATGGTTTGGAATAGCCATACTAGGAAGTTCTTCTAAAAGCTGTTAGTTTATTCATTTCAAACTCCGAGCGTCCAAAAGTAAGTAAATGAGTGTCATTTTAACATAGGCTAATTTAGTGTAAAAATACGAAGGGAAACTATTAATTAAGTTTATTATAGTTGGTCGATCTGTCAGATTTGCTTGCTCGGATGATGATGATATAAGTATGCCACATTGTGAAGTTGAAATTGTTAGAGAATATTACATGTAATACGTGCACAATGATAAGCTTAAATTATAAACAGGCCTTGAATATTAATTTTTTTACTTCTGTCTAAAAATGCATGCCATGTTGCATTTGCAGTTGCATTTTTTCCACTGAAGAAGAGGCAGCAGCTTCGAAACGTTTGGAAATTTTTAATTTTTCCTAGCACATCATGCAATTATGCAATTCAATCTAACAGTTATTTAGCATAACCCAGCGGCTGACTATTGGCAAACTCGCAATCTGATTGGCTACACAGGTACCTACATCGATCGATAGACGGCTCTTGGAGCGCGCGCACAGTTTTTCGTGCATTACAGCCAACAAAATATTTAACAAAACCGGCAATACATCAGTTTTATCAATATTCTATATTTAATAGATCAGCCACAAGGTTATGCTAAAACAATATTAGACGGCTCACTCTCGGTTTCTATCGGCTGATAGTTGGCACGGGGCTTCGCCCCTCGATAGAATCGAATATCGATAACAATCAATGATAATCAATGCCAATTAATTGATTGATATTGATAATCGATAACAATCAATGACTAAGAATATTGTGATTATCAATTGTTATCGATTATCAATATCAATCGATAATTAGCCAGTGTACATCTGCCTCCTCCCCTAAAAAAAATTGGGAAGAGAGTCGTCTGTGTCACGGCGTCGTTAATCATGTTCCGGAATAACTTGGCATATATGTAAATTAATGACCACTGTGTTTCTGTCGTGACACAGGGAGAGAACAAGGAAATTTTGGTGCGTGAGAAGATAATGCACTGTCATTTCCTGAGTTTAGTTGGAGCATAACAATAGGAAAAATATATTTCCTGATTTACCTTCCTAGAAACGCTTTCTGTAAAGCAGAAATACTCTGTATACTCACTTGCCAGTTCAAAATTATGTGATTTCTCCTTGTTGGTAAATTTTCACTGAAATTCCCGCGGCCGAAACCACCTGTGAATTAGGTTACGGCAATTAATGTAAATTTCTTCGTAAACGTGAAGTCGCTTTTACTTTCGTTCGTTCGTAAAAAAGTCTCTCCACACGCAATACATGTATCTTGTCTGAGTTCTGTCCTATTCAACTTGAACTGGAAATAACTGTATTGCCGTCACCGCCGTGATTCCGGAGCCGTGATGCTCCCGAGGTCAGGAGATCATTGCGAAGATCGGACGCGTTTATACTAATGCATAAACGTATCTAGCCTGTGTACAGCCGCCCGCTCCCGACTACAGTACTTCACAGTCCAACAATGATATTTCCTCTTTGACGTTGAATGCCTTGCCCATACATGTATGTCAGTCGACAAGATTTTTGTCCGAATTTTTTGCTACACCTAGCCCATACTGGAAACAGGGTGCATATTCCATGTACATCCCATGCCAAAGATGTGCCAAGGTTTCCAAAATTCTATGGTCATCAGCCCTCCAGCTTACCTGTATAACAAGCACTGTCTTGATCACATACATGTACCAGTATTCACCAAAGGACTATGATAGTACACCAGTATACTTTTGAAACCCACGCCAAAGATCTCCCGAGTAACCTACTGTACATATAAAATATGCACCCTGGCATAGGGATACCCATAATAGTTTAGGAGAACTCAAAAACATTGTGGAAACTCTCACCTAGTTTCCACAATATTTCTTATTCTCCCAAAATTTCACTTAATTATGAACTTTTATAGCCATATACATGTACACGTGTGTAGAATTGTTTTCTATTTCATAAATTGTTCTTGAAGTTTGGATGATGAAAGCTGTTCGTGTACATGTATGTACAACTATGAACTTGCTTTCAGGAAATTCAATTATCTTCATGTAACTGATACCAAGATTGTACAATGGTCATGTGTACGAACTTAATTCTTCCAGGCCACCATGCATCTGTACGCATTAACTCTCCAGAAAGCATCGACCATCAATCATGCAATTCATGGCAATTTCTCCGGCTCCAAGCAGCAGGAGATTGTAATCTCTAGAGGAAAAATCATAGAACTTCTTCGCCCTGACCCTAACACTGGTAAAGTGTTTCCATTGTTAGCCATGGAGATGTTTGGTGTTATCCGAGATCTTATTGCATTTAGACTCACAGGAGGTGCAAAGGGTGAGTAACTCGATATATATAACTTGTTAAAAGAGTGATCTTTCTGGACCTGGTTGTTCAAACAGGATTAAGTACTGGGCCTTTCAATAACATGTGAACTCTGAAGTACAGTGTAGTTCATAACTCAGCTAGCGAATGTTTTTTACATTTTCTTCAACCATAATAAAATTACTGTACATGTGTACATCAACAACCAACTGACCCTGAAAAAAAAATGAAAAAAGATAAATAATTATTATTAATAATTATTTAATTATTGAAGTTCACCAATCACAACCCATGGATGTTACCTTTTGAACCCGTTGAAGTAAATTCTGTTGAAATGTTTTCTGATAGGTCCGCTAAGGTGATTGACAGCAGTGTAAAACTCAGCTGTTTGTTGCGTAAAAAAACAGAGTTTGCTTGTTAATGAAAGGCACAGTAAGCTAATCCAGGATTAGCATCAACTTCAAAGTTACATAGCTTTATACATGTAAGTTGTCAAGGATGGTTTCTGTATTTTTTTGGCCTTCAATTCATTTGCTACTTTGACCAATTTTATTTAATTTTATAATTAGAATCTAGCTTACTGTAACTGCAAAAATTAGCAACAATATACATGTACATTATTGTGTACAAAAAAGTCATGTGTATTAACCCTTTCTCTCCCAGAGTCAAACTTAAATGTTGTTGTAACTTTTGAGTCTGTGGATGAAACCCTAGTGTGTGACCATTCAAATGAAAGCTATGGATCGGAGGAGTACTTTCAAGTGGTGCTGTTTGTTTTTGACAATTTTGCAAAATGAAATTCAAGATTTTGTCCTCAGTTTTGAACTTAGCACTCTTGGGAGTGAAAGGGTTAAGCATTTTGAAATGAAAGGAATCAAGGCTGGGTTAATTTTAATCCCAGTTTAGTGTTAATTAATATATAATCGGCTTTCTTGGCCCTGAATATACATTTAGTATTATTTGGAAGAAATTTGTAGACCACATCATATGTGTCAGTATGTACATTGTACATAACATGCTTACTTTGCCTTACTCTCGGGAACTTTGCTCAATCAGCGGTGCCATCATTCATTTTAGCGGACCTCTCAAAAATAGAAGTTTACTTCAACGGGTTCAAAAGGTCATGTCTGTGATTTGTGATTGGTGGATTTTGATCGATTTTGTTTGTTTATTTTTCGCGGTCCATTGGTTGTCATCGTACATGTAATTATGATTGATGGCAGTGAAAAACGTAATCGTAAGTTGGGTTTTGAACTTCAGAGTTCGCGTGTTATTGAAAGGGGCAGTAAAAATCCATATAGTGTACACAGTCTTTAAATATTTGGAAGCATTTTGTAGACTCATTTTAACATGCTTAAAAAACCTTGTTTGAGTTTGTAAATAAATGTGGTTAATTCTTTCAACATGTATTGTAAGAACGTACTGTAAATTATAATACAGTCGAAGCTCCCACAAGCAGACACCCTCGGGAAGCAGAAAAAGTATCCACGCAACTGGAACTGGCTGCTTATGGGAATGTGTAAATACAGTGTTTGTATGAGCTAGAGTTCAAACAGGGTTAAGTCAAGGTGGCTGTAAGTAGAGCTGTCTTCTTACGAGAGAGTCTGCTCAGAGAGCTTTGAGTGTACATGTTGTATTATTAAATTTATAAGTATGTTCTAATGATAGTAAAATGACATATTACCATTATTGGGTTTCAGATTATGTGGTGGTAGGAAGTGATTCTGGACGAATTGTCATCCTTGAATACATGCCTTCAAAGAACACATTTGAGAGGGTAATTAGTGCAGTGTAAATGCTTACATGTAACTGAAATATGGAATATAGATTAAAAAAATGTGCTTTTTTTTTTGTGCTGTTAGTAATAATGCAATCAATACACATACAAAATATCTATCTCGATTGAGTTACTGAAGCACTAGGACTGGAGAGTCTGACTGTTGTGTGTAATGCTCTGTACCTGAAAAGTTTTCAAACCCATGATCTTCCAGCCTGCGTAGCTGGCGGTAGTGTTCAGATGAGGTAAAGTTTTGTTGGCAGAGCGGCCAAAATGAGCGGCAACGAGTGGCACAAGCTGCGAGAGAAAATACCGCCTGCAACAAAATTGGGTTTTTTGAATGCCACCCACTTTTATCAGTTTTGTTGATCCAATTAAAACAGCCAATCAGAGTGAAGCTGTAATACAAAACGTATCCATTATCAATTGATGAAATAAAGTGATGACAGGACAAACACAAACGTGACCTTAGAGTTTGGCTTTTACGAGTATGCCACTCAAAGATTGAAAAGTCTCAGTCGGTTTATTTATAATTACATGTAGGTGCGTGCGAACATCAAGGATCACTTGTCTGTTGAACCTTTCGCCTTTATTACATGTAGCCTGAGATCAGGCTCCTGAAGAAAATTTGCGAGCGAAGCGAGCCGAGTCGCTGCAGAACGAAAGCGACGGAGCCCGAAGACATTCCTTTGATGCCACCGATCCGCCCTCCAGTAATTAGTCCTGTTATAAAAATAATGTCAACAAGTCACCTGGAGTGTTTGGCGTGTTTCCCAAATTAAACTAGAATGGTTAAATAAATTATTTTCCACGGCAAAAATGATCGTTTCATTTCAAGTATTACCCATAAAACAAGCTCGAAAGTAAAAATTGCTAAAAGTAAGCGTATAAAGCGGCGAAGACGGCTTCGTCCACGAAATTTACCGTAATACGGGTATGCAAATATGTAATTTTAGCCAACGCTACGTCTGTTGAATGTTCAATTTTCAGCCGTAATTTTCTCTTCGCAAATAAAAGGACTCCAGCGCAAAAGATCGCCGGCTAACCGGCTCCGCCATGTCCATTTTTTGGTAGTTTTTATCCTTCCACTTCGGACTTAAGCTTTCAGGCCTAAACGGGACAACTCTTCGACTTGGTCTTTCTTTATTATCTAAACTGCAACGGCGACACACAATTAGAGCAGTAGATCGTTCTAATCTCCACCCAAGGTTAAACTCTTGCCAAAACCAGTCGGGAGAATTACATCGCGCTCTTTTGCCACAGATTCTAGGCATATATTTTGCTCTTCCTTGAGCCGAGGGATATCTGAAAGATCTGATGGCAAATAATAAATTCCGTAACGCTTGCTCAATTCTCCTGTATTCAACTTCAACAAACAACGCGTGACATTGTGTTGTCAACATCTGTCATCATTCACTGCGAATCTGTCAATATTAAGCAAAATGACCAATCAGATCATGATGCCAGAATCTGGTATCATGGATCGGCGGCGTCAAAGGAATGTCTTCAGGCTCCGTCGCTTTCGTTCTCGTCCCAGGCAGCGACTCGGCTCGCTTCGCTTGCAAATTTTCTTCAGGAGCCTGATCTCAGGCTAGCCTTTATAGATTGTAGTGTCCAGAAAGTATATTTCTACATGTATGTCTGGTAAACCTGGTATTTCAGCCTTGAATTTGATTGTTCACTAAGACAATACATTCTTCTGTCTCCTTTCTGTCAATGCTCCACAGTACTCCCATTACATTCCACAACGCAACTCTTTTGCAGCCGTCTCCTGCTGTTTCTTCTAAATAATCAGGAAATTTAACACTTTCGCTAAACTCTCTTCGGCTGTCGCCATTTTCATTCGCATTGAAATGTGTGGTAAAATTGGTTCATCTCCCTTGGGAGAGACATGGCAGCTCAACCAACATTCGATGATGGGATGTGTTCACAGCTCTCAAGCAATCGGCATTTCTCGTCCAACTATTCAAAATACCTTGGTTTTGGTGAGGTTGTTGCAGGCAGTCTTTCACCCCTCCCACCCCAGAGCTGCCGCTCGTTTTCGCAGCTGTGCCACTTACAAATTTTGCCATCGCACGCCAACGAGACCGCCAGCTATGCAGGCTAATGACCTTCTAGTTAGAAGTCTTTAGCATAGTCACCCAGATACATTGTATGTACTTGTAGCTGATTGAAACTGCAGTATTTTGAGAACACCATTAATTTTGTAGTTCTGTGACTGTACACAAAATTATTAAATTTAAGTCCCATTTTGTTTACACTAATAACATTTTCTCTCCTACAGATTCATCAAGAAACATTTGGTAAAAGTGGATGTCGTCGTATTGTTCCTGGCCAGTACTTAGCTGTTGATCCCAAAGGACGGGCTATTATGATTGGTATGTTTGATTTCTACACAATGTACAATGTAGATATTATTCACAGACAGTCAGTTTTACAAGGTACATGTACTCAGTAAAATAATTCAGAGTTCTCTCTGTAGCGCATGATTGTGACAAAATGAAAATAATTATATAGTGCATAACAAGTGTCCATAAAGCGAGGTTAACTTTGTATGATCAGAGTGTGTCACTTAGGTCAGAGAAAAAATTAATTAATGTTTGTTGTCATATTATTAAACTTTTGCCCAGCGTCTGTATTATACACATGTACAGTGTACACTGTATTAGTATAAGAGAAAGGATAATAATGAGCTATCTGTCGGGACAAGAAAATGTCTGTAATAAGCAAGTGTCCATGACGCGGGGTTCCACTGTACATTAATAATATAAAGTGTGCATGTACAAAATGTACATGGTACATGTACATGTATGTACATGTACTTTCTTAATATAATTTTAATGATTCTAAAAAAAAATTTTTTCACAGGTGCTGTTGAAAAACAGAAGTTGGTTTATATTCTTAACCGAGATGCTGCAGCTCGTCTGACAATTTCATCTCCACTTGAAGCCCACAAGTCTCACACCTTGGTCTATCACACTGTAGGTGTTGATGTTGGCTTTGAAAATCCAATGTTTGCTTGCTTGGAGATGGATTATGAGGTAATTAATAATAATTTTTTTACCAATTTCTCGAAAGGAATAAAATCCCAGTTCCTATCGGACGGTGTAATTTGCAGGTGTGCAGGTGTGGCTGCAGGTGTGAGTGCGGGTGCGAGTGCGAGTGCAGGTGTAACCAGAATAGCCCAGAACACCCAAATAAAAAGCTAACCCTAACTAACAACTAACTGCTAACCGTTAACCCTAGGTTACTAACCTGCACTCACACCTGCACCTGCACACCTGCATATTACACCGCCCAAGTTCCTATGAACTTTATGAGGGTTCAAAGTCATGAATAGGAACTGAGGTTTGATTCCTTACCTGCAATCAGCGACAAAAGTAGTTGAGACAGTTCAGTGATAAGCGTGATTAGTGAATTTTTCATTTCTATCATAGAAAAATTAATGTTGTGTACATGTATATATGTTTTCAAAGCACCCCCGCCCTCCCTTTCCAATGTTGTACCTTTCCGGCAGTCTGTGAGGTGTCGATTTCAACATTGGTATGGGGGGAGGGGGGGTGAGTTTAGTGAAAAAGACCTGGGGGGGGGGGGACTCCCATATGAAAGTGACGGGATGCTCGTCGACTGGAAATTACGGATTTTGGTATCACTTAGGCTGTTTAGGATGGAACGCCGATATTTTTAGCCATGGTTACTCGCAAAGAAATAAAAATAAAAAACACCGTCATACTGTTTGCTTGCGGTCTCAATACCGGATCTATTGATTGCAACTTAATTAAAGTCACTATACATGTACATGTAACTCTTGTTTGTCTGTCTTTTTTAGAACGGTATCTTTTAGGGGTCAAATAAAGCTCGAGCCACACCCAGATTGGTCTCCTTTCGGGGTTTAATTCAAAGTTTCCGACGAGCATCCCCATCCCATTCATATGGAAGCCCCCAGTGAAAGATGTGAAAATACTCATTGAAAGTGAAAATAATGTCTCTGTCAACACTTTTGTCGCTGATTGTGGGTCTTGAATCTAGTATTTAAAGGGACACTGTCCAGGCATATTTGCTCAAAACTGTTATAAATGCATGAAATTGTCCCTAAATCTATGAAATAAGAACTTAATAAACTCTAACTAAATGATAAAAAGCAATTTCTTCAAGAAATTCCATACTGCAAAAACATTTTCCAAAATTTCAAAGATTTCCAAGCCAAATTTGAAACTTTGAAAAATTGACATCCTAACGTTTTTTCAAAAATCCATATTGCAATCCATTTCCATCCTCGCTGTCGTTCGTCATCCTCACTTCCTAATGGGTTCCTGTCATTTGTCGAGTGCTATTCTACAGAATAAAACCATTATTGTTCAACTTCCTATGATCTAGATATGTTTCTGAGCTTCCCAAAATCATGCTAAAATCAGGACAGTGTCCCTTTAAATTATTTTGTTCTTGAAAGAGCTACAATAATTGCAGACAAGTTAGTTGGGACAGTTTGGTTCTCCCCTGCCCCTCTCAATGTTGGTTTGCAAAATTTGTTGAAAGAATAGCAATAAACAACATTGAGTGAGGAAAGAAGGCAGCGGGAACGAGAATATAAACATTCTACAAGGTGTCCCAACTAAACTTGTCTGTGATTGTAGGTCTTGTATTTCTGTATAAACTGTGAATAATAATTTATTATTATTGTTGTCATTCATTGCAGGATGCTGATAGTGATCCAACCGGAGAGGCTGTCCACACGACTCAACAAACCCTGACGTTCTACGAGTTAGATCTGGGCTTGAACCATGTGGTGCGTAAATACAGCGAGCCTCTTGAAGAACATGGAAACTTCCTGATTCCTGTCCCGGGAGGGAGTGATGGACCCAGTGGAGTGCTCGTCTGCTCTGAAAACTACATCACTTACAAAAATTTTGGAGATCAGCCAGATATCCGTATGCCCATTCCACGACGAAAGGTTTGTAAATCTTACAGATGTGAGTGTGTGATCAAGAAAAAATAATCAGTTGAACCCTTGAATTATCTATTTTTGTGGAATTTTTATTGTTTACCAATCAGATACTACATGTAGATCAACCCACTAGAAAAAAACTTGAATGTACATATTAAAACATTGTACATTGGGGTTCCTACATAAATTATTACGTAAATATTGAGGTTCTAAAATCCTTTTTGCAGCTTTTCTCCATGAAATACATGTACATCCATGGGGGGATCGAAATGTACATGTATAAACATTGTGTAAAATGCATGACATATTCATTTCTGAGGTTTTGTTGATATCAAATGATTGCACTGCGTTTTATTTAAAGCTCATTCACTTGAATACTTTAATTTGTACAATCAGTAATTATTATGTTTTGGTTTATATACAGTTGTATGTAGTGCAGTCAATCAATCAATCAATCAATCAATCAAAAACTTTATTAATGTGTCGTTAAGAGTTTTAGCCGAGGGAAAGCCCTCTACTAATAGGGGACACCTACCTAAAAGTTATAATTTAAAAAAATTAGTCTATTTACAAAGTTCATAAAATACTTAACTAAACTACTTAAACTACTTAAATTATAAACTACTCTCAAACATTCGCATTCTGGGGATCATCGAAACCTCTGATTGTTTGAAACAATATCTTAGTCTCAATTAAAGGGGCTAATTTGTCATGCTATATATTTACCACTTGTTTCATACATGTATGTTGTACAAATGGACTAAAACGTCAGGCCATCGTTTTTCAAGTTAATCTTTTCACAATCCGTTTCAATCTTGTCCAATTTTGACCATCCGCACTTCTTTGTAGCTTCCTAGTATTTGTTTTATCGTTTTCTATGGTTTGAAACCATTATTAAGTGTTTTCAATCTATTTTAAGACTACATGTGTAGTTCAAGTGAGTAACAGAATTACTGAAAATAGCGTGACATAGCCGCTTTTCCTTTCCCCTTTTCAGAACAAAAAAATTGTTAAAGGTACAAATTACCAATAACAGCCTGCCCCTTATTAGTTACATGTAGTTAATTCAATGCTTAATTTAATGCATGTTGGAAGAATTCGCTAACTACATTAATTTATACATTGTACAGAGCTTGCCACCTGCACAATTCATCATGTACAATGTACTTTGTAAAAATTGAGCAGAAATCATCATCATGTCTACTTTACAGTAAATTGGTGAATTTGTAATTATGACCATTAAGGCATGCCTCCACATGTACATTGTATAATGTTGTGGTTCAAAATTATTTTTGGTTTTAATTGAAACATTTTCCTTTGTCTCATATTCATTTATCATAATCTGAAACAAGCAAAAATAAAAATCAAGCTGGTTTGAAAAATGTTAAACCAAAAATAAATTTGAACCATAACATGTACATGTACAATCAGTATTAACATTTGAATTTTATTTGATACTTTAGTATGATCTAGATGACCCAGAACGAGGAATGATTTTTGTGTGCAGTGCAACTCATAAGACAAAGGTACAGAACTTAAGTCTGCTCCATGTAATTATGAACTGTGCTGTGTTAATCAGCTCTGCAAGTTGACCAGTCAAGTGCTCAAGCATCCTTTAATACATTATTATGACTGAGAAAATTACTTCATTATGATTGGCTGAGAGCAAGCAAATTTATCATTAATTTTCTTAATTCACACATTCATAATTTTCTCAGTCATATAACAAATGTAATTGTATGAAAGCTCAAGCAATATTATTAAGGATTTACACTACTCGTGATATTTGAAAATGATCTCAAAATTGCACGAGCCTTTAATTGCACTCACATTCATACATGTACAATTACCATGAATACTAATTATCTCAAGAAATGTACTACTTACATTAATTACTAAACAATTTGTTAATTAATATATGTCAATACTGATTACAGTATTGTTATTCCACATTGTTGTTTGTCAGTGTACATTTTTTTGTAATATGCAACTCATGTTGTACTGTTAATTAATCGGTCGGTTGGTCAGTTGGTCGGTGTGAGTGGAGCCCCTGTCACATAGGCATGCACTCTAAAAGTTTACATACATTATGTCTATGATTCACGGTTATAATAATAAATTATTAATAGTTAACAGCATTTTTCTTCTCTAGTCCATGTTCTTCTTCCTGGTGCAAACAGAACAAGGTGACATTTTCAAAGTTACCATGGAAATTGACGAGGACATGGTTAGTAAAATTAATTTGCTCTTGTCAGTGAACAATAATGCATTCTACCACTCAATAAAAAATAAAAATAAAAACGGTTTTCCTGGGTTTTTTTTAATTGTTGGAAATAATTATTATTCAAACTGAAAATTTGTTGAATTAAATTGGAAAACGTTCAAGTGTATGGAAAAATTGGATACAAATATCAGCCATTTTGGGGGTTAAATTTCCTGCATGTCGCCATTTTGTATTGTACATGATCATGTATTGTGGTTCCCACTATTGTCAGAAAACAATCTAGCTCTTTTGCTGTATAACAAAAGGGGCAACCATGAAATGTCATAAAACCCAAGATGACGGCACGCTGGTTATTTCAAACCCAAAATGGCAGAGACTTGTAGCCAGTTTTTCGCTAACGCTGAAATAATTTGACTTTGTTTTTAAAGTAAATTTTCGGTTTAGATTAATTTTTCATCAATTTAGTGGTAACTTGTTCCAACAGTGGACGATTCCTTTATTATTCAAAGTCAAAGTCAAAGCTTCCGTAAGCGGACACCGCCGGGAAGAAGAAAAAGTGTCCACGACTGGAGCTTGCCATGTACGAGAATGTGTAAATAGTAAATTACAGAGTTTGTATGAGCTAGAGTTCAAATGGGGTTTTGTCAAGGTGGCCGTAAGTAGAGCTGTCCACTTACGACAGTGTCCACTCAGAGAGCTTCTACATAACTGTACATGTATCATGTGATATATACAATCATTTTAATTTGTATAAAAATAATGTACTTTGTTGTTTTCAGGTAACAGAAATCCGCATGAAGTATTTTGATACTGTTCCTGTTGCTGCAGCCATGTGTGTTTTGAAGACTGGTTTCCTTTTTAATGCATCTGAATTTGGAAACCAGTAAGTACAACATTTGTACATTTTATACAGCAACGTTCAAGTTCAAAACTCAAATGTTCAATGATTGTGTTTTAAAAACGCTTGCAGTGCACAAACTAAGCTTGTCCCAGGTGGCCCTGTAATGTTTAGAAAGTGTTAATGCAACAGCAACTACAATGTACATACAATGTGTGGTTCCAGTAATACCCCCCCCCCCCCCCCCCCCTCCCCTCCCCTGGAAATTCCAGTTTACTGTAGCTTCATACTTTACTTTAAAACTTTTGGCTTTTGATACCCTTCCCCCCTCGGAATTTCCAATGACCTTCCTTGGGGTGGGTATGGATATTTTCTTGAACCGCACAATCTGTACAATGTACGGACATTCTCTGAAATGTGGACCTTGGAGTTTAAAATTGTACTTGCAACTAGATAATAAGATCATATTCATTTTGTACTAGTGCCCTGTACATGTAATTCTTGTTCTAAATAAATCCCATCCATGTTTCAGTTACTTGTATCAGATCGCACATCTTGGTGATGATGATGATGAGCCTGAGTTCTCCAGTGCAATGGAGCTGGAGGAGGGGACCACTTTCTTCTTTACTCCTAGAGGTCTTAAGAATTTGGTCCTTGTGGATGAGATGGAGAGTTTGGCTCCTGTCATGTCATGCCAGGTACGTGCAGTACAGAGCTTAGTCCCATTATTATGAGGGAACATGTTCAATACCTCACATATCGACAAAACTAATCCTAGCAGTATCCGGGAAGTTTGTCACACTTGAACCTAGTTATATGGCCTTTAAGCTTCCACGAGTCTCCTGTAGCTCAGTGGTAGAGCTGACCAGTGTGCAAAAGGTCATAGATTCGACTCCTGTTGGGAGAAATCAGAATCTGCTGTTGCTAAGTAGACATTAGTTACTACATGTATCCTGATGATAACACATGTTGTTTACTCTTGCTAGTTCTGGTTCACTAGACAATAAGAATCAGAAAAACTTTATGTACATCAGTACTTCTGCAAGGATTTCCCCAAAGTAGCATTTGTTCACCATGCTACCTGTATAATTACTTATTATACTAATATTATAAATATATGCACAGAACCTATGTGTGTATTTCTTATCAATCATGATTTTCACAAAATAATAATATTGTGAATTTGAATGTGTGCAGACATGTGCATAATACACATACATGCCACTGTCAGTTGGCATGTTGGACTCCAAATCAAACGGTCTGGGTTCGAGTGCTGGCTGAGGTCACTCTGATGTGTTCTTGGGGAAGACGCTTGCCCCGCTCTACCCAGAATTATTCAGGATTGTTCAAATCTTTTAGAAAAAAATGTGAAACCCATTTCATGACAGAGCACAAAGGGCGTTTTGATTCTGAGTTGTTGTTGTTTTCTTGATCTCCCTCAGATTGCTGACTTGGCTAATGAAGACACCCCTCAGTTGTATGCTGCCTGTGGCAGGGGGCCTCGCTCATCCATGAGAGTCTTGAGGCATGGTCTGGAGGTAAGAAAATACATGTATATGTACATTGACATGACAAAGATCTGGCCTGCTCTAAAATTATAGCAAGGAAAATTTGAGACAAAATCTACAATCCTGGTCAAAAGCTTTGGGACGCTTCACATTTTTGCCGTCAAATGGTCTTTGTCTTCACCTCCCCCTCCCCCCCCTCCCCCCCTAAACAATGTTGATTTTTTTTCTATTTGACCCATCCACCATGCAGTATGTCAACATTTTTTTTTTCTGGGGGGGGGGGGGGGGGGGGGGGGGGAGGAAATGATAATGAATTATATTTTGTTAAGTGTCCTAACGAATGTTGGCCAGAATTGTAGCTTATTATAAAAATTAATTATCATATTGTACATGTACATAGCATTCTGTACAGTATGTCACTTCCACATAGTTACAGTATGGTGAAACATAATCAATATGTGTGTATGTACATGTACACATTGTAGACAAGCTTCATGTGGTTATACTGTATGTTTTGGATTCTTTAGGTATCTGAAATGGCCGTATCAGAGCTACCAGGTAATCCCAATGCTGTTTGGACAGTCAAAACACAGTCACAAGGTGAGTCCATACTGTACAAGTATAACAAGCCTTCTTCTGATAAAATAACAAGGAGCGCACGGAAGAATGTGAATTAATTAAAAATGGTCACACTTTTGGGTTCCTTGCTGTAAAAGTCAATCAAGATTTTAATTTCTCTTGTATAAAAACGATTTTCACTGCTTAGTGCTAATAGTCTGTGGAGTTTGACATAAGTCAAAACTAAAGGACAAAAAATATAAACAGAAAACCTCACTGAAAAGTTGCAAAACTGAAATCAAAGTTCACGCTAAATCGTCCTTTGAACAACTCGGCCCTAGCTCATGATTCATGTATTATTTTCATGTTCAACTCGCAGCCTGTGTGAACACCAAAATGTCTAGTCTTTTTTTCGACAATGAAAGTATGAAAACTGTTGAGACACTGAGGTTTTCGATTATGTGCCACAATTATATTACCTTATTCTCACTAATTTTCGGGCGTACACTGTACTTAATTTCGCGAAAATGGCAGTCGAGAGCCATAGTTTGTGAGAATTAATTTTCGCGATTTCGCGTAAAAAAATGCCCTCAAAGGGTATTGTATTCCACGAAAGAGCAGGCATATTATTGAAGCATACAAAAGGCTAATGTTGGAGAAAACTATAAGGAATGGTAATTTTGACGACTGTACCAGAGACATTTTGCAGGAATTGCAATAAAACGATAATTTAATCACGGACAGAATTGTGACAATTTTTATCGGAAACAAAGTACCTCTGCGCGAATATCACAGGAATTGTCTGAATTTTCTTTGTGTAGTAGGGTATTAATTCTATCATTATATTGTTGGTTTATTTTTATTTTTATGTTACCCAATAACTGTAGTCGAATCTCCCGTAAGCGGACACCTTCGGGAAGCAGAAAAAGTGTCCGCAACTGGAGCTGGCCGCTTACGGGAATGTGTAAATACAGAGTCTGTATGAGCTAGAGTTCAAACAGGGTTTTGTCAAGGCAGCCGTGAGCAGAGCTGTCCGCTTACGAGAGAGTCCGCTCAGAGTGCTTTGACTATAATGTCTCATGTTGATACCTATTTGTTTTCCCTTCCTTCTCTCTTTGTACAGACGAGTTTGATTCTTACATCGTGGTGTCTTTCATAAACGCCACCTTGGTGTTGTCCATTGGCGAAACAGTTGAAGAAGTCACTGATAGCGGTTTTCTTGGCACCACACCAACACTGTCTTGTTCACAGCTAGGCGAGGAAGCTCTGTTACAGGTACATGAAGTAGTAACCGTTCAATTCCTAAGTGTTATCAGCATCTAATTTCTCCATACAATATTAATACATTGTTCAGCAGATGGGTGATGAGAATTAAGTAAATCATCAACTAATACAAACAAATTCTCAGAACTAGCATTACAAGAAGTGCAGGTATTGTCGTCACGCAACGCTTCTACCCACTAGAAGCGTTGTGTGACAACACAAATAACGGCTGCGAAGGAGACTGAGGTATTGGCCGAGGAGAGAAACATTTGGCCAATTTGATACAAAAATACAATATGTAATGACTTTATAATGACTTTATTAATGTGCCTGTAATACATAGCCAAGGGTGGAACCCTGTACTAATTGGGGACACCTAAATCTAAAATACACATATTTGCATCTATATAATTTACATATTTACATCTATATAATTGTTTAAAAAATAACACCTAGCTACAATGATAAATTTACAAGATTAGAAGCCTCGTGTAGAAATGTTATGCATCATTCTCACTATCTAGGTACTACACAGGACACAGTTACGACATCCGTGGTCCAAAA
This sequence comes from Desmophyllum pertusum, assembly GCA_029204205.1. Taxonomy (NCBI): domain Eukaryota; kingdom Metazoa; phylum Cnidaria; class Anthozoa; order Scleractinia; family Caryophylliidae; genus Desmophyllum; species Desmophyllum pertusum. Next base: position 2,793,381 of record MU827304.1, on the reverse strand, counting down.
GCGACTAAAGCTCATTGTTACATATCTGCTTTTTGAATGTTTGGATGGTGGGAAGTTTTCAGAGTTTGTCCGGTAGCATGTTCCATAGTTTCGGACCTAAATACCTAAGGGAATGTTTCCCATAGGTAACGGAGTTGAATCTGGGTAGGATAGTTTGAACAAACAAGTTTTTCACAACAACACAACAACAACAAGCTTTATTAAGTCTTGGGTTAAAATACATAAGATTTTCACCTCCCGCAAATTAGCAGGGCTATTCGAGGCGGGATGTGAAGAAAAACAAATTATAATAAGGGTAGTTAACAGTAGTGTTTTAGTAAGTAAATAACAATAAGAAAATTTTGGTATATAAATGGCGTAGAACAAAGAAATTAATGTAGTAATTTTGTTTCTGTATAAAATAGAGAAGAGAAAGGAAAACTAACTAACTAACAAACTAACTAACAAACTAACAAAACAAAACAAAACTAAACAAACAAAATTAAGAAAGAGATTTCTACAATCAATGGATTATTTCAAAAGTGTTTTAATGGTATCTGTGTGGTTATTTGACCAGGTTTACACTGATGGTATCCGGCACATCCGAGCTGACAAGCGTGTAAATGAATGGAAAACTCCTGGAAAGAAAACCATCGTGAAATGTGCAGTGAACGAGAGACAAGTAAGTTATACAAGGGCTATAGCTACATGTAGGTGTATGGGACTGCTCTGTTGTTGAACAGCGTTTCTTCATTGGCTGCAGTGAAACAAGAAGCAAAATAGTGACAGAACTGATCACAGATACAACAGCCTCACATTTAATATCAGCTAATCAGAAGTGGAAGCAAGAAAACACACATTACTTGTGGCAAAGGAGGGAAAATTCGCACTAATTATCCTGATTGGTAGTCTGAAGTGTAACACACCCCCCCCCCCCCCCCCCCCCCTTCAGGAGCCAAGCAAGGAGAGGGAGGGGAGGGGGATTGGAGCGTGGAGACTACCTCATTGGCAGAAAGACATCTTCTCTACTATTGGTTAGAGCGTTTAGAAGTCTCTCCAGAACTTCTATTATACATTGTACATGTGACAAGAGAAGATGATCTAAGAGAAGGATTCCCTGTGCCCCATGATAGTGTTTTTGAAATATTTTATTTTCGCGCTATGCTGTGAATGTTATTTTTATTTCCTTCTGATCGAGGCTTCGACATCACGTTACTCGAACTGACCAATCAGCTAAGCTATGGACTGCAAATCCAAGAATCACCTCCAATAATAATTATCTAATGTGAACACTGAGAGGTATAACCCTGGTGATATGGCTGTGTTCGAGTATACACAATAATTATATTTAAGTGATTTTTCATTGAGCAAAAGGTAATGCGGGTGTAGGAAACAACAGCAACTGGTAGCAGCAGCAGCATCAAAACCATGAACTTTCAGCCGTGCGCTACGTTTTACCTTTAATAATTGTGTGGTTAATTTACCTTTTAGGTCGTCATTGCATTAACTGGAGGAGAAATAGTTTATTTTGAAATGGATCCGGTAAGTGAAGTAACATTAGTTCACTAGTACTAGTATTAGCGAAACTACTCCTGAAATTTTGAAATAGGCATCAAATGGTTATAAGATATGGAATTTTAATTCAAAGAAACTTAACTTTGATTTTGCTTATCGCGAATTTCTCGTTTGATTTGTGAAACCCTGACTTATTTTTTAGAACACGTTTCAGTCCGTGAAATGCCATGTCTAATCCAAAGTACCTTGTTTGTTTTATTTATTTATTTATTATTTTGCCTCGGTCGAAGCCACTCCAGAGTCAAACCTTGAGTCAATAAAATGTGGTTGTACCTTTGAGTCTGTGGATGGAACTCACCGCGTGACCATTCAAACGAAAGCTATTGAGCAGTACTTTCATGTGGTACTGTTTGTTTTTGACAATTTTGCAAACTGAAATTCGAGATTTTTTCCTCAGTTTTGAACTTATCACTCTTGGGAGTGAGTAAGAAAGTGGAAGGTTTTATTTTATTTACTCATCCTAACCCTCGTTTCCGAGAGGAGGTAACATTTTGTCATCTCTACAGTGCTCATATCTTTCCAACATGCCAGTTGCACTATCGAACAGAAACAAGGGAAGCTTATTTTAGCTATTCAAAATTAATTTGCAATGTTTTCATTTCATTTCAGTCCGGCCAACTTAACGAATACACAGAAAGAAAAGAAATGTCCTCAGATGTACAATGCATGGCTCTCGGGACAGTGCCCGCGGGAGAGCAGCGCTCCAGGTTTCTGGCCATTGGTCTGAGTGACAATACTGTGGCGGGTGATATCCCTTGACCCGCAGGACTGCCTACAACCCCTCAGTATGCAAGCCCTGCCCGCCACGCCCGAGTCACTGTGTATTGTGGAGATGGCCATGGAGGTCTAGAGAGCGAGTCTGGGAGACTTGGAGGACTGTTCCTTAACATTGGATTGTCTGTATGTTCAGTGTGTTTGTGTTTTGTTTGTTTTTGACGTTTCGAGTTGACTATTGTACACTTTTCTCCGATGAAGGACTAACGCATGAAACGTCAACTTTGCAAATTCACTACGATGGTTAATTTACTTTTATCAACTTCAATTTAATAACCAACTAAGTGTTTCACTTGCCCGCCGACGCAACATAGCAGTTTGTTTAGAAACTACAGCTATAGTTGAGTTGATATCATCTTTCTTGTTTTGCAGAATGGTGTACTTCTTAGAACAGTTCTAGATTTAGTGACTGGAGATTTGTCCGATACCAGAACAAGGTAATCGTTGACCTGTCGGTGCTCACAGAGTCTGCCACGAAGGTCTCTTTATACAATATTATTAGCAATTATTAATACTGTTTACATATATGAGTGCTTGGCGAATACAGTAATGACTGTACTGTTTAGTGGAACTGTATACTGTATGTCAGTTTTGGACACCGTGGGATACTCCTCCTTTGGCGAATATAATCAATTGCAAGACTGTTGTCATTCATTTAACATCATAATTAGTACAGTTCGAGATAAGAGGTGTTAATTTAGGCCACGGAAAATCACACGTTGTTCGAGATAGCGGGAGATTCGAGATATCCGAGTTCGAGATAGGCAATAGTAAATGACTGAAAACGTTAAGCAAAAACCAAGGGGAACGGGTTTCAGTTCGAGATAGCGGGAGATTCGAGATAGCCGGTGTTCGAGATAGCGGGAGTCTGCTGTAGTGTTTTAACGTCCTTCGTTTAGCCCGTCAACTTTTTCCAGTAAATACTAGAACAGGTTTCAAAATGACTTGAAATTGTGATGTAAAGACTTTTGGTGATCATGTTAGCAATGCATATAACATTTTAAAACATAGACTGGAAAATGCGCGCGCTCTGATTGGTTTTATCAGAGTATAAATCATAGAAAAGCGGTGTTTTATCGTTTCGCGCGCGTTAAATCTATATTTTAAAGCACATAAAGAAGCCAAAACCATGTATTATACTGTCATAAACACTCCGGGAATTTGAGAACACTTGAGAAATTTAGAAAACACGAGCCGCAGGCGAGTGTTTTCTAAATTTCTCTTGTGTTCTCAAATTCCCGTCGTGTTTTATGACAGTATAATACATGGTTTTGGCTTCTTTATTTGTTAAGGTCATTCCTTAGTATTGCACTGCGCATCCTTTCTGCGCATCATTTCGCGTGTGATTAGCGCGCGCACATTAAAAACATGGCGGCTTTTTCATTATGGCTATGCTCGCCAGAGAGGTAAATGATCGTTTTCTCGTAAACGAGCGTGGTGACCTATCATTTTTTTCGCATATTTAAGTCTAGTAATCATCTTCTTTCTATACAAGGAGTATAGACCAATTCTCAGTGCAGAAAAATTAATAATCACTGAAAACGTGAAAAAATACGTGTTTTTGGTTGATTTTGTAAGGAATTAGGAGGTATTTTTAGTCGATTATATCTCTTTCGCGGGGCTGGTGACCTATTCTTTTTATTCTATATTTTGAAACATTACATCACAATGTTCAAATAGGGAAAGTTTCAGAAACTTCCCAGTGTAACTTCTATTTCGATGGAATTACCTTAAATATCGTTTTGTTGTTTTTGTTCAGATACCTTGGTTCTAAAGCTGTCAAGTTGTTTAAAGTTCGAATGCACGGATCTGATGCGGTGAGTTCCTCTATCAATAACGTTTTTATAATCTTAGAGAAATACGAAAAACACTTTTCTGAAAGCCTACTGTATCTGCTCCATTTCTATAATGTTGAGTTGTGTATGAATGTTTTTACAATATCTTGCTGAATTCTTGCGCGCTCATTGGTCGAGAGCTAATTCGCCGGTAAATTTTCCATGTTACTGTAAAATAAATCGACCACATTTTCTATGGTGTACACTCTCATAGACCATAGATGATGGCTTATAAAAAAAATATTTTTATGGTCTATACGAGTGTAGACCACGCAACGATGTGGTCGATTAGATTTCCACAGCCTTGTGGTAACTTGGGTTGCCTTCATAGTAAAGCGCATGTGCAGACACTGTGTTTGTTGTTAATGTTTTTTTGTTGTATTGTGTAGGTTCTTGCCATGTCAAGTCGCTCATGGTTGAGCTACTCGTACCAGTCTCGCTTTCATCTTACTCCGCTGTCGTACGAGACGCTGGAATATGCGTCCAGTTTCTCTTCTGAGCAGTGTCCTGAGGGGATTGTGGCTATCTCTGCTAACACGCTGAGGTGAGGCTTGTTGTGTGTCCTATACATATGTATGGTGAAAGTGCGCAGGGAATGTTCTTCAAATCTTTCTGACTGAAGAAATGAGCTTGAAAACAGAAGTGAGGTGGGGGTGGGCTTGTTCAAGACGTTTCCCTACTGTCATCTGCACTATTTTAACCCTTTCTTTCCCATGAGTGCTGAGTTTAACACTGAGGGGAAAATCTTAAATTTCAACTTGCAACTGAAACTGTCAAAACAAACAGCACCACTTGGAAGTACTGCTCAATAGCTTTCATTTGAATGGTCACACACTAGGTGTGACTCAAGGTTTGACTCTGGGAGTGAGAGGGTTAAAGGAGCTATATCACGGAAAATACATGTAAGTCATTTTGCTGATGCACAATATCACCTTCAAATCAAAGGAAATCTCAAAATAACAGTTTACTATTAAAGGTGGAAAAAACACCAAAGGGGTAATAATAAACAAAAAAGGAACAAGGATGGTTAAGACTGAGAAAGTTTGAAACGGATTACGAATGTCAAGTTGCGCCACCCGTGACGTACTGTATTAAGCGTGATTTCAATAGTACAGTAGAAGCTCTCTGAGCGGACTCTCTCGTAAGCGGACACCTCTGCTCTATTTACGGCCGCCTTGACAAAACCCCGTTTAAACTCTAACTCATACAAACTCAGCTGTATTTACACATTCCCGTAAGCGGCCAGCTCCAGTTGCGGACACTTTTTCTGCTTCCCGAGGGTGAACGCTTACGGGAGACTCGACTGCATGTACTTGACAAATGACAGGAACCCGTTAGGAAGTGAGGATGACTAACGATGGCGAGGATGGAAATGGATTGCAGCATGGCCGGATTCGTTTGAAATTTTGCAAATAATCTGTTTTTTTGTGTGCAGAAATATTCGGTGACATTGTTTTAATTTCGCCTTTCTTTTTTTCAAAGGATTTTGGCTCTGGAGAAGTTGGGTGCAGTGTTTAATCAAGTCGCCACTCCACTTCAGTACACGCCTCGGAAATTTGTCATCCACCCCCAAAGTAACAATTTAGTTCATCATAGAAAGCGATCACAATGCTTTCACTGATGCAGTCAAGGAAGAGAAAAAACAGCAGATAGCTGAGGTGTGTAGGTCAGAGTAATACGCACTACATGTTCTTGTATTTATAAAATCCCACGAGAAGATAAAACCAACTTTTCAAGTAATATATCAAACACGAGAGACAGTGTTTCATCGGGCTATCCAAACACCGAGAAGAGAGTTGAAAATACGACGCGCAGCGGAGTATTTTTGACGAAATTCGAGGTGTTTGGGTAGCCGATGAAACACTGTCTCGAGTGTTTGATACATCTTCTCAATCGAATAAAAAACTAAGGAGTAAACGGAGAAATAAAATCGTACAAATCTATGCTGTTAAGACCGGGTATCCAAACCTCCGCTATGCTTACGATTTTCTTTGTTTTATTGTGATGAATTGTTAATGAGTTTGAGAAGTACCATGTTCCCTCTAAGAAGTTAGTAGCTTACCTTTGAGCGGTACTGTATATTGACAATTTATATACCCTCGCTGATCAGTTCCTAAACTCTTGTAACTTGCCTGCTTGGCTTTGACTTGATGTTGTGATAAGAAGTTCAATGTTGACCACTTGTTCTGTTCATCAGGAAATGGTGGAGGCAGCCGGCGATGACGAGAAGGAGCTTGCAGCGCAAATGGCGGCAGAGTTTCTCAACGAGGATCTGTCCGAGCAGCAGTTTGGTGCTCCTAAGGCGGGGCCTGGAATGTGGGCCTCTATTCTGAGAATGCTGGACCCCATCAAGGTAAACACTATCCATGTAGTAATGCTGCTAACAATGGAACTCCACTAACCCTGAACACTAGTGTAAAATGATTTGTTTGGGCTGATCTGCCTTACTGTCGGGTGACAGAACTGTAGTTATTTTGGGTCGTCACGCAACGCATATCCCTACCCCACTGAGGAGAAACCTTGGGTGTTTGCCCCAAGTTCGGCTACGAAGGCCGTAGGGGAACAAATGGCGATTTTTGAAAACCATTTAGAAATAAAGAAGTTTGGAAAAATAGTGTCAATAATGGATACGTCACTATATTCAGTTGTTACTAAACAAGGAGAGATTCTCTGCACACATTATCGTCTTAGTTTAAGTGTTAACGCTATGTAGAACAGTGTATTGCCATGTATGCCGAAGAAAACTGCTACCCAAGTTCACAATGTATAGTTACCCATTGCTTTTAATGCCAAGCAGTTTACCCATGTCTTATAAACAATGATTTAATTGACTTGTGTTCTGTAATCCCCACACAGCGTGCGAGTTCTCGCTTTCTTCTCCACCCTGTGCGCTTTGTTTTAATACCTATGTTCACCTTCATGCATTGTTTCTTGCTCGTATTCCAGGGTGAAACAATTGACGAGGTGCGGCTGGAGCAGAACGAATCCGCTGTCAGGTTTGTATTCTATACACGCAAGGCAGATTATTATACATTTTGCTCACTATCTCTATTCTCATTGGCTTAGAGCATACAGCTAATTCACGCTGGCATCGAATTGACGCGTGATAACTACAGACACTAGGATTTATGCGTGTAATTACGCGTCAAACCTGGAGACAATGCATCTCAAATGACGTCGTGCATGTGTAGCACGCGTCGCTTCATTAGCGGCAACGAAAAACAAATTAAAATACTCCACAATCCGCGAAGGAAAAACCGACAAAACTCTGCAAAGTTAAGCCCGAAATGATGATTTAGCTTTTCAAATGTATAATAAACAATTATTGGATAATTAGTTTCTGTAGCCAACATAGTTTTTAGACGAGTATTTTAGCAATAATTATTAGTAATGTATACACAGTGTCCCTATTTAGTGGTTTATAACTGCTATTCCAGTCAGACACTTAAAAAAAGGTTTTATTATTATTATTATTATTATTATAGGTTGAGCATGATAGCGAGAATTATCAAGGCCGAGGTTTGTGTTATCTGCCGAAGCCGATCGTCGTGCAGGAGTAAATGAGGGAAATAAATCGCCGTTTTTCATCTAAATGCCGTTTCTGATAAGGCGTTAGGACGTTAGCTTTGACACTTGTAGACAAACTGAATGGAACTAGAGATTCGCGAGATTCTGAAGTAAAATATAAATCATTTAATCGGCCTTGTCCTCGGCGTTGCGTCGTGGTTGCTTAAACTCCCTAATATTAGCTATAGACTAGCAGACTTGATTCCCGTTTGTTTAATATTTCACAGTGTATGCGTGTGTAATTTCACGTGTCGGCCTGACGAGACGTACGCATTAGTGGGCACAGCAAAGGATTTGACTCTGAACCCGCGCTCATGCGCAGGAGGCTTCATCCACACGTACAAGATAGATGAGCTTATTGATGGAGGATATAAACTGGAATTTGTCCACAAGGTCAGCACTTGTTTCCGAGCCCTCTCTTCCTAGCGGTTATAATTTATGAGCTCTCAATTTCTATGACATCATAGAAATAGCCCTTTTCACGGTTGATTTTTCTCATTTGCATTACAATGTTATCCAACGTGGATGCGAGGCAATTTCGGGCTAAAACTACAAAATAGCCCGAAATTGCCTCACATACATGCTAGATTTCATTGTAATGCAAATGAGCAGAGTTAACCGTGAAAAGGGCTATTGAGTACCAAGTTGCCTTTTGCCTCTGTTTCAAAACGAGTCCAGGACCCGGTTGTTCGAAAGGCGATTAACGCTAATCCAGGGTTAAAAATTAATCGGGGTTTAAATTTCTCTTGTATGAAAGTGTCTTTCACCGCTAAAGTTTTGTAGAATTTGAGATTACTCAAAGTTAAAACTGAGGACAAAAAATATAAACAGAAAATCTCACTGAAAAGTTATAAAGCTGGAATCAATATTCACGCTAATCCTGGATTAGCTTAATCGTCCTTTGAACAACCGGGTCCTGGTGCACAACCTTTCATGTGAAATTGAGTTGTACTCGCATGTTCATTTTCATGCAAATCAAACTTATTTCCATTTGAATGGTTTCGAACCTGGACTCGTCTTGAAACAGAGGCAAAATACAACTCGGTATTGCTTTCCCAGTGCTTAACTTGTGAACGAAAAAGGAAGTAGCAAGAATCATTTCTCTATCGACTAGAAGACAGTAAGCGACCAGCTTAGCTAATACATTTTGCACAGATCACAATTGGTAAATTCTGCCTTGCACATGATCGTCTGAGAGCTGTTCTTTTCACACTCTGACATATGTTTTTGTTTCAGACGGAAGTGGATGATATTCCAGGAGCGCTAGCTTCATTTCAGGTTGGTAATGTTGTTGATGTTACAATCAGAATCTAAATGTTGATATGATAGTAGCAATGACCTTTAGGCCCAGTTCAGACGCCGTACTTCACATGAACCGAATCGAATTCGAATTTAGGCCGACCCAAATTGATTTAGATCGACTGAATTGATTCAGTTCAGCCAGACTTAAAGGGTCCCTCTCAACCAGTGTGCTTTGCGCGCCAACACTCTTACGGCGGCCATTTTCGGGTGCCGCGAAAATAGCGGCTTGAAGTTAATAACTACTTTTTGCAGGATTCTGGCCTTGTTCTGGCCACAGAAAGCAGTTAGACGACCCAAGTTAGTACAATTTGGAAAGTATGGCATACATTAGCCCCACGAGAGATCGAGTTCCTCGGAAGAAAACAATAACACGCGACCGCAAAGCACACTGGTTGAGAGGGACCCTTTCTCGTGTGAAGTTCGGCGTCTGAATCAAAGCCGTTCCACAGCCGTTATTCCCGGCTGAGCCAGGCGGGAAGAACGGCTGAGCCGATCCAAATTCAATCAGCCGTTCTGAATTGATTCAGACGCCGTACTTCACATGAACTTAATTCATCGAATTCGATTCGGCTCATGTGAAGTACGGCGTCTGAACTGGGCCTTATTAAACACGAGTGGTTATTGCATAACGACAATTGCAAACATACAAACGGTGCTTATTCTGCGGTTAGTTCAGTTTTGAAAACGTTTGACATTGGATGTCGGTTGACTGTTGGTATTTGTATTTGAACTATATGCGATAGGTGTTGAACATAATCATGTTGAAGGCAGTGGTTATCTTTGCTTGCTATATTTGTTTTCCTGTGATCCAATCGAATTGAAGTGATCACTCAATATTTAGTCGAAAATATGATATTTTGCCGTGAATATATAAAGCTCTCAGTATTCCACGGTCGTTACCTCTATCAGCACTGGACACGAAGGCCAGATGAAGCACTGGGTACCTAACTAGCTCAGTTCAATTCTCCATACAAACTCTTACATTACGCTTGTATTTCGTGTGATTTAGGAGACGGGTTTTACTGCAGTGAAATAGTTCATACACTTCAGTTCAGTGAATAGCAGTGAATAGCATAGCAGTAATATTTCTGTATTATGTGATTGCAGGGCCGCCTTTTAGCTGGTGTTGGTCGCCTGTTAAGAATCTATGATCTCGGCAAGAAGAAGCTTCTTCGCAAATGTGAAAACAAGGTACTTTGTGAACAATATCTTATTATATGTAGCAGAGAAATGATTGTTTATAATGTGTTCTATTGACCAATCACTAGCGACTCCCACAAATGGCGCAATGAACCAATCACAATTCGGCGTAAGCGCGGGAAAAGTGGCGCCGTACGCTAAATCACGATGTGGTTTGGTTTCCCATGATTGGCAGACAGGACAGCATATTTGCTGTGAATGATTAGAGCACTTTGCACGCATTACAAGCTTAGAACACGCAAACCCAAACTGAAGCAAAAAGTAAAAGCGCCCAGATGTCAGGGTATCCGTTAGCGATGGTTTCACTATAATATATTATTTTCTTTTCCAGAAATTGCCCAATTTTATCATGGGTCTCAATTCAATGGGAAGTCGCATTGTTGTGAGTGACATTCAAGAGTCCTTTCACTTCGTCAAGTACAAAGCACGGGAAAACCATTTGGTTATATTCGCAGATGATGTGAACCCAAGGTATTTGTCCAATTTATAACAGCGATTTAGCTTCAGTTTTAGCTTTTTAGCTTTTTTATTCCTTACACAGTCTGAAGAACAAGTACTAGTTGAGGGGAGAATTGTCCGAGTCCGTGGTTTTCGCTAAATAGCCGAAGATGCTATAAAGCAATATGACGTATTTCAACTGCGCTATCCATAGTTATGATTAAGAGAGATAAAACAACACTGCAACATCCACACCTTAGGTTCCGTCAGGCAACACAATTCACATTTAATGTATTCTCTTGGACTGAAATTTCGCCACTGTAGTCTATTAGTATGTCAGGCTGACAAGAATGGATGTTCATTAATATTGTACGAGATCTTTTGAAACTGGCAAGGAACCATAAATAAGCCTAAAACTGTATATCAGTCTTGTTCAGGAGCAATTTGATTATAATTTTTCTGATTAAGGTGAACGCTTAAACTGTTTATGTCTGCGTTTTTCACAGCAATGTTTGATTTAGTTTTTTTAAATTAAACTGTGGTGGTTATTACTTTGTTGCTTCCATCTGAGTTATCTCGTTGTAGCATGGTCTGCAGTGCCTTTCGAAAGTCAGTCTTAAAAAATGTATATAACAACGGGTTGATAAGCGCTGTGCTAAATTTCAAAAACAGTAAGATTGTTTGCACCGCGAAGGGGACATTGTAATCTAAATCGATTAGCAATGTGACTATGAAGTAAGGGAACCACCCCAACACAAACGTAACAGTCATAACCGCGTATAGTATGGCAACTTTACGGTCGTTTTGTTTCCTTTTCTGCTTGCCTTTCTTTTCAAGTAGTGTTCCTTGCGTCAATGCGCGTCGCATCTTCTTTTCCTTGTGTATGAAGTAGAAGATGTGGCCGTCGATGCAAGCGATGACGAAGAAGGGCAGAAAAGCTAGTGCGACTAAACAGAACACTGCATAGCCGAAGTCGAATTTGAATATCGTTTCTTTGGTCAGGTCTGCAGTGATCCAGGTAAGCTGAACAACAGACGCGCTTAACGAGAAGATCCATACACAGACTAACATGATCACCACTCGCCATTTTGTCACCACGATGTTGTACTTAAAAGGTTTCTTAATCTTGAAGTAGCGTTCCGAGGTCGCGACCAACAGGTGAAGGATTGTTGAAATCGATTGAAAGCGATGGCATAAGTCCATGCTAGTGCAAGCGTAGGACGAATGAGTCGACGAACAAACGAGAACTAACGGCAGAGCAACAAACCCAGCTAGAAAATCGCTCGCTGCTAGACTCACCAAACAGTAGTTCGTCTGTGTTCGTAGATTCCGGGTACTGGCAAACAAGAGGAACACTAGTGAATTCGCGCAGATGATGAGTACGCCTTGTAGTGTTAGGAAAACGATGATGGCTTGCCCTGACTGGGTTTGATGCAGTAAAACTGTTACCGGGTCTATTTCCACTCAAATCGTTTTCATTATTTTCTTGTGTCTGATTTCCGGTGGCGTTCAGTCTTGTGAAGTTCTCCATTTTAATTCAGTTCCTTCGCTGTCAAAGCTCGACTCTGATGAACAGCTGTATTCTGGTGTAGCGGCTTTCTCTGTGAACGTGCGAGATCGTGCGAAGACGTGAAATGGTCTGCCCTGTTAACGCAAAAACGCGGAAAGCGTTATGACACGACTCGTGCTGTGGCGCGCGGGTTAAATTATACACAATGCAGTGTAGTCGGTTACTGTATAACCAGCGCCAAACAATTTTCCAACTGAGCCAGGTTTGTTATTGTAGCTTGTTTTTAGGTAGCCACTAATAACTTCATGTGCAAATTTTTTATGCAAAGAAATTAAAAATGGTGTTTACCTTGTCAAACTTGATTGACAATTGTTGTAAGGTGCTGATCAAAAGTCCGGTATCGCTTTACTCGAAACACTTCCTCTGTGCTGAATACGTAAAGATTTTAAATAATAATCTTTAAAACATGGGATAACAATAGAACGTGGTATTATCTTGCAAAGATGAGTTCCGTTTTTATATATTAGATATTTTGTTCCTTCCTGGGTATACATGTTTTGTATATTGTATATTGTGCCTGTATTTAAAGTTTGATTTTTTGAGATATCTAAATCGTTGTGAAGATCAAAAAAGGCTTTGTTAACCATGAAAATTTCATTTCCCTATCGTCAAGCGTCACTGTTTTTGACATTTTAATCAAAAAAGTGTTCCTTCGAATGCTGTAAGGATTACGAAGCCTTGTCACTCAGTTTCGCCAATTCTGTAGTGTGCAGCTGTTGTTATACTAACAAGAAAATTGAACATGGCGGGTTTCTATTCTGGTTCTGGTCCTTCCCAAAGAAGATCATTGCAAAATATCCTGCAGCTAAAATCATTTTATTTTTTTCTGGAGAGACTCATCACTTAATACAGATAAGGGGTTTAATTTCCCATAAGTAAACAATGCGACAAATTAAATGTCTTTAGTGTGCTCAGTAAAGAACTTCCCTTCACAAAATGAATTTTCAATTCAGTGTTCTTGGCTGGCTTGGTTTCTGTATTTGTATGCCAGTTCAACAAGGACAGAAATATGTTCTATCAATTCGTGTCTTAGAAAATGCCATTGGCTTTTTGTATATTCAATGATATACACGATGAAACGTTACGGTTTCTTGATGAAACAAAACAGGTCGTGCAACTTAATAAGCTTCACTAAATTATTGTGGCTTCCGACCTCAGTTGCGGGTTTTGCGTCTAGTGTGATTTCCTAAGCACCATTTGCATTTAAACAATTAAGCTTTTTATCAAATGAGCCAAATTTTTTTCTTTGCACTCGAAATTAATGCAATCTCCCTTATATATTATTTGAAGTTGCGTTCATTTTCGAGTTAATTTGTAAGAATGCGTGTTGAAATGATCTCGTCCGGCTAGAAAATGAAGCTCATTTATTCTGGTGAAACAATTTCTCCCCCAACCGGAAACACCTGTCGAAAAATGCTTTCTTTCCATTAGCCTTTTATTTGCAAAGGAAGGGAAAATCTTTCATTCCTCCCACTATTTCCACAAAGTATATTTTAATGCAAATTGTTGAAATTTCGTTTTTCCCCTTTCTACGGTTATTTGTAAGCCTGTTGCTATTGTAAAATTCAAATTGTCCGAAATGTGTGAACCGCTTCGAAATACTATACTTGATCTATACTTGCCAAACTGGAAGTTATTGGCGAGCGAAAATGTCATGTTGATTTCACCTGTTCTCGTGTTTCTTTTCTATTTTTGAACTCGCCAGTTTTTGTTGTTTTTGAGATATAAGGACGACTGTTTTGCAGTCTACTCTAAAAGTAATATCACTCTCCGCGGGTCTGTTCAAAAGCTCTTTACAAAAAAAAGTCGGAACTTCAACAGGCGTCGAAACAGACTTCATATACGATAAACGCGAACATTAATATCTGATTGATGCAAGGCGTTAGAACGTTAAATATACAACAGGTAAGAACGCATTTTAATGTATTTTACTTGGACATGAAGTGAGAATTATATATTTTTAAATAGCATATCTTTCGCGCTCGTTGGTGCAACCATGGAGTCATTCTGTGAAGTTATAAATACACATTTCTTCATCACTTTGAAATACACATTTTAAACTATTCAATTACTCTCATTACCCTAAGCTTCGATGGCTTTACCGTAGACTGCAAAACAGTCGTTATGTTTCCGCTCAATTCGCTGCTCGCAAAGGCGCGAAGCGCCGTGAGCGTGATCCTCGCGAGCCTCACACGCCCGCACACACTCGCTCCAACGCAAAAAATACGACTGTTTTGCAGTCTAGCTTTACCGTGGAAAATAATGCAGTTTTATAAATATGTCATCGATATATACATACAGAATATCCTTTAAAAAGTAGATCTATAACACCACACCTGAACTGTTGTAGCCTATTTTTTTTTAAGAAACGAAAGCAGCGTATGTTTTTCGAGCGACACACACCTGTCCGCATGAAAATTATCATGAACCATAGAATTCCGTGCTTGCAACATAGCTTAAAGTTAAATGAAATTTTAAAATTTAATCGGTGATAAAAACACAATAATTTTGCTGTCACTATATAACCAAAAGAAAGGAAATGTATTCATGAAACTCGAGTGCCAGCATAGTGTAATAAAGGGGAAAAGGTTTAGCGTATTTTCAAACAAAAACCAACTGGCGTGCGTCACTTTATGCATACAGTTGTTAAGGCAATATTTGCATGTCAGCCCCAATCACGAACTAGCAATTCTCCTAAACATTACCATAAGTTTATTTGAATGTGTTTTGTGAGAATCTGACGGTAGATCAAGACGATATCCTCGTCTGCTTGGTAATATATTGGTATAGAAAGGCACAATTAGATTATCAGTTTGTAGACTGCAAAACAGTCGTATTTTTTGCGTTGGAGCGAGTGTGAAAACGGAGAGTGGGACTGGGGAGAGACGCTGAAAAATGTTATTTTTCTCGCCTCAAACGCCCTGCGGGCGTGTGAGGCTCGCGAGGATCACGCTCACGGCGCTTCGCGCCTTTGCGAGCAGCGAATTGAGCGGAAACATAACGACTGTTTTGCAGTCTACTTTTAGAGCGATAGAAGAAGCTTTTCCTGCAGTGTTTGCAATTACTCTCAACGGGGGAGTTCATGAGTCAACCAGTCAGCTTATTTCTTTCAGTATGTGTGGTTAATTGATAAATTAGCACCCGATATAACATCAAACTTTCATTAATCATCCTGTTTGAAGTGTTTTAGTACACGGCATTTATGGAGCACGTAGAAGCACTCGGAGAGTTTGCCTAGAGTTGACATCTAAACATTCCTTGTAGCTCAAAGCTAATTACAGGAGAGACACAAGTTAAAATTAATACACGATTTCACTATAGGTCATAATCTTGTATTTTGTCTTCTCGAATGTAAGGCTTAAATGGCTTCTTCTTTCAACTTCAAATCTGCCATTCATAATTTTTTTTTCATTCTAGCAATAAGTGCTTCGCAAATTTTTTTCCATTTATTTTGGGAGACGTAAACATTTTGAGAAATGGAGTTTCGCCCCCAACTTAATTGTTTTCTTTTAATGTTTCATATTTCCGTGCCACTAAAATGATGCAATTTACATGTATTTGCCCCTATAGACGTCAGCAACATTAGTATTTTCACCGTTTTTCACTTTTTCACTTTTTCACACTGTCGCAAAAACCACGCACAGATATCCTTTTTCTCTGCCTCGTGACAGTTTATTCCCACTAGGAAATTAGAAGGTAAACGCTCATTCCAACAAGTACTTTTATTTAGTCAGAATGGAATTACTCATTTTATTTTATTTTTATTTTTTACTTTGTAATCAATTACGAGGCTCATTTCTTGCCAGTGGGTATGTTTCACTAACCAATTGAATGTAGAAAAGCGCTCAGTCTCTATTTATTAGCTTAATTTATGGAATAAGAACGTTTATGCACCGTCGAAATATTCCGGTAAAGCGATTGCCAAATAAATTATTTTTGGAACATTTTAAGGTTGTAATCCATTTCCGTTCTCATGATCGAATGGGTTCGTGATCAATATTATTGTTGGTTCAAAGCTGATAGCAGGGTCCTGTTAACTGGTATCAGTAAGTTCCTCTTGTCTTTTAAGAACAGTCCGGCAAAACCTAACGGTATTGTAACACCAGGCATTTATCGGGAAAAGTTCTCAGATGTTTGAATTCGTTTCATTTATCATTCTATTCCTTTCACGGGAAGATATTATGAACTCAGTGCTCCCAGTGTGTGGATCAGTTGGTGGAGCAACGCACCGGTAACGCGGAGGTCGTAGGTTCCCGTTGAAACCCTGAATTTCGTTTCTTTGCTGAAAAAAAATAGACTGCCTGTTGTGTGCAGCATTAGAGTTTCAGGTTCACATTAATCCGTTTTCGTTCTTAGCTGTGCGAGCCTTTGTTATTATGTGTCCCCAAATTAGTATGGGATTTTCCCAGGCTATAAGGCATTGACACGTCTTATGTTACGGGACACTTTTCGGTAAAAAGTAGATTTCAGTTCATTTAACTGAAACAGCGCAATCTAAAAGTTGTAAGGTGTTCTGCACCTGTTCTTAGAACAAAGCCTTTGAATAAGAAATGAGCTGCTGGTTCTTAGAGCGCGTGAAAAGTAATATCCTTAGAATTTCCTCTATTTGCTTAGCTTGCGCAAGTCAAACTGAGTTGTCGAAATACTATTGGCTACAAAATGTTTATGACAATTTTACTTTTAGTAATAGTTTTGAGTTCTGCCTGTTCTTGAGTGAGTCAAGATCACCATTGAACACCATGTTCCTTGATGATGTTTTGGTCCACTTGATATAAAAGATCCCGGAGAGCAGCAGGGCACCTCCCGCTCAATCATGGAGTTAAATTCCCCAAAAGACCCTGTTACAATTATCTGTTTAAGTTCGTTTGTACTTCATTAAGCTACAAATGGGAAATATCCTAGATGAATCCAAAATTTAACAAACATGAAATAGTCTTTAAACCCTATCTGTGTGAATATTTTCTTAAATGCGCGCGTGGCTAACATGAAAGTAACTTAAAATAATACATCTGTACGCCTAAAGGGCTTTTAAACACTGTCCCGGCGTATTTGCTCAAAACTGTTATAAATGCATGAAATGGTCCCTAAATCTATGAAATAAGAACTTAATTAATAAACTCTAACTAAATGATAAAAAGCAATTTCTTCAAGAAATTCCATACTGCAACAAAATTTTTGCAAAATTTCAAAGATTTCCGAGCCAAATTTGAAACTTTAAAAACTGACATCCTGACGTTTTTTCAAAAATCCATATTGCAATCCATTTCCATCCTCGCTGTCATTCGTCATCCTCACTTCCTAATGGGTTCCTGTCATTTGTCGAGTGTTATTCTACAGAATCAAACCATTATTGATCAACTTCTTATGATCTAGATATGTTTCTGAGCTTCCCAAAATCATGCTAAAATCAGGACAGTGTCCCTTTAAACCCTATTTGTTTAAATGCGCGCGTGGCTAACATGAAAGTAACTTAAAATAATACATCTGTAAGGGCTTTTAAAGCGCTTGTCAATCTTGTAAAATCCTTAGCGGAGGGCTTTCAAATAATAAGTAATTTATGGTTCAGTTTTTATCATATCTCATAATTCATTTACAAGAAAAACAATGTAATCGGTTTGGGTTAGAAATTTGATAACAAATTATGTCAGGCAGTCTTGCACCGCGCGTAACACGATTGTCCTGGTGATGTTATACAGAACGATTATATTTAAATGCATGTAACACAAGACAACCTTTACAGCAAGGAGCCCAAAAGTGTGGCCACTTTCAATTAGTTCACTTCGTGCGTGCGTGCAGACTATCCAATCAGAAGCCGAAGATAGATATCCTCGGCTTCTGATTGGATACATGTAGTATGCGCGCACCAAAGAATGTCACACTTTTGGGCTCCTTGCTGCAAAGGTTGTCTTGTGTTACATGCGTTTAAAAAACATTCTTTACCTTTTTAAAGGTGATGTTATGTGTCCTGTTACGCGCGGTGCAAGACTGGCTGACATGTAACTTGTTATCAAATTTCTAACCCAAACCGATTACATTGTTTTACTTTTCAAACGATAATGTTGGGACACTTAACAAGTTCTTCCCCTTCCCACCTTTTATAATGTTCAAAGTTATTATTTTAACCCGCAACATTGCGCAACATTGTTTAGGGGGGAAGGGGTATACATTACCCAATCTCAATTGCCCAAAGGACTCCTGTCTGAAAATATAGATAGTTCATCGGTGCAGGGGATTAACTCCGGTTTTCTAGCATGAAAATGACTAGGAGTATTGCTTCTCCTCTGAATGGGAGTCCATCGCAGGTTACCCCCGGTTCGCTGTCACAGCATACTCCGTCCTGGGTGGAGAGAGGCACTGTGTGAATTAAAAACTGTCTTGCCTAAAACACAACACAGTGGCCCTTGCCAGCCCACGAACCTGGACCTCTCGATCCAAAATCCAGCGCTCTAACCATCACTGGCCACCGCGTATTCCAGCTGATATCTTAGTGTTGGTGATATTAGCCTTACCAAGCATGAATTAACTTTATTTTGTTTTTCTGTTTAGGTGGTTAACCTGTTGCAGTTATGTGGACTACGATACTGTGGCAGGCGCTGATAAATTTGGTAACGTCTTTGTGGTAAGTATATCACTGAATGTATAACTTTCACATTGTTTTCATACAAAACCGTGAGCCACAGAACACTCGATAAAAAAGCATTTATTGCGGGGTTATTGCGGTCGTCTAGTTGTAGCTGAGTCGAAAAATAACAGTGAACACCACAGAACTCTTATTATTTAGAACACGGATTAGTTTTCAATGGATAGTGATAAATGCCAGTGGAGAACGTAAAACCCACCAAAACCAAAGGCAATTACAATGGTCAATCAAAACAAACGTAAACAACAGAACGAATCAATGAGAACTCGAAATAAATACATGTAACCGACGCAAAGCGCGGGAAAACGCGTGCGACCAAGTCACGCTTGGTATTGGTTTTGCATCTGATTGGTTGAGTAGATGGCGCGAGTTTTTTAAACCAATCACAGAGCGTAGTAGAGCAAAACCAAGGCACTTCAGGATTACTTTCGACACTCGGTTGAAAACCGCTCTATATCTTAATTCTCTGTGTACTTTGTGCGTTCATGTAGTTTAAGAAGGCTTTGTGTATGTTTACTGTGGTAAGTGTGACTCTTTTTTTTTTCCATCTGCAGATCCGCCTTACGTCAAACACAACTGACGAAATTGACGAAGACCCTACAGGCACAAAGGCATTCTGGGATCGGGGACTTTTAAACGGCGCTCCGCAAAAGGTAACACGATGTTTTCCCCAGAATCCAACCTTAGTTTACGGTTCCGTGAGTTAGGGACGTAACACGTTGCAAACTTGTTTGGCCACATTTTTCCGACAAAATGTCGACAAAATAAGTGCTGACGTTATCTACGTATCTATTTCAATGAGCTGTGATGGGTGAAAGGGGGAATGCGTGAATTAATTCCGATTTCCTCGGAAAACGAAATTCGAGTGTCAATTTTCGATTTTCATTTTCCGATTTTGCTCTAAAACCAAATTCGAAGTTTTCACAGTTTTCGTAAATATTAACTTCAGCCATGTTAGCTTCTGGTCTACTCGAGAAGACCTTGGAGCGGCAAGTGTTTTGGCGCGTGTTCTGTCACACTTTGTAATAACACTTGTCACACTTTGTAATAACACTTGTCACACTTTGTAATTGTCACACTTTGTAATACCTATCACACTTTGTATAACACTTGTCGCATTTTGCATTAAAATACTATAGCTGTCGCACTTTCTAACAACACTTGTCTCCCATTTTGCATGAAAATACTATGAGCTGTCGCACTTTGTAATAAAATATGCTGTCGCACTTTGTAATACACTTTACTAGAATTATTATTACTGAGGATGATAGAGGTTTCTGTCGAAACATGTTTTTAAAACTAAAAAGAAACCGTTATATTTTTACCTTAAAATTATTATTTTCCTGAATTTGAATTCCGTTCGGATCATTTGCGGGCAAATAATCACCGTAAACCCCAAATGTCATAAATTCCGGATCAATTTCGCCTATGCATTTCTCAGAGTATCCAATACAGCAACAAGACTAGGACTCTAACAAAGTCTATCGTCTGTTCTTTCTAAGTTGCTTTTTATTATTGGATATTTTTTGTTCTATTTTTTCCAACAATACTCTATTTACAAGGGACCTAAGATGGATTCCTGTCCTCCTCAGTGAGTGTCCTCCCCCTCTTAGAAGGCACTAGGTTTAGCAGTTGTTTCCACAAACTGTCCAAAATAATGCCACAGCTTATTTGTATTGCAAATTGCAACAGCTTGTTATTACAAAGTGCGACAAGTGTTATTACAAAGTGCGTCAGGTATTACAAAGTGCGATGAGATTATTACTGACAAAGCGTAGACTGTTTTCAGCCTGTCTATTTTCTCAACGCTAAAAAAGCGAGCGCGAAGGGGGGTGGAGAGGCTGCGTGCAGTCCATTGGCCAGCTCGTGTCGTGGCGGCCATTTTTGTTGTTTTTATATACATTGTTATTCGCATTGATTGTACAATGTTGACAGGCCAAACGCGACTCCCATTGGTCGAGATGTGTAATCTTTGACCTTCCAAGTTTTTCTCTAAGGAGTATGTCCTTCAAAGACCTCCTTTTTTCTGTACGATAGTAGGGCAGGGTCTATATATTTCTCTCTACATTTTCTATTTTTTCTGTAATGAATGAATGTCGCCTATTTCCCACATGTGTAAGGCGATTCTCATACTGCACGGTATCCCATGTGATAATTTCCATATTTCCTTGACTGGTATCATTATTTTTGCCAAGAATGCATTTACGTCAAATTTGAAATATGTTTTCTTTCAACAATACCCAGTCATACTTCGTTCTTCCGTGTGATAATCTCCATATTTTCTTGAGTGCTATGATTATTTCTCCCAACAGGTGGAGACGCTGTGTAACTACCACGTGGGTGAGACGGTCCTGTCCCTGCAGAAAGCCACTCTCATCCCTGGAGGGTCGGAGTCTTTAGTCTACACCACCCTGTCAGGAGGTATCGGCATGCTGGTGCCGTTTACATCAAGAGAGGTAACGATCTCATAATGCTTCCTCACCTATCATTTACAACCTTTTATAATAAAGTGCCAATATAACACGCGCTCTGATTGGTTTAAACAGCGCGCGCGCGTGCTTTATGAGAGTACAAAGCACGGGAGCTTACAAATGCTCGCAACATCCGCCGAGTTTGTTTTGAAATGAAGGCCAAATTTGAGAGGAAAATCATAGATTTTTATCATAAAACAAATTAAAAAAGCCTCGACTGTGCTTTGTTCTGTTATAAAGCACTCAGGAAGCGAAGAGAGCACTCAAGAAGTAGGGAGAAACACTCGCCTATCGGCTCGTGTTTCCCCCTACACTTCTTTCGAGCTCGCGCCACTTCCTGCGTGCTTCATAACAGAACAAAACACAAATGAGGCTTTTTTATTGAAAATTACTCGATTCTGATTGGTCGAGAGCAGTACAATTAATCCCAAATTGTACTCCACAAGAGTGCCTTTTATGTTTCTATGGCAACGGCGCGTAAGCGCGGCCAAACGCGGCAAAGTTGAAAGCAAACAATAAATGAAAAAGCGAGTGCAATTTGAGAACTTTCAAAACATAACGAGTACCTATATATTGTGTGCTTTCGTATACTAACAGAGCGAACCACCCATGGGATAGTGGTTGTTCATTTCAGGGTAACGGAGCTTACGTCTCTGATGTCGCATCTAGAAAAAGATGGCCTGAATTTTCCAACTTCGTCGCTCGTAATTTGTCTCAATCGTTTTCACAACCGTGATTAAACTCGAACTTTTGTAACGATTAGCAGGTAGCGATCTGCTATGGATGTGATACGTGAGATCTTGCGAGGGGTCGCGTGGGTATACAACACCAAACGTAACAGTACTAGGGTCACAAATGTCCAATGTTTGAAAATCTGAATTGTTTCAATTGTCACGCATTCTTGTCCAGCTGTTTTTTGCCTGGTAGCTAAACAACTGCCACTCGAACCCATGGGCCTTAATCACAGCCCAGGCCTGATCACAGCCCGCCATGTTGGTAAAAACAATAGCTTTTTATTCCCCAAGGTCCCCCAAGCCTCGCATTCAGACGTTTCACAACGAGTTTACGCGGGGTTTCAGATGCGGAAACAAAGGTTTTAAATCCTCTGGGACTTAAGATGATGGCCGCCGCGTGATTAAGGTCCATTATTTTCTATTAATCACCGGGGGGGGGGGGGGGGAAGGGGGGGGGGGGGGGGGGGGGGGGGGGGGGGATTGGAGGCTGACTGCTGCGACATTAAACTCTGGACTATCCTTGGCGTCTCTGGGTAACTACCCCTTGGGGGATTTTTCTAAAAAAAAAAAAACACATAACATATCGTACCATAGCTCCTTTTAAATAACAATTATTGAACTATTATTGTGAGGAGAATTTAGATGTTGATTACTCTTGGAAATTGAACTGGTTCCTTTTTGAGCATCCCTTGTTCTTCTTTTTCAGGACATCGACTTCTTCCAGCACCTTGAGATGCATTTACGCGCAGAACAACCGTCTCTTTGTGGCAGAGATCATTTGTCATACAGATCCTACTATATGCCAGTCAAGGTCAGCTGTTATTCCACAATAAATATCTAGATAAGCTATTTCTGAGTTCCCTTTACCTCTGTTCCAAAATGAGTCCAAGTGCGAAACCTTTCATATGAAAATGAGTTTTACTCACAAGTTCATTCAAATGCAAATCAAACTCATTTTCGTTTCGCACTGGAGGCAGAAGGCAACTCGGACACTTTTTCTGCTTCCCGACGGTGTCCGCTTACGGGAGTTTCCACTGTACTCATATTCGTTAAATTTAATCATCGTCTACGGGTACAAAACGAACTCACAATTGACCATCTCCCAGTTTGCTTGATAGCTCAGTTGATAGCTCAGTTGGTTAAAGGGCTGCACGGGTATCGCAGGGTCATGGGTTCGAGTCCCATTCAAGCCTGACTTTTTTCAGGCTTTCTTTTATTAACAACTACATAAGTTGTTAACTTCACTGCGAGGATCATTCTTTTTGGCGAATTATGAGTAATGTCGTTTTGCCTGAGTAAACTGGACTTCTCTCTTCGCGCCTTCGTTTTATTCCCCATGAGAGATTCGATTGAATAGTTCCATGCTGATGACGCAGGTGTAGTGTTTGCAGATTAGCTCTTACCCGGTGATTACTTTATAAACAACCAATCAGAGACATGGATCTCTGTGTAGGGGGCGCGGTGGCCTATAGTGGTTAGCGCGTTGGACTCCGGATCGCGCGGTCCGGGTTCAAGCGCTGGTTGGGGTCAATATGTCGTGTCCTTGGGCAAGATACTTAACTCTCACAGTGCCTCTCTCCACCCATGAGTAAATGGTTACCGGTGAAGGACTAGCATCCCATCCAGATTGGAGTAGTGATACTCCTAGTCGCTTCATGCTATGGAAACCGGAGTTAAGCGCCAACCACTACGCTTGTAGACAGGCTTTAACCTGTTTTAACAGGGATGTCTGTATAGCTACGTCATCAGTATAGAATATTTTGGGTCGAATCTCGGACGTCTGTCTTCGTGGTGGATCAGTGAACTGAGCGCGTGAAGATTGACACATGTTTATTCAAGCTATATTGCTATCGTTTCTTCTTGTATCCATCTTCCAGGCTCCACGATCGTGTGAAATAATGAAAATACTCTTCCTCGTTGTGTTTTGATCCCAATTTGTTTTCGCACATCATCGTGTTTTCCTGTTTCCAGCGATTCGAGAGTGTGGAACAGGCTAATTGCTTAGTTCTGCTTTCACTTTAACTTGTGATTCCCCGAATTCATTTGCACAAGTCGAGCGATGTTTCTTTGTGGATTAATACTGACATGCGTGCATTCTGTTCTTTTTGTATTCCAGAGCGTGATTGACGGGGATCTTTGTGAATATTTTAACTCGTTGGATTCTTCCAAGCGGCGCAGCATTGCTGAGGAACTTGATCGCACACCAGCCGAGGTAATGTCAAAAGTATATTAATTTTTTGTTAGGTTCTCTTCTCAAATGAAGTAACGATATGTTGGTTTCTTAGCCTATTGTTTCCTTCTGTAGCAACAGTTTTTTTTGTCTGCCCTTTAATACAGTCACATATTGTGGGTTGATACAGTATCTACAACCGTAGACACTCAGAAGGGTTTTCGCGATCAACAGTATCGTATCTTCCTTACCCCTCCGGCTCCCGGTCTCAATGTTGCCCTGATGCCAACAACATCACTTGCCAACTAAAAGGGGGGACGGGACATCTTAAATCACTGTTATAAACATTGACAATAACAAAGTTTCAGCGTTAAATGAAGTGTAATTTCTGTCTTTAACAGTGAGCGTTCCAACTACTTCTGTCTAGGGTTATAGTAGAAATATTGGCCGCGTTCTTTTGTTTATTCACAAACGAGGACAATATTTCTACATCTGGACCTTAAGCTTGGTCAATAAGATTTGTATTATTTTCTAACGTCTAAAACGCCACTTAAAAGTTTAACGTGCACTAGCGGCGGGGATTGCTCAAGCAACCAATCAAATTGCACAATTCTATACATCTGGACCGCGCGCGGAGTAAGCAGAAAAAAAATAGTAAATTGTTATTACAGTGGAACCCCGCAGTAAAGCCTGGTTTCCATATGATCGCAACGATCGTTGCGATTGTTGCGATCATATGGAAAGAATCCCTTTAATACGACCACCCCGTTAGAACTGACGACCATATTTTGGTCACTGTATTACTTCTGTTGTTGTAATAAAGGTTGTTGTTTTAGTAGTAGTTGTTGCCGTTGCTGTTGTTATTGTTATTGGAAACAACCTCTTTGTCCTATTAACTTGCCCGTTTCGTTTGCGTAGGTGTCCAAGAAGTTGGAAGATATAAGAACGCGGTACGCTTTCTAGGACAAGAAAGATCAAGAACAGAGAGACTCAGAAGGAATGACTGACCACGTGGTATCACCAACACACAGAAAGCAGCGTTCTTTGTAGATGTCTTACCTTTTCTATGCTTCAGAGTGTATCACGCGTACGATTGATTTGTGTCGCTTTCTGTAGGAACACGTTGCAAGGTTCTAGCCTGTATTTCATACGGCCATACCGTCAGCTATAGCAAGACACGTTGCTACGAAAATTGTTGTAATATACGTCATCTAATCATTGGATGAACACGGTGACACCTGGAAAGCTAGTAAAACAGCCCTTTTCTCGTTATTCTCCGTTATTCGGGACTTGAAATAACGACTGCTAAGGGGACTTTTAGAACTTCGGACGAGTATGTTATCATTTAGTATTCATAATGCAGTGTAATTTTCTCCTCATATAAAGCATCCTTCTCTGTCAGTAATGTTTTTGTATTTATTTTTCTTAAGACCGTTTTTTAATACTAATCGTACAAACCATCTCCTCTCCAACAGCAGTACTTTAGTACTTTGACAAGTGTTATAGTATTTTATGTATATTAAAGTGGAAATGAGCAACTTTACTGTGTCGTGTTATTCTGGACTGTCACTCGTACTTTTCTTTGAGCAATTGAAGCTAATAAACTCGCGATGTTTCCAAGTTCAAAACCTTCGCAAACGTTTGTAGAACGAAGGATCCTTGTTCGGGAAAATAGTCTTCAGCAGAGCTTAAGTGGGGAATTACAAAGTACAGTGGAACCCCGCTAATACGCGGACACCTACGGGCCAAAAGAAGCTGGCCGTAATAACGGGCCGGGGTGGCCGCAATACGGGGTAATTGTGGGGTCATTGCAAAGGTACAACAAAAGCAACTGAACGAGCACTAAAGGCAACCTGAACCAATTTACAGGAAGATCCGAAAACTGGTACAAATTCGTCAAAACAATGAAATCCTGCTTATGAAAACCTGCTCATACGGAGTCATTGTGTCAATGATTTGCAATATTCAACCCTCGCCGAGTTTGTGGCCGTAATGTGGGGTGAAATTTCAAAGAAAATAGGCGCACGGGGATCGCAAAATCCAATCTGGCCGTTGGCCGTATTTTAAAGGGTCCCTCTCAACCAGAGTGCATTGCGGTCGAATTTCGATATAAGCGAAAAGATGGCCGCCAAAGCGACTTGGGACTTGTAGACCTTCCTTGTTCGAAAACATGCCGCATTCGCCGTCGAAGTGCAACAGGCAATCTAAAAATGAAGAGGCGAAGTCGATATTGTTAAAGGAGAACACTTTTTAACTCTGGAATCAGCAGTGGACAGCAGAATCGAGTTTCGCGGATCTCACTGCTATGCTGCACTATGAGGTCTTTCTATAAACAGCGAGTTCGCCGAGCTGTTGCTACACAGGAAATGGTCGTCCAGATGGAAGAATACGATAGCAGCAGTAGCCACAATATACACGCCAAAGAGATCTGCTCGAAGTAGTGAGTCAGCGTTGATAATTTGTTTTAACTCTGTGACTGCCTGAATTAGTTATCGTATTAATTTAGCTTAAAATATTAAAGCTAGCTTATTTGTTGTAGCCAAAATACAAGGAACAGGCCCACTACTATTTAACTCATTGAAAAATAATGATAATATTGTGTTAACGTTTGTTTTACGACTAGTTCTAAGCGTTCACGACCTTTTGTGTTCTTTTATTTCAATTTGTTGATTTCTGTATATTTTTTGTTAGGTCAGAGATCGATTTTCCAGTCTATAAACACGGTTCAGGTTCAGTACATGTAAATTTTACCCTGTTGTCGACTGAAGGTAGCGAGATGCTTCATAATAATTTTTTCAGTCGTTTGAATAAAGGAATCTCAAACATGGCCAGAGTCATTTGTAGTTGCCTATCACAGTGTGTTCTGCTTGGTCAATGGATCAAGGCAATGAATATTTTATAAGCTTACCTTGTGTCAGTAAACAATATTGTTCACTTTTATACATGTATCACTATGTTATGCCTTCTAAGAATGCTAATCCATACACGCTTACGCTCTAAGTATGAAAAAGCGAGGCCTAATGCATCGATCAACTCCAGTTGTTACCACCCCCCTCCCCCGGACATACCCCGGAGATTAGTAACAGCTGAAATTGATTGATGCATAAGGGCCACAAGATTCCCC
Organism: Desmophyllum pertusum; assembly: GCA_029204205.1. NCBI lineage: Eukaryota > Metazoa > Cnidaria > Anthozoa > Scleractinia > Caryophylliidae > Desmophyllum > Desmophyllum pertusum. Next base: position 2,766,002 of record MU827304.1, on the reverse strand, counting down.
GCGAACTTTAAAAGAGTGGAAACATGGCTGTAGAAATAACATTGAGCGATTTAGAGGTTGCAAAATTAAAATATTCCTGGAGCATTTATAGAAAATAAAAGCAAAGTTTTGGCTGAAATGTACACAACTGGATTTTCCTGAATTCTTGATGGAAAGGCCAATGGAGTCTTCAATAACAACTTCCAGGGTTAATTTTACAACCTCTAAATCACTTGATGTTGTTTCTTCAGCTATGTTTCCACTCTTTTAAAGTTCGCCCTTAGGCCTCGCTTTCATGCTTAGGGCGTAAACGTGTATATTAATGATTGATTAGTGAGTGCATGGGACATTGAAAATAACTAAAAAAATAATAAAATAATAATATTGTTACTGTATTTTTTTAATGGGATTTAAATGTAAACCCACATCATGCTATAAGCAGAGATATTGATTATATATTTTTGACAGCATGCAATGGACTGGGGTTGGTGACAAGAACAATATTTCAATTATCCAATAGTCTCTCAGCTATATATCAACCCTTTATTTGCTCTCCACTGGAGACCCCTTTATAAATGGGGATATGGAAGACTCCTCAGAAAGGTTGTTTTTTGAAGAAACATAAAAAGGTGCATATGTTTACATGTCCTGATCAGATGTTGACACCAGTCATAAATATTATGATAAGTTTGCAGAAAATCAAAAATTATAGTGAGACAAACACATATCTTATATGAACTAGGCCTAGCAAGGGACGTAATGTCCTATTGTCTATTTACCCGCCATTGGCGAATTGTGTAAATACATAAATAAACTATAAACAAGTAAATGTGTTCACTCACGCAAAATGGATATGTAACCCAGATTTAAGATGTAATCACCAATGTCATGATATTTTTGTTGCTTTTTATTGGTATGCAACAGCTTTTGCAATGAAAGAATTGGGTGCATGCACTGAAATTGTAGAAAACAATCAATCCCAGTGGAGTAACTTTAGCTATATGATAACACTTGTTATTTGTTTATTTCTCTCATTGAGTACTTTCAAGTTATATATTTCTGGCCTGTGTTATCCAACCAGCCTTGGATCACGACGTCCATGTCTTTTGAGACATAGAGGGTTGATTCAAGAGAGCTTATAGTAACATATCAAAATAATAATTATTGTTATGTTGTCCCAGAGAAAGAATAGAAAACTTAAAAATACTGGGTTGCCCTTAGGCTCAATTTCCGCCGCTCTCTCGAGTCCGGTCTTCATTCCTCCCCTTTGGGGAATGAGCATGGGCTCATTTTCCCGAACAGCGGCTGGTAATCGAGCCTGCATGTAGGTTGCCCTCTGCTCCAAAATACTACCCAAAATAGTAAATAATCAAGACACCATTGCTCGCCTATTGAAGTAAGTCCCACCAATCCCCAGATTCTGGCTCCAACAATAGCCATGTGGGAATGGTCAAAGCCAAGCTTTCAAGATTTAAGGAAAAACATATACATTCACAATCTGGGGCTGGAAGGATTATTAAAGACCAGCAAATGGAAAACATAATTATTATTATTTTTCCCAGGACCTTTCTGAAAATCACTTCTCAGTGAGAGAGCCTCTTGGTATAAAATTATATTATTGCTGCATCAACTTGTTGCAGCTCATTCTGAAACACTTTTTTTATTCCGATTATACCCCCAAACAAGGATATAAGCCCCACAGCATATAAGCCCATCTAAAACCCCTTACGAAGTTGTATAAAATAACCCAGGGCTTATAACCGGGATTTTGTGGTATTGTGGAGCAGTTGAATAGAGATATGACTCGTTTTGTACAACATTGCTCTTCCTCTGATGTTTGCATGGGTCTGCACACCCCCACAATCACACCATTTCCAGGTGAGTCTTCAGGATTAGGACCACCTGCAATTAGGATAAAAGGAAGCTGTCTTTTCTATACTGTCAATAGCTTGACTGAAATTCGATTTTCTTGCTCTAAAAATAGCCTACAAGAGATTTGAACATATTGTATTTTTATCGGGAAACTTGCTAAAAATGTACAAGTTCGTTTGGAAGGAAATATTCCAAATTTTCGAATAAAGGAATAGCTTTTTGTTTTGCTGGAGTGGTGGGGTCGATAGTTTGACTGTTGATTGAGATAAAACAAGGCGAAAGAGACTTGTAATGTAATGAACCGCTTGCTCTTGCGGACTGAAAGCACCGATACACTATAAATTATAAACGACAAAGCCTGGCGAAGAGATGTTTATATTTATATGTGTGTCTTCCTGTAGAACAAGTCCATGTATGGTTGCCACACCTAAAGAAAACAAAACTTCCCCGACCTTCGCAAGAAATTTAGAGTTTCCTTGATCAGATAACAAACTTCTTGACATTTCCTGACCTTGAAAAAAACTTTTCGCTGACTCGATCTGACCTCAAATACAAGCTTAAATGACCCATAAATGCGACAAAATTCATTCAAACTGGAGAAAATACTCACTGTATGCCCTTCGGGAACTACATCCACGCTAATTTCTGCAACCAAGGAACCGTACACGTTTTCACTTTTCAGTTTTGTCCTGACACATTCCTCGATTCAAAATGGCGGCTGCCGCGTTTCCCGAATCAAAACAATAACACACGACCGCAATGCACACTGGTTGAGAGGGACCCTTTAATTAAGGGGTTTTTATACAAGAGATTAAGTGCGATTTCGCCGGGCCAAAAAAAGGTGGCCGTATTAAATAACGGGGTGGCCGTAAGGCGGGGCTCTACTGTATGGTGTTATCCTAATTTGATACAGACTCGTACCCAGTTGCTATTTATGTGTTTTTGCGGTGAGAGAAGATTGGACATGGATACGCACTTCCCGTTTTCGGAACAGCCAACTTTTAACAATGTTTAATTTTGGTTTGGTTGTGAGTTTTCTGGCACTTGAATTAAATTCGACGAGACTGAAATGCGACGTATAAATTGGGTCTTATGTCCAATTAAAATACGTCCCACTTCAGTCGCGTCGAATATAATTCAAGCCACAGAAACACTGGCAAAAATCGCAGTAAATCCTGAGCTCAATAACCACACAAACAACAAGTAATACACTTTACTTTGAGAGGTGAATGACATCAAAGTAGAACAGAGTGCAGATTCGATTCTTATCTGAAACTTGAATTGTATTCGACGCGACTGCAATGCGACGTATAAATTAGGCGTTAGTCAACTCAGCGAAATTAAAAGTCCGCCGATTCGATTCTTCATGATTCTTCCAACAGTGAACTTTCCTTGTAACACTATTTTTTACAACACAGTGGATTTTAATATAACAGAGAGATGTTGCGTTCTGTTGTAAGTTCAGTCGTAAGTTGTCCTTTATTTTATCGATAGTTTACGTCTTTTTCACCTTTTGTTACATTGTAATTATTACAAGAAGACACAAATTGTATTGTGTATACATTAAATCAAGGCAAACACGTCAGAAATTACCATCCTCGCGGTATAGCTCTTTTATAAACGAAACATTACCCGGCTTCAAACAGTCACTACCGAAAAATGTCTCAAAATGTGTGTATCAGACAAATATTATTTAACCGTGCTTACTTTAACTAAATTGAAATGCGCAGAGAAATAACGTGCAATTCACTGTCAAGGTGGTACTACTTATAGAATCTATTAAAGACGATAGCAAACCTTCTGCAGCTTTCTTGAAACTTGCCGTCTCGTGTTTCCATCTATTGTAGCTATGTTGACACGAGGCGGTATATTGGTAGTTTTCGATCGAGATATAGCTGTGCTGTTAGCTGTGCTAGAAATCGTGCAGTCTCATTTTTTTTCCACACATTTGTCTATAACGTATATCATTAGTTTTTTTAATGGTTCTTTTTTCGTCCCTATAACATCCAAATGTCTTAATTTATAACTCATCAGGGGCGTAGCCAGCCTTTAAGCCATTAAGCCCGGGCTTAACAGGAATTTCCGTGATTTTTTTTTTCAGTAACCGAAAGGCCGTAATTTCTTCTACTGCTTAGACTTTGCTCACTATTCAATATTAATCCCTCCCTTTATCAACGTTTTGATTTTGAAAAATAAAAATAATTCTTTACCAGATTTGGTCCTTACTGCCCTAGAGCCCTCTATCGTGATCATCTAGGGCTTAAAGGGGAAAATGGGCTGGCTACGCCCCTGCTCAGGACCTTACTTGTCTTACTTGGCGCGTGAAACATGTCACATTCTTATTCCTCGCAGGGGACGCTGTTTATTTTTCATCTCAAGCCGTACTCTTTTGTCTCAAAGTAAAATGGCACTTCGCACTGATTAAATTGTTTTAAGTTTCTTTATGAGCTATTTTTTCGACATAGTTGATTGTAAAAAGAAAACCTCTTGTAAGAAAACTAGGATATCACATATTTCAAACTGTTAACAACGTTCGATTTTTACGGGCCGGGGTTTAGCCTGGTGAAAATTTAATTAATAATGATAAAATTTATGGGATACTTGTATCGCTACTATAACAGCTAGGGGTCACACATCATCCGGGAGAACTACTTCTGTTCAACCAACAACAAATAACCAATAATATATTTATTTCCATTATGAGACCAGAGCGCCGCTTGTCAACTTATTTCACCATCTCCCTGGACTTCATCTGGTATGTTAAAAATGTGACAACGCTCACTTTTGGGAACACTTGATTCAGAGAAATGAAAAGTCCCTTGCAATTCCTTAGACAGCGAGCTTTCCTTTAAACGCTACTTTTTCCGTACCAACTATATTTTAACTGAACAAACAACTGTTGCGTTTATATGTTGTTGTAAGTTGTCCTTTAGTTTGTCTTTTATTACATTGTATATTACGACACCCCACAAGTTTATACTTATTGTGTATAAATAAAAGCAAACACGTCAGAAATTATCATCCTCACGGTATAGCTCTTTTATTAAAAGAAACCTCGTCCGGATTCAAACCGGAATAACCCAAAACATTGACTAGTTATAGACCTCTGATATATTTATTATATGGCAAACTGGTCCACGACGAAAAGGAACATTCTGATTGGTTCCCTGAGCGGTCCGTATTTTGCAATACGGACCGATATTTTGGTCATACGGACCGTATTTTGCAAAATTGTTTTCTATTAAGTAGAAACATGTTTCCTCGTGTCTGGCGGACAATTTCGGTTAAACTTTTCGCAAAGTGGCCTGAAAAATGCAAGACTATGCTTAGCTTTGGCGCGCGCGCGTTAGCCGAGAATGGTTGCATTAATTTATCAGCAAGTTTTTAAAAAAGCCATTATAATAAAAACTTTATTGAACTAGCTTGCTCAGTCCGTATTGGGAAATATTGGTCGAGTTCTTTTTTTGCAAGTTTATGGACCTCGCCTTCGGCTCGGTCCATAAACTTGCAAAAAAAGAACTCGACCAATATTTTCCCAATACGGACCTCACGCTAGTTCAATAACATCTATATACCGCCTCGTGTCACAAAACATGGATAAACACGAGATGGCGAGTTTCAGCTGAGACCTCAAAAAGGCTCAATATACCACAGCAGGCAGCTGCATACTGATAGGCGTGAAGTGCGGTCACGACATTTCTTTGTGTTCTTCAATTTAGGGCCTCCACAGACCAGAGAGATAGTTGTCGACAACTATTTAGTTGTCGATCATAAAAAGTTGTCGATAAAAAAAAGCCAGTGTGTGAAGCTAGTTATCGATAACTAAGGGTCTTTGTTATCGACAACTAGATTCACACACTGGCTTTTTTGTTATCGACAACTTTTTATGATCGACAACTAAATAGTTGTCGACAACTATCTCTCTAGTCTGTGGAGGCCCTAAGTTAAAGCAAGTGTGGTGAAATGTATCGGTTTTAATTTGTGATACACACATTTTGAGTTGTTTTTTTTAATTCATGTTTGAAACCGGACGAGTTTCGTAAAAAGAGCTGTCATTGTTGGCGCATCTTGAGCTTATTTTTCTTTTTGTTTGATGTTTTGTTGACAACTTTTGTTTAGAATGGTGATTATGACTGGTGTCGTATTTCCTATTTATTCTTTTCAGTCAAAATTGCCGTAGAACGAAACGATGTTTATGGAATTTATTTTCTCTAATACTCGCTTTGTATTGAAAATAATGAGTGATAGAACATTGAACTTTTATTTTTGTCATAAACGAACAGAACGAGTCGTAGAACGACGAAACTGGTCACTGCTTCAGTTTATAACAGACAATTGTTAATAATATGTTCAGTTGTTTATAACAATTTATTAAGACGAAATAATAGATAAAAAAGCTTCAAGACATTAAATTTGTGGTTAACTGAGATTAACTGAGATAAATATCTCATGCAAACAGCGAACAAAATTAAGGTATTAGTTTGGTTGAGAAAAACTGGCACGTTGTGGACATGACGCGTCTCGTCGTGGCAAATATCAAAACATTGCCTTCATGTTTTTTTTATAAAAAAATAAAAATTATTTCCGCTGGAAAAAGTCTGTGTTATGATCATCTTGTAGTAAATTTTGATAGCAAACCTTGCATAGTTTTTACGATATTAGGGAAATAAAAACAGATTCCAATTTCCGTATCTTGAGTGACAAGCTAGTGTCACCACGCCTTGATTGAAACCGTCTCAGTCGGCCAATCACTTGTTGACACGTCATTTTTAAGCACCAGTTAGAACTCAGCATTTTATTGCATCCAATCACACTCTCGTGAGGTCATCACCAACCAATAGTTGCACAACTACATGTCAGTTTCACCCACACCCTAATTCTTTACAAACTCCCATTCCCCATTCAAGTTGGGGACATTGCGTTTAGGGAACTTACAGAGTCAACTGGACCAAGACGAGTAAGTTGTCATTTTTAAAAATGTGATATAAGCTGTTTTACCAACTATAATGTCTAATAACTTAATCTTTCGTACATTATTTTGTCTTAGGTTTTTGGGAATCGATATCGATCGAAGATAGGACCGGTGCAGCCAAAATTTCCAAGGTACGGTAGGTACAAATTAGCCTGTATAAAGATCGTATTACAATTTACCTTTTACTGTCAACATGAAAGTGGATTGTAACCGTAACGTATTATTCTTTTCATTTTCTGCAGCATATCTCCAGGATTTCTCCGAGTGAAACGATTATAAATTGGTAAGTTCAAATGTCCTTGTATCCAATTTTGTTGTTAGCACATGAGCGTGGGCGCTTTTGTACCATTCATCGAATGTTACTTATTCTTTACGAATTGAGGAGTTACAAATCGTTCACCATTTTAGCCGTATTTTCAACCGAACTAGAAAAAGAAAAATGTAATCAATCGGTTAATATCAGCGCAATTTTGTCAACTGGTAGTGCATGATAAGTCTAGATTCATACGTTAATTTAAACAGGCCCAGCGCGCGCATCCAAAGTTTACCAAAATTTCAAATTTCAATCAAAATTGGAGTTTTAATGGAAGTATGATATAGTACATTACTTCTTCCCGTGTTTTTTTTTCCGGATGCCGATAAATCTATGTATAGTTCATAAGTTTCGCGAAAAATTCCACACAAACTGATCGGCAGCGCTGGAACAACGTTTGATCCAGAGTGCATTAGGTTACGCTTTTCTCTGATCAAAGTACTGCTTATCGTAAGCTGGCATGCCGATTTTAGAATTCTTCGTAGAATTTTGAAACCTTGGCGTATTTTTTAACGTGGGACGGTGATGGAATGCGTCTTGGCGTTAAGTACCACTGACATATCCTCCCCGCAGCGATGCTTTGAGTTGCCGGCGCTTTTATAGTCTGAGATCAGGCTCCTGAAGAAAATTTGCGAGCAAAGCGAGCCGAGTCGCTGCCTGGGGCGAGAACGAAAGCGACGGAGCCTGAAGACATTCCTTTGATGCCGCCGATCCGCCCTCCAGTAATTAGTCCTGTTATAAAATGTCAACAAGTCACCTGGAGTAGTGTTTGGCGTGTTTCCCAAATTAACTTCTTGTTAAACTATAAATTATTTCCCACGGAAAAAATTATCGTTGCATTTCAACTTCAACAAACAACGCGTGACATTGTGTTGTCAACATCTGTCATCATTCACCGCGAATCTGTCAATATTAAGCAAAATGACCAATCAGATCATGATACCAGAATCTGGTATCATGGATCGGCGGCGTCAAAGGAATGTCTTCAGACTCCGTCGCTTTCGTTCTCGCCCCAGGCAGCGACTCGGCTCGCTTCGCTCGCAAATTTTCTTCAGGAGCCTGATCTCAGGCTAGCGCTTTTATTAAAAACTAATTTTGGCCTGCAAGCTCCCCTATTTACGGGTCGCACTACAGCCAATTTTGTTTACATAAAAAAATTTGTAATTTTTGGCGAGGAAAAATGTGCAAACATTTTGGTGGTGGTCGCACTCAAACCAAGATGTGTTTTCCAAAACTCTCCTGGTTGATGTTGATGTAAATGTAAACTTAAACGGCTTGGGACCAGGTTTCGTACTTCGCTTTCTTGGTTTTCGTCGTTTTCTTGCTGCTGGCTTCAATTTCAATCGAAGGAGATTGTTTTGAACTTGAGACGAATTGTTCTCCAAATTGCCGCCGGTAAATTTGGTTTCGATCAGACCCAGTGTTAGTCATAGACATTCGCGTCGTAATATCGATGTTCATGTTCTTCGTTTCCGTCGAAATAATCTATTAAAAGAGTCAGATGAACCAGGTAAAAAATTATTTTGTCCCGTAATTGCACGCGCTAAACTAGCGAATCTTAATTATCAAAACATAGCATCTTGCGTGAATGACAGTTTAATGGCTAAAACGGGCTAAAATAACAAAATTGTGTGATTTTCAAAAATTTGGTCGGCTCCACGGCAACACTTCGGCTTCTTTGAAGATTGGCGAAAATTTGGCAATTCGCAAAAAAATTAAAAAAAACAAAATTGAAACTGGGGGTCGCACTGTATCTTACGATTTTTACGTTACGTGTTCATCCATCTTGAAAGGAGTTTTACTTTTATGAAATAACATTTTTGTAAGCTGTAGAGTTACACCTTGGAAACATCAATAAATATTATTTTGGTACTGGTCGTGAAGGAGGTGGTAGTCTTGGGCAATTTTCTTAAACATTTAGCTTGTTATACTAACGATTTCAGTTCAGCATCACCATCGTGCGACACTTATTATAACTGATTTTGCGGAATAAATTGGTATGATTCGGCTCAGAGGACTGTGACATTTCGGGAACTTGTCGTGTCACAGTTCCAAAACCAAACCCTACTAGAGAGCGAAGAGTTGCTTCCAAGAAAGTCGGAAATATTCTTCACCTGTAAATTATAGAAAAAAACGTTTCCTGTAGTATCAAACATCGATGAAATGGGAGAAATTGGAAAATCATCAACTTTTCCACCATATTAAGTTTGATTTAAACATGTTACGTGATTTTCTTTCGCATTGCGAAAGCGGTTGAAAAAGTCGTATACAAACTCTTGTAAAAAAAAAAAAAAAAGAAACGCCGGATTTTGTTTACTGTCTTTACTTGCACTAGTTATTATGAGTGATTTGTATCGGCAAATAAAGCGTTTTAGGAACTTTGTAACGGACAAGAGATAAAAGATTGAGGTCGATTCACTGAAATAAACCTTGAGTTTTTGATGCGTAGGTCAGGAGGAACCCAATTCTCAGTGCCCCGTAGATTTTTTCAAAGTCGTTTGCTTCTCGTCACAAAACTAGGCTTGGATAAAATCTGCCGGCAGAATTTCGAGCAGAATAAGAGATTTTTGACGCAAGCATTCTGCCGGCAGAATATCGAATTTTCGAGCAGAATTTGAGCAGAATACAGAATACCAGTAACTACACTAATGATATGCATAACATGCAATTGAAAGAAAAACAAAACAAATGGAACTACCTTGTAATATCTCGAGCATTAGCTTAAACGCGCTCACATCACATACTTTGATAAATTACACATGATAGCTTTCACTGCAATTTTGGTAAACAAAACTAATATCTGCAATTTACTACAATTTTGCTATGCATAATCAGGGAATATCAGTTGTACCGAGTTGCAATTGTCAGTTGTACCGAGCAGAATTCGAGCAGAATTTTGGTGTCCGAGCAGAATTTTAAGCAAGCACCACCCAGCATTTTATTGCATCCAATCACACTCTCGTGAGGTCATCACCAACCAATAGTTGCACAACTACATGTCAGTTTCACCCACACCCTAATTCTTTACAAACTCCCATTCCCCATTCAAGTTGGGGACATTGCGTTTAGGGAACTTACAGAGTCAACTGGACCAAGACGAGTAAGTTGTCATTTTTAAAAATGTGATATAAGCTGTTTTACCAACTATAATGTCTAATAACTTAATCTTTCGTACATTATTTTGTCTTAGGTTTTTTGGGAATCGATATCGATCGAAGATAGGACCGGTGCAGCCAAAATTTCCAAGGTACGGTAGGTACAAATTAGCCTGTATAAAGATCGTATTACAATTTACCTTTTACTGTCAACATGAAAGTGGATTGTAACCGTAACGTATTATTCTTTTCATTTTCTGCAGCATTTCTCCAGGATTTCTCCGAGTGAAACGATTATAAATTGGTAAGTTCAAATGTCCTTGTATCCAATGTTGTTGTTAGCACATGAGCGTGGGCGCTTTTGTACCATTCATCGAATGTTACTTATTCTTTACGAATTGAGGAGTTACAAATCGTTCACCATTTTAGCCGTATTTTCAACCGAACTAGAAAAAGAAAAATGTAATCACTCGGTTAATATCAGCGCAATTTTGTCAACTGGTAGTGCATGATAAGTCTAGATTCATACGTTAACAGGCCCAGCGCGCGCATCCAAAGTTTACCAAAATTTCATATTTCAATCAAAATTGGAGTTTTAATGGAAGTATGATATAGTACATTACTTCTTCCCGTGTTGTTTTTTTTCCGGATTTCCGATAAATCTATGTATAGTTCATAAGTTTCGCGAAAAATTCCACACAAACTGATCGGCAGCGCTGGAACAACGTTTGATCCAGAGTGCATTAGGTTACGCTTTTCTCTGATCAAAGTACTGCTTATCGTAAGCTGGCATGCCGATTTTAGAATTCTTCGTAGAATTTTGAAACCTTGGCGTATTTTTTAACGTGGGACGGTGATGGAATGCGCCTTGGCGTTAAGTACCACTGACATAGGTGGGGCAACTACAGGCCTGTGTCGTTGCTAAGCATCCCCAGCAAGATTTTGGAGTCTGAAGCCAACGATAGGCACGTTAACCATACTTTTAAGGAGAACAAACTTGTATCGGATAGACAGTGGGCCTACCGGACTGGGTTTTCGACTGAACTTTTGTTGTTGCACCTAACAGATGTGTGGAGAAAGGCGGTGGACACAGGTATGGTTGTAGCTGTGGCTTTTATCGACTTCCGCAAAGCATTCGACAGCGTAAACCATACTATCCTAGACACAAAACTTCAAAGAGAATTTGGCGTGTCGGGCAAGCTTTTGAACTGGCTTAGGAATTATCTCCACGACAGGAGTCAATTTACGGTCGTCAATGGAACGAAGTCGGAGTCACTCCCAGTCTCATATGGTATTCCTCAAGGCTCAGTACTGGGACCGACACTCTTCACCCTGTTCACCAATGATTTACCATCTTCGGTGAAATCAGGGCAAGTCTACATGTACGCGGACGACACAACTGTATATTGCATTAGTAAAGACGCGGACGACGCTACAGCCCAGCTGAATAAGGCGTTTTCGGAACTTTACGAATGGTGTCTGAAGAACAAGCTAACACCGCACCCGAAGAAATGCGAGGCTATGTTGATAACACGCTCCAATTGCATGGGTCCGATTAGACCTTTGTTCATCGGGAGTTCTAACGTCAAGTGGGTAAGCAAGACCCGTCTATTGGGGATGACAGTAGATGACAGGTTGAGCTGGATACCTCACACTCAGGAGCTGAAGAAGAGCTTTGGTACTAAACTCGACCTACTCAAGAGATCTAGATTCCTACCTAAAACTGTCCTCGAACAATTTTATTTTAAAGTTATTTTGCCATCCGTAAATTACGGAATACTGCTGTGGGGGAGCTGCACCAACCACGAGAATTTAAACGCAATCAACAAGCAGCATTGCAGGGCCGCAAAAATTATTTACAACATGGCGAAAGACATCCCATCGGCAGATGCTCTGATTCGTGCGAACTGGCCTTCACTCATTTACACTTATAAAATGACTGTATTTAAGTGTATTCATAGGGCTTTTAACGATCGTCTACCCACTTTGTTATGCAATAATATTGTTAGCAGGCGCATAAGAGTACACGAATTCAGACTGCAAGATGCACTTGTGATACCTCGATTTAATACAAAGTTTGTACAGAATTCTGTCTCCTACAGAGGAGCCACGCTATGGAACACTATGATAGCTTGTGATACTTCGTTATCAAAAGTTAATTCCAAATATCTGGACAAGGTCCTAAAGAACATTAAAGAATTTGATCAGTTCAGTTTTAACACAACATCAGTTTCCATAACTAAGTTTAGGGACACTGATTTTATTTACTTTTGAAAAATACAGTTTCTGTTCTATTTATTTATTTATTTATTTATTTTTCCTCCCTATTAAAATAATGTAGATAGTATATACTATATGGATCCGAATGTATATAATTATTACTTTTAGATGCACGACCCCATAAGCTTGTAGCTTTTATACTTATCGTGTTGAAATAAAGGCTTTGTATTGTATTGTATTGTATATCCTCTCCGCAGCGATGCTTTGAGTTGCCGGCGCTTTTATAGTCTGAGATCAGGCTCCTGAAGAAAATTTGCGAGCAAAGCGAGCCGAGTCGCTGCCTGGGGCGAGAACGAAAGCGACGGAGCCTGAAGACATTCCTTTGATGCCGCCGATCCGCCCTCCAGTAATTAGTCCTGTTATAAAATGTCAACAAGTCACCTGGAGTAGTGTTTGGCGTGTTTCCCAAATTAACTTCTTGTTAAACTATAAATTATTTCCCACGGAAAAAATTATCGTTGCATTTCAACTTCAACAAACAACGCGTGACCTTGTGTTGTCAACATCTGTCATCATTCACCGCGAATCTGTCAATATTAAGCAAAATGACCAATCAGATCATGATACCAGAATCTGGTATCATGGATCGGCGGCGTCAAAGGAATGTCTTCAGACTCCGTCGCTTTCGTTCTCGCCCCAGGCAGCGACTCGGCTCGCTTCGCTCGCAAATTTTCTTCAGGAGCCTGATCTCAGGCTAGCGCTTTTATTAAAAACTAATTTTGGCCTGCAAGCTCCCCTATTTACGGGTCGCACTACAGCCAATTTTGTTTACATAAAAATTTTTGTAATTTTTGGCGAGGAAAAATGTGCAAAAATTTTGGTGGTGGTCGCACTCAAACCAAGATGTGTTTTCCAAAACTCTCCTGGTTGATGTAAATGTAAACTTAAACGGCTTGGGACCAGGTTTCGTACTTCGCTTTCTTGGTTTTCGTCGTTTTCTTGCTGCTGGCTTCAATTTCAATCGAAGGAGATTGTTTTGAACTTGAGACGAATTGTTCTCCAAATTGCCGCCGGTAAATTTGGTTTCGATCAGACCCAGTGTTAGTCATAGACATTCGCGTCGTAATATCGATGTTCATGTTCTTCGTTTCCGTCGAAATAATTATTAAAAGAGTCAGATGAACCAGGTAAAAAATTATTTTGTCCCGTAATTGCACGCGCTAAACTAGCGAATCTTAATTATCAAAACATAGCATCTTGCGTGAATGACAGTTTAATGGCTAAAACGGGCTAAAATAACAAAATTGTGTGATTTTCAAAAATTTGGTCGGCTCCACGGCAACACTTCGGCTTCTTTGAAGATTGGCGAAAATTTGGCAATTCGCAAAAAATAAAAAAAAATAAAATTGAAACTGGGGGTCGCACTGTATCTTACGATTTTTACGTTACGTGTTGATCCATCTTGAAAGGAGTTTTACTTTTATGAAATAACATTTTTGTAAGCTGTAGAGTTACACCTGGGAAACATCAATAAATATTATTTTGGTACTGGTCGTGAAGGAGGTGGTAGTCTTGGGCAATTTTCTTAAACATTTAGCTTGTTATATTAACGATTTCAGTTCAGCATCACCATCGTGCGACACTTATTATAACTGATTTTGCGGAATCAATTGGCATGATTCGGCTCAGAGGACTGTGACATTTCGGGAACTTGGCGTGTCACAGTTCCAAAACCAAACCCTACTAGAGAGCGAAGAGTTGCTTCCAAGAAAGTCGGAAATATTCTTCACCTGTAAATTATAGAAACAAACGTTTCCTGTAGTATCAAACATCGATGAAATGGGAGAAATTGGAAAATCATCAACTTTTCCACCATATTAAGTTTGATTTAAACATGTTACGTGATTTTCTTTCGCATTGCGAAAGCGGTTGAAAAAGTCGTATACAAACTCTTGTAAAAAAAAAGAAAAAAGAAACGCCGGATTTTGTTTACTGTCTTTACTTGCACTAGTTATTATGAGTGATTTGTATCGGCAGATAAAGCGTTTTAGGAACTTTGTAACGGACAAGAGATAAAAGATTGAGGTCGATTCACTGAAATAAACCTTGAGTTTTTGATGCGTAGGTCAGGAGGAACCCAATTCTCAGTGCCCCGTAGATTTTTTCAAAGTCGTTTGCTTCTCGTCACAAAACTAGGCTTGGATAAAATCTGCCGGCAGAATTTCGAGCAGAATAAGAGATTTTTGACGCAAGCATTCTGCCGGCAGAATATCGAATTTTCGAGCAGAATTTGAGCAGAATACAGAATATCAGTAACTACACTAATGATATGCATAACATGCAATTGAAAGAAAAACAAAACAAATGGAACTACCTGGTAATATCTCGAGCATTAGCTTAAACGCGCTCACATCACATACTTTGATAAATTACACATGATAGCTTTCACTGCAATTTTGGTAAACAAAACTAATATCTGCAATTTACTACAATTTTGCTATGCATAATCAGGAATATCAGTTGTACCGAGTTGCAATTGTCAGTTGTACCGAGCAGAATTCGAGCAGAATTTTGGTGTCCGAGTAGAATTTTAAGCAAGCACAACCCAGCATTTTATTGCATCCAATCACACTCTCGTGAGGTCATCACCAACCAATAGTTGTGCACAACTACATGTCAGTTTCACCCACACCCTAATTCTTTACAAACTCCCATTCCCCATTCAAGTTGGGGACATTGCGTTTAGGGAACTTACAGAGTCAACTGGACCAAGACGAGTAAGTTGTCATTTTTAAAAATGTGATATAAGCTGTTTTACCAACTATAATGTCTAATAACTTAATATTTCGATTATTTTGTCGTAGTTTTTTTGGGAATCTATATCGATTGAAGATAGGACCGGTGCAGCCAAAATTTCCAAGGTACGGTAGGTACAACCAGTGTATAAAGATCGTATTACAATTTACCTTTTACTGTCAACATGAATTAAAGTGGATTGTAACCGTAACGTATTATTCTTTTCATTTTCTGCAGCATTTCTCCAGGATTTCTCCGAGTGAAACGATCATAAATTGGTAAGTTCAAATGTCCTTGTATCCAATTTTGTTGTTAGCACATGAGCGTGGGCGCTTTTGTACCATTGATCGATCGAATGTTACTGATACAGTCAACTCTCTCGTAAGCGGACACCCTCGTGAATTGAAAAAAGTGTCCGTTAGTAGAGCTGTCCGCTTACGAGAATTATTGGATGTCCGCTTACGGGAGAGTTAATTAGCGGGTGTTAATTATGTTTTATTGGGTAGACAAAAATAGCAACTGAAGATATAAAGCGAAACTCTTTATTGATGTTAAATGTTAAAACTCGAAAAAAAAAAAATACTGTATACAGTATAGCTCTTCTATATTTAACAAAAAGTTAAACGGGACTTATTCCTGCCGTCCATACATGTGACTTTGGTGCTTCTTAAAAACATCCCATTAACAAACAAGTATATCGTGACAAATTTCATTGCCAAGAGTCAATTATTATACATGGGTTGTCCGCTTACGAGAGAGCGTAAACAAAAGAAAAATCCAATTTTCATTTTCAAAAGTGTCCGCGAGTTTGACTGGGAGGTAAAACGGAGATTTTAAAAGTCGTCCGTAAGTAGAGCTGTCCGCTTACGAGAGTGTCCGTTAGCGGAGAGTTGACTGTACTACACGAATGAGGAATTACAAATCTTTTACCATTTTAACCGTCTTTTCAACCGAACTAGAAAAAGAAAAATGTAATCACTCGGTTAATATCAGCGCAGTTTTGTCAACTGGTAGTGCATGATATAAAGTCTCGATTCATACGTTAATCTAAACAGGCCCAGCGCGCGCATCCAAAGTTTACCGAAATTTCATATTTCAATCAAAATTGGAGTTTTAATGGAAGTATGATATAGTACATTACTTCTTCCCGTGTTGTTTTTTTTCCGGATGCCGATAAATCTATGTATAGTTCTGTTCCTCATAAGTTTCGCCAAAAATTCCACACAAACGGATCGGCAGCGCTGGAACAACGTTTGATCCAGAGGACATTAGATTACGCTTTTTTCTGATCAAAGTACTGCTTATCGTAAGCTGGCATGCCGATTTTAGAATTTTTCGTAGAATTTTGAAAACCTTGGCGTATTTTTAACGTGGGACGGTACATGGAATGCGCCTTGGCGTCAAGTACCACTAACATATCCTCCCCGCAGCGATGCTTTGAGTTGCCGCTTTTATTAAAAACTAATTTTGGCCTGCAAGCTCCCCTATTTCAATATTTGAATCTAACTTGGAATAAATTTGAACATGACGGCACTAAGTGGGAATCCATCTTGAAAGGAGTTTTATTTTTTATGAAATAACATTTTTGTAAGCTGTAGAGTTACACCTTGGAAACATCAATAAATATTATTTAATGACGGCACTAAGTGGAAATCCATCTTGAAAGGATGAGTTTTACTTTTATGAAATAACATTTTTGTAAGCTGTAGAGTTATTACACCTTGGAAACATCAATAAATACTATTTAATGACGGCACTCAGTGGGAATCCATCTTAAAAGGAGTTTTACTTTTATGAAATAACATTTTTGTAAGCTGTAGAGTTGTTACACCTTGGAAACATCAATAAATATTATTTTGGTACTGGTCGTGAAGGAGGTGGTAGTCTTGGGCAATTTTCTTAAACATTTAGCTTGTTTGCTATATTTAAATTAATTAATATATTAACGATTTCAGTTCAGCATCACCAGCATTTCAGTTCAGCTTTCCCAGCATCACCATCGTACGACACTTATTATAACTGATTTTGCGGAATAAATTGGCATGATTCGGCTCAGAGGACTGTGACATTTCGGGAACTTGTCGTGTCACAGTTCTAAAACCAAACCCTACTAGAGAGAGAAGAGTTGCTTCCAAGAAAGTCGGACATTTTTCACTATGGAAACAAAACTTTTCTGTAGCAAAAGTTTCCTGTAGTATCAAACATCGATGAAATGGGAGAAATTGGAAAATCGTCAACTTTTCCACCATATTAAGTTGATTTAAACATGTTACGTGATTTTCTTTCGCATTGCGAAAGCGGTTGAAAAAGTCGTATACAAACTCTTGTAAAAAAAAAAAAGAAACGCCGGATTTTGTTTACTGTCTTTACTTGCACTAGTTATTATGAGTGATTTGTATCGGCAAATAAAGCGTTTTAGGAACTTTGTAACTGACAAGAGATAAAAGATTGAGGTCGATTCACTGAAATAAACCTTGAGTTTCTGATGCGTAGGTCAGGAGGAACCCAATTCTCAGTGCCCCGTAGGGTTTTTTCAAAGTCGTTTGCTTCTTGTCACAAAAGTAGGCTTGGATAAAATCTGCCGGCAGAATTTCGAGCAGAATAAGAGATTTTTGACGCAAGCATTCTGCCGGCAGAATACCGAATTTTCGAGCAGAATTTGAGCAGAATACAGAATATCAGTAACTACACTAATGATATGCATAAACATGCAATTGAAAGAAAAACAAAACAAATGGAACTACCTTGTAACATCTCGAGCATTAGCTTAAACGCGCCTCGCATCACATACTTTGATAAATTACAATAGCTTTAACTGCAAGTTTGCTAAACAAAACTAATATCTGCAATTTACTACAATTTTGCTATGAATAATCAGGAATATCAGTTGTACCGAGTCGTCAGTTGTACCAAGAGCAGAATTCGAGCAGAATTTTGGTGTCCGAGCAGAATTTCGAGCAGAATTTCGATACCTTTTAGTGGCAATTTACTCAATTATTATGTGAACATTTTGAAATAAAATTTACTTGACTTGCCTTCCAAAGAAATGACGACTCGACTGAAGATTGCTATTGTGACTTGCCTGTTGGTGTTCATTCTGATGGACGCCAATCCTGTCCTGGCTAAGAAAGGAGGTGGGAAATATAAAAAGCTGGCTGACAGGGTAAAGAAGTTGGAAGAAAGCGTGGGAGAGGATGATTGCAAACGTAAGTATACTAAACTTCGCCGAGTCACATGCATACACAAGTCTCGCACCATTCGTGGTACGGTTGTTCTAATTAAATTCAGTGCTGTCTAGTATTTTTAAGGTAGAAATGTTCCAACGACGTCAGAGGACGTGTTCATGATCTTCATCATTATCATCATCATCATCATCATCATCATCATCATCATCATCATCATCATCATCATCATCATCGTCGTCGTCGTCGTCGTCGTCGTCGTCATCATCATTTCATCATCATCATCATCATCATCATCGTCGTCGTCGTCGTCGTCGTCATCATCATCATCATCATCATCATCATTATCATCAATCATCATCATCATCGATATCATCATCTCTGTTCGTGCCAGTAGGCGCATAAAGTCGCAACATTCTACTTCTTTGCATGCGACCCTGTCCTGGTTATACCTTCCTTACAGTGCTCCAGTACTAGTCGCTCCATCTCGCCTGCCGTCTCCGGCTCTACACTTCAACTGTACTCAGCCAGGTCGTTTAAGTCTGCTCACTACCCTTTACCCTCTGCAGGTCTTCATTCTAACGCCACCATACAGTCACCGATCTAAAGTAAATGTCCAATCTAATTCCAGCACCGTGTTCTTATTTCATGCCAGATTCTGTTCGTCAACGTTTGTCATCTCGATTCGTTGAAAGTCGCGCTGGCCGTCTGATCCTTAGGTTGCACCCAGTTTCTTTTCTTCCAGTTAGTAATATTCCACCTTCAAAACCATACAGAAATACTGGTCTAACTAGCGTCGTCTTGTACAGTTGTGTCTCTTATGCTCCATAGCTTTCGTGAGACTTTGAAAGGAAATAAATTTCTAGGTTTTGAACTTATAGTTGGTACTTTATTGGTACTAACTACAATTTAGCTTATAATATGATATGTTAGCAATTTGTAAGTAGTCTTAATATGACATTACTGTTCACTTTTGTCTTCAGTTGTCTTGTCTTTCTTATTATCCTTACTTTCCTTAACCTTTTCCTTAATGTCCTAGTCTCACCCTATCTTACGACAGTAGCACCCAAATTGAAAAATCGTCAACATCGATCCTTCATCTCTTCAACCCTAATTCCCATCTTGTCTACTCTTCTTCAATCATTCATATTGCTATATAGCTCATCGCATTCCAACATAAGCCTGATCTTCCTGCCTCGGTAATCAGTCTGCCTGTTTTCTCCTGAATGCATACCCATTCTTGGATGCTAGTAGCGCACTGTCATCTGAAAAGTATGCTTTAGAAGGTGGGTTGAGGGTTGACAAGCTTGTCTTTGAAATAGCCCAATCAAGGCTTTATACTAGCATTTACCAGCTTTTTATAAGAAGTTCCCAAATAGCTTCAAATAGATTTTATCTCTTTTCAGCCTGCCAATTGATTGCTGAGACAAAAGAAGAGACTGCAAAGTTAGCAGAAGCTGTATCTGCCCTTTCACCAGGTAACTCAACCCTCGGATGTACATCTAAAGGCATACCCATTCGACCATTCAAGGTGCATGGGGGGAGGGGTGTGTTTGGAGGTTTGGGTTTTCGTTATTATAAGACACATAGAAAGCATTATGCCCTTAGTAGATAGCCTTGCACTTACTCTACAAGATAAGATGGTTATGTTTGATGTCTACGGAAGTGAAATAACGTCATTAAATCCGCCACTGGATCAACCATCTTGGAATTCACTATTTTCTCAAGACGTCAGAATAAAGCACAAATCAACACAAAATTATTCCAAATCAATAATGGAATATTAAAATTAATGTTCAATACTGCAATGTTGCTTACAAAACTGGTACAACGAAGAATTATATCTGAAAATTCGAAATATGGGTAAACCTGCACTACGTGGTTGTTATGACAACGTCAAAAACTGCAGACAATCAGTTTTGTCACAGAAAAATGTGGGGGAGCGAAGAATGAATAGCTACTGAGAGCTCGAGGATCCCAGAGTAAATCCTCTTTTCAAAATTTCGGAAAAGAACCTCATAGGGTGGGGGCCTCTTGTACATCCGATCCGACGGTTTATAAACAATTTACTTTATTTATTATTCTTGTATACAAAAATTATTATTTACCCCTACCGCCCCTCTCCCCCTGCCTTCACTGTCACTCACCTCATTATTTTGTATGCCATAATGTGGCTGGGTAAAATCTATGATATAAAATCGGTTGATCAGCGTTTGATGTTATTTTTAATAAGTTTTGCAAATTACATCTGACTGTTTAAATTTCTTTTTAGCGCTCTCGTCAATTGATGAACTCAAGGAACAACTTAATGAGACGAGAGAAGAGATTGAAAAGTTGAAAAATCCTCCAACTCCAACTCTTCCTCCGACTCCAGCAATCTCAGATGCACAAGGTAACTTATTTGACAAACAACAAGCTTATAATTAGGCCTTATAGTTTAAACTCGCTATTTTTCTTGAAAGGCATGGTTATCAGTAAAACTATATGCTAGACTACGAGCAGTCCCTCTTTCCCAGCTTAGTCCGTCGAGCGAGAGCGATAAAAATTCGCGATCCGAAATGGCCGCGCGAAAAACTGGGGGCGAGTCAAGCGCGCATTTTCCGATCGCGAATTTTTATGGGCTGGGAAAGCTGGGAAAGAGGGACTGCTCGTAGTCTAACTATATGCAGTCATGCGAATCACAAACCTCGTTCTTGGGGCGTTGTCGACGTTGCTTCCCAAGTTGATTTTTTCCATTATGTCACAAAAACGCTATTTTGCATTATTTTCTAAGAATTGGAAACGGACAATTTTTAACAAAACTAAAAGCGGAGAACAATTATACATGCCATGTTTTGTTATACGTAACAATCTCATATATACCGGTAAACAATTTTTTTTCTTAGAAATAACTGAGCTAGCCCGTCAGGTTGATTCAAAACCGTGACTTTTCCTTTATCTACCCATAATTTCGTGTTGTGGTTTGAGTTGTTCATTTCCTCCCCGACAGAGATGTAATTAGGGGTGGACCATTAGATTATAAATGGCGCTACTGGGTAAATTTTTGGTATGGACCTCGCTGCTCTCGAACTAGACTATGGGTCGATAGTCTCCCAGCATGCTTCTCGCGCATGGGCTACATTCCCGCTATCTCGAACACTCAAGGGGAACAAAATATAGTTCGAGATAGCGTGGAGTTCGAGATAGCCGATAGTAAATGACTGAAAAACAAGGGCAAGGGGAATGAGTTTGAGTTCTAGATAGCGGGGTGTTCATGATAACCGAGTTCGAGATAGCGAGATTCAACTGTACCTCCACATTTCAGTTTATCCTGGGAAATAAACTGAAAAACGTCGTGTGTTACTTAGTCTAATTGATCAAACGGATTGTTTCCTCCATATCTTTTAGAATGTCGCTCGTACACCACATTGACCGGCGCTACCAGAAAAGTTAGCTACGGAATGGGAGATGCAGCATGCGACCGTGGATTGACTCCGGGCTGGTATCGGTTTGAAGGGGCCGCAGGTACAAAAAATGGCTACAGTAACTCCAGGTATAAACCATTGTGGCACTCACGCACCCGGTTACCTGACTGGCGGGCATCCTACAATGGCTGATGGACAAGTCACGAAAACGATCTGCTTCGACTGGAATAACAACAAGTGCATGTGGTCCAGCCAAATTGCTGTGAGAAACTGCGGCCCTTTCTATGTCTACAATCTGAAGGCAACACCGCAATGTCGGCTCCGATACTGTGGCAGCGACTAAAATCTGATACCCAGCAACAGCCAGGAGTGATGGGATGAATGAACTAGCATTTGGCTTAGCTTAAGTTAATTCAGCATTTCATTCGGGTTTCCTTATATAATCAAGGTTTATTGTAACGGTCTTGTACGGTATATTGTTATACGGTAATAAAGCGATTGTGGTCACAAAAACCTGTATGTTCTCTTTATCTGTGCAGTGAGTTCCGAGGCGAGTTTTTGGTTACGGCTAAAAGATACGAAAGCAGACAAGCAAATATTCTCCGATTTGAGTGACGATTTTTAGCGCCTGTTTTAACTATCTGCAATTTCATGGCGATTTGTATGGGATGTCCACCTAGGTCGCTTTTCAGCAGAAAAATCGCCGATAAGAAACCGCATCAAAAATTGGCGCTTATCGGGACAGATCATC
Source organism: Desmophyllum pertusum (assembly GCA_029204205.1). NCBI lineage: Eukaryota > Metazoa > Cnidaria > Anthozoa > Scleractinia > Caryophylliidae > Desmophyllum > Desmophyllum pertusum. The sequence continues at coordinate 2,743,418 of MU827304.1, read as the reverse complement.
AGCCATCAGTGAGTCGGCGCCGAAACTCTATATTCTACGGTGTCATGACGAGTGGCCGACGTTTCAACTGAGTGAATTTATTGGCCATTTTGAGTACGTTTCTTTCTTTTCTATTCTATGTCAACAAAGACAACAAACTGTGCATGATTTTCTTAATACAGATATCAGTTTTTGGACAACAGAAAGGCTTCGCTGAAATATTACTGAACTGACCATATGCATGCGGTAAATCGTGTGATGGTTATAATAAGTCTCCCAGCCCGGATATGAAGAGAATAAAAAAGACGAATGGCAAAATAAAACTGTTTGAAATGTGAAAGGTTTCCAGCCCGGATACGAAGAGAATAAAAAAGGCGAATGCCAACATCAAACTTTTTTAAAAGAAAAAGGTTCTAAGCCCGAACATGAAGAGAAGAAAAACGGCGATCGAATGGCAACATCAAATTGTTGTAATAAACGTCGTTTATTAATGATAAACATGATGACTCCTGGACAGCTAGTAAAACAACCCTTTTCTCGTGATTCTCCTTGGCAGCCGTTATTTAGGTCTTCACTGAAATAAAGCCCCGATATCAAACGATCTCAACTTTCCCTCAACATTTGTACTGTTGAGTCACGTTGAGAGATGTTGAGATCATGCCGTGTCAAACGGCCTCAACATTTGTCCCAACATTCTCTCAATATTTGTTGACAGGGGCGGATTTAGGGGAGTGGCCAAGGGTGCCGCGGTCCCCTCTTTTGCTTTCGTTACTTGAGATTTTTCTTCAATATATATATTTTTTTTCTCTGAATATATTATCAATATGAACATTACTAGGATTTCGTTTGTTCAAAAGTTCGATTTGATTGAAGTCATGTTTGACCACAACAATATGGTTCAATATGGGATCCTGGCATTTGTCAAATTTAAGCTCCCAGAATGCACCAGATTGCATCTCAGAGCCGACTTAAATTATCAAAATTTTCCAGGGGGGCATGCCCCGGACCCCCCTAGAAAGCGCGCTGAATGGTCGCCAACACGCTCCGATTGTCTCTCATAGAAATTGATACGGCCCCCTCTTTCTAAAATTCCTGGATCCGCCACTGGTTGAATCTCGTTGAGAGATGTTGAGGCCGTGTCAAACGGCTTCAACATTTCGAGAACTGAATAGGTCGAATAGAAATGTCGAGAAGGTGTAAAGACAACATGAAGGGTGTGTCAAACGCGCCCTCAATATGACCAATATCGGCTCTCGACAAATGTTGAGACAAGTGTTGAGACCGCGTTTAATCAGTTTTGTCAGTTGTCAGTAAACCCCATCCAGACACTCATAAACCATTAAAAAAAATTACAACTGTTACATGCATACTTTTGAGTAATTTACGTTGCCACGAAGAAGAAACCCCGTAAATTTATTTCTTGCTCTTTTGTCACTCACGCATAGGGAACCCACACTCTTAATTTGTAAAAATAAACTTGCCTGTTGTCTTCTTGAATCTGTTACAGAGCCAAGTGGGATGGATGATTTTATTTCGTCTTGAAATGTATTTTGCGCCGCGATACGATGTATTTTTCAATATTCGTCGCGTCACGTCGACCGTTACAGAATTTCACAATGCTGTTACCATGGTTACACCGCTGTCTGTTCATGCTGTCGCGCGGTTATCGTCTCGCGTTTCAATAGTGTTGGTTATTAATTTATTAACAGTTTGAATTAACGGTGGGGTGGCCCCGCTACTACGAATAACTGAAACGCGAGGACAATGAGAACCGCGGGTGGTTTTCATCAACTTTACAAAAACTGTTTGCTTGCCGGTGAACAACATCAGAAAATTAACATGTAAAAGAACTGGCAGAAAGAAACGTTTTTGTCCAAATTATAGCTTTGTAGCGTTTTTTCATAACCGAGTTATTGCCAAACTAATTTTCAGACAATTACAGTATTTAGTATGCCGCCGCGCGCCATGTTTGTGTCCTTCAGAGGGGCACAAATATGGCCGCCATAAAATTACACAAGAAGTTGAGTAGATTCTACCATCAATATCATTATATTAGCTTTCAATTCACGTAAAGGAATTCAGCCCATAATCCAGTTTTATCGTTTAACGGTTTTTGTATGTGTTTTTTTTATACCCGATGCTGTTAGGCCATTTTTATTGTAAACATTTTCATTTTCAAATTAAACTGGCTTGTTCCCATGCAGATCCCACGGTCGTTTTTGGCGGTTTTTGTATGTTTTTAATAGTGCTTATTATACCCGACTGCCCCATGCTGTTAGGCCATTTTAGTGTAAACATATTTCATTTTCAAATGAAACTGGCTTGTTCCCATGCAAAATTGCAAAAACACCCCCACTGTCCACCCCGGAGTGACATGTTGCTCACCCCGAAATCCACCGATATCAGGTTTGCTTCTTTTGATTGTGTTTATTTTTGACGAGTCACCCATTGAGTCCCCATTGTCTTTAAGTAAACACAACTCCTTCACGATACAAATATTCAAAAATCATCTACAATTGCTCACGCCATCGATATACCTCCGCTCGGTTGTTTATGTAAAACAGTCTTCAATCATAAGCAGAAGGACTAGTCTTACCTGCTTGCTGTGTGAGCTAGCTACTATACTATACTGTGGATTGCAGCAATCTTCAAGTCAAATATTAACTTATTACAAGCGATTTGGAAATTTAGCACAGACCCTGGGAGCGTACTGCTGGGAGTACCGCTGCACGGCTGATTTTATCGATTTGAAAATCGAAGGTACGACCAACAAACAAGCGACGTCGACAACATGGATGCCACAACGGATCCAAAAGGGACCGAAACAGCAACAGAGCGAGGAATCGGCGGAGAAAAGGTGATACAGTTTCATAACATTTTAAAATGTTGTAATTTACGACGACCTTATTACCAACACCCTGTAAATATAAAGCTCAATGCAAATCACATCACAGGTTCCTGGGAAATTGCGGTCCACTTTACTTGCGTGTTATCCAGCGTTGGTATTAATGTTTATCTTGTAAAAAGTCAATTGGGTCAATATCCATAGCTTTTTTTGAAGATTAGAGTTCATACATAGCGCTGTTTCGTAATAATTTTGCGTGGTTTCACAAATACGGTACGTTCGCTTACAAGCGGCGGAAACCCTCCAAACCGCAAAACGGAAGAAAATTCACATGAATGTGACCATAAATCGCGTTGCGCAAATTTCGTCGATAGTTGAAGAGCGACGACAAGCCGGCAGTGTGCGTTTTTTATTCGTGGTTCGAAGATTCCTTTGTAGTCAATCGCGGAGTCTTCTCGTGATGTCTGCAAAGTAAACATCAGTTATATATTCCAATTACAGCCAAAAGGTCAACTAGCTACGACACGCAGGTTCGACAAGGTTTTCTTTTTCAGTATTTTTTTTTTTTGTAATGTGATTTTAATGGAGTGTTTGCTATTTAGAAGTAAAAATCGACGATTCTTTGATACCCGGGCTTGATACAATTCAAACTTCCACGCAGCTCACAACCAGATATTAGCTAGATATTAGAAAAAACAACTTGATCTCATTGTTGATATGTGAATCCAGATGTGAATCATTCCTAATTTCTCAACACCTTAAAACATGTCAAATGGCTTTCTATAATAAATTCGAACCGATTAGGCGGATATCTCCGCTCACGATAAAAAAACAGAATCGTAAACTGTATGAAAAAACAGTATTAATGAACATTTTTAAAAGTTTGATGTTGACCTTGTGACATGTCTTGTTTATCTTATTACGAAACCTCTCCAAACAATCAACTCTGGAACGTGTGGAACTTGAATTGCGGACGACGGAGAAGGGACTATTGGGTTGCCGTTTGCTCGACACGACCAGAGTGCAACTTGCGTGAGACTTGCGACGTGTGAGGAAAGTGTCACGAAGAGTCTTACATGATGCAATAGGCCTTTTCCGAGTTTATTGTCATGCAAATCAAACTAATTTCCATATGAAAGGTGTGCACCAGGACTCGTTTTGAAACAGTGGTAAAGATCAGGGGCACCCAACGACAAAATTTTCTTGTAGGTGTCGGAACGTTGTTTTTACGTTATAATTGTGCTTTTTGTGCAGTTTAAAGTGCAACTAACCCCCCCAAATTTTTTTTTTCTCTTTAAAATCTATCTATTGCCCCGATCACGTCTGCGAAAAAATTATCGTGATTGATAAAAATCCCCGCGTTTCTACAGTTGTTTAAAGTCAGGCTTTCCATGTTCACCACCGCGCAAATGGGAGTCCTGGGTCGAGCAATGTGACGTCAAAGCAGGAGTGTGATTTATCATGTTTACAAGCATTTGACTGGGAATCCTTCGAGCGTAGATATTCTTTTCGTTATTTCCGAGCCGTTTTATTTTCGAAAGCCACAGAATTTTAACTCAAGCTAGATATGTCATTTAGTGACTCAAATTCGGAGTCTAGTTACAATTCGGAAGACTATGACACAAAAATGTTGAGATCGAAGTGGAAGATGCACGGGTCGCAAGCTTCCTGTGATGATCGAAGCACACAGATGGGATAGCTTTCGCTTATGCCGACGAACCGTATGTGGACGAGGAATGGCTGAAGAAATACGAAAAGGAGGAAGAAGAAGAAGACAAGAAGCTAGAGGAAGCAATTCAAGCTAGACTTGACGGCAAAGAAAGAGTGGATTCTTGGTTAGTCTTATCACTAATACTTGTCAAACCAGATGTAAACAAATAGATTCGCAATCGATACTTCAAGCAGCAATGAGTAAGATATCTTCTTGGATGAACTGCCCGGTCACCTGGAATGGACAACTAAATGCGAAAAGGAGGTCAAAGCGAACGAAGAGTCGAAAAGAAAGCACAAAGGACCGCTTAGATAGCACTGAAGAAGTCAGTCAATGGTAAGCAATTATTGTCACCTATAGTACTCCCATGCATCGATAAACGCGAGCCGTATGATCATTTATATTTTTGCTTTAGCGAGTATGTATTTTGTAAAGCAATGGTTATTCTGTTAAATGCCAGCTTTTCACCATTTAGAGGGTTTGCAGTTTTCTCTCGCTCGCGGCTTTTTTTCGATCGATTGAAAATCGGCTTGCTCTGCGCGGCTTGCTCGGGCCTGGAAATTGAAGCCATAAAAAAACAAGCTGAAAGGAAACAACTGAGCCACATCACTACAGTTTTGACATCCTCAAACGTTTGTCGTTGCTACTCCAAATAACCACCATAGTGAACTAAGTTAATTTTGAAGTAAAAACCGTCAAATAAATAGTGGACCTGTTCCCTCTGTAGTCCGTCCGCATTGATATTACGATGAGTATACGGTTTATCGCACTGCTTATTTCCCGGCCTCAGAAAAACTTTTGGAGTTCAAATCTTTTGTCATTTTTCCTATTTTATCCTTCGAAAGAAATTCGTCTTTGACTTTCATCAATATTCCTGAAATTGCTTCGCACGAGGGTGAAATGTTAACGCCATTACAGATGCGCGATACTACGGATGAATGCTCGGATATAAATTTCTACGCTCGCGCTACTGAATTTCATGGGCTTACATTTCTGGCTATAGCGATGGTAGAGATAGGTTCTCGGTAACATTTGGTCGATGGCTAGTTGGGTTGGCTTCGACCGGGTTAAATAGCCTTTGGAGTCAGCCTGCTAGAAGTGCGCGGACAAATTCTAGACGGAGTTCTTGAGCAATGGCTCTCACAGTCCCACTTTACTTCGTTCGCTTGAGTTTACATCCACCGTCTTTTTCGTATTTTCTCGACGATCGCTCTAGAATGGTATAGTATACCTTTCTCTAAATCTGGGGTGTTACTGCAACGGCCAATAACGCACCTGGAAGGCGTTTCTACACACTTTACAAATGTGTATCGCATCTTCCTGAAGGAAATGAGTGGACGCGAAGGATCAAAGGCTCCTGAGTTGAGGTTCACTAGCCGCTAAATTCATTCCCAGTCAAAAACGCGACCGTGAACAAAAATGGCGGCGTTTTGGGTCACTTTGCCGGGGCACAGAAAATCGAGGATTCAACCACAGGCAGCCCAGGCTCTGTATGGGAATATTAAATATTCAATGTTGATGTTCATGGCGGAAATTTGAATATTTATAGCAAATGTATGAGAAACTCACGAAATACATTCTAAATGCTATATTTTCGAAGGAAACTAACTAAAACTGACTTACATTGTGCAAGTGTTTTTGTTATTTTGAAGTTTGGGTGTTCCTGGTGCCAGTTTAAAGCCATTTAGACGAGTTTTGCTTTTTCAGTTGACCGTCCATTATGAATAATTTAAAGGCCGGCGACAATTATGTGAGAACGGATCCAATGGTCCGCACTCGAAGCTCAATAAATTCCACAAAAATGCTCCAGTCTCCTCAAAATTACCTTCATTGCAGACGTCCATGCTCTTAGCTTCTGTTCGCTACCCCCAGGGTTCCAAGGTTGACTTTAATTGCTCGAGAAACGCTCGTGTTCGAGCTCTTGTCTTTTAAATTTTCTTTCGCGTTGTGCGTGTCCCCGACATCTGAGACATCTCAATTAAAATTCAGCGTCATCGTGACAAAATTTACCTCGACCGTGGAGAGGCATGGTGCAATTGTTACCTTGCCCAAAAAAACCCCGGTGGGATGGTCCCTTCAGTCGATTTGACCGGAAACGGAAGGAAAATAATCGGATAAGGGAGACGAAGGACAACGTCGTTTTTTTTTTTTTTTTTTTTTTTTACTTCAGAATCTCGCGACTCTCTAGTTTCATTCAGTTGATCTTTCGGTGTCAGAACTATCCTCTGCTTAATAATTTAAATGCAGCGTTCAAATACCAAGTGAAACTTCAAAAATTCGTCGTTGCCGTTTACGTTCTCCGAAAGCTCTGAAAATGGTCGTTTCACGTTGTTGTTTTTGCATAAAACGGCACGTGCGGAGCTAAACAGCGTTCCAAGTTTTTTATGCCGCTTGAATTCGACCGCTGAAAACGTCGTAATTGTTTATGGCGGTTTAATTCACAACTTATGTTGTAAAAACGTGTGGAAAGATATTTGATGCAGGGTTTATAATTATGAGCATAAACTCGCTTACTCCAGAACAAGCCGAAATTCTTGAGTTTGCTAAAAGTGGGCACAATCTGAAGAAAAAAAAAAAAAAACGACGTTGTCCTTCGTCTCCCTTATCCGATTATTTTCCTTCCGTTTCCGGTCAAATCGACTGAAGGGACCATCCCACCGGGGTTTTTTGGGCAAGGTAACAATTGCACCATGCCTCTCCACGGTCGAGGTAAATTTTGTCACGATGACGCTGAATTTTAATTGAGATGTCTCAGATGTCGGGGACACGCACAACGCGAAAGAAAATTTAAAAGACAAGAGCTCGAACACGAGCGTTTCTCGAGCAATTAAAGTCAACCTTGGAATCCTGGGGGTAGCGAACAGAAGCTAAGAGCATGGACGTCTGCAATGAAGGTAATTTTGAGGAGACTGGAGCATTTTTGTGGAATTTATTGAGCTTCGAGTGCGGACCATTGGATCCGTTCTCACATAATTGTCGCCGGCCTTTAAATTATTCATAATGGACGGTCAACTGAAAAAGCAAAACTCGTCTAAATGGCTTTAAACTGGCACCAGGAACACCCAAACATCAAAATAACAAAACACTTGCACAATGTAAGTCAGTTTTAGTTAGTTTTCCTTCAAAAAGATAGCATTTAGAATGTATTTCGTGAGTTTCTCATACATTTGCTATAAATATTCAAATCGCCGCCATGAACATCAACATTGAATATTTAATATTCGCATACAGAGCCTGGGCTGCCTGTGATTCAACCAAATCCAAAAAAAATTTTCGCAGTTAAGTTTCAAATAACAAGTACATTTATTTAAGCGAATAAAAATTTTTGGGGTTAGTTGCACTTTAATGGCTTATTTTTAATCGCTAAGAAAAATGTTTCTTTTCGGATACGTTAGCTGAACTTTCAAACATCAGAAAATTTTAGGGATTGAAATCTTATTACCCGAATTTACGAGCTGAATTTTGCCTTTCCGAAAATCCTAGCTGACATTTTTTTTGTACCCAAAACGACATTTTTATCTCTCCGAAAAACAAAAGGCATTAATTTTCCCATATTACGAAAGTTTGAGATGACATTTCCCTAACCGAATATCCGAGGCGATTATAGGCCTTCCGAACAGATATTCCACCGAAACGATCCGTTGGGTGCCCCTGAAAGATCCATGACAGGCATTTTTTTAGTTTTGTTTTCAATGTTTTATTATTTTTATTTTTCTGCTGTGGTCGTTGCTGTATGAGTAACGAGAAGGCAATGCTAGGGGAAACTAGTTAGTCTGAGTATAGTCTGCAGTCGTTCCCTTTCCGAGCGCGCGAGAGGCCTACCAAAGGAGTTCAAGGTCCTCAGTCTCACTGGAGTTGACCCAGTAGCTCTGGAACCATGCGTGTTCGACCCCTGGGATATCGTTGTTTCTATGTTTTTGGAGTAGACATTGCTATCTCCCATTTCCATAGGTCAACTGCTTGTCGCCAGAGCAGTTGTTGAATAGTTCTTTGCATAAGCAAATTGATCTGGTGTGACGAGGCCGTTTTCTTTGGCAAATTCTTCTTTGGCAAATTCTTCATCATAGTATCAACTACTCCAAAGCTCCATGTTCCTCTATGCTGACGGCACATTACTTTAGTTTTGCTCTTGAATATTCAATCTCAAATACAAATTCTGACCTGTAAAGCATGTCTACATGGCTTCAGAAAAACAAACGTTAACTAATACCAAACGCAAAGAAAACTGAAGCGATGGTCATTGGCGGGATGCGGGATTTGGCTTTTTTTTTGTGGCGATATTCGGGATGCGAGCTTAAAACTGTAGCGGGAAGCGGAATTTCAATTACGAGCGGGAGCGAGATTTCGTGTTTTTTAAGTGGTCGGGATGCGAGAATCACAAGGGGAAAAGTAGCGGGATACGGGATTTCAATAAGGAGGTGTAGCCTGTTTTAAATTTATCAACGAACTACATGTAATCAAATCTAGCCTTCAGAGATCAGTGTAGATCGAGATGATAACGGAGTGCGAGCTCAAGTAAATAGCCTGCGAGCAAGCTCTCTTGGGGTTACCCCCCAAAAACCCCAAGAGAGCTTGCTCGCAGGCTATCAAACAAACAAACTATTGTACTTCAGTGTTAACTCAGACGAGACTGCCTTACTAAAAACAGAGGGGTTTTGTACAATAGATTTGGAACGCCTTTCAAATTACGGTCTGTTAATTAGCGAAGATCAATCAACAATGAGTTCTCAAATTTACAAAATGTTGCACGCGAGTTTGCACTCCCGAAATAAAAAGATTGATGTACATCCACCAACATTTTCTATAACAGGAACAAAAGGAGAAATTACTCTTGAAAGAGATGTTATTACGAGGACAACTGCCCCCAAACAATCTTCTGGGCTTCTAGAAACTTCCAGCTGTTAAATGGCTTGTTCAAGGGTTCAGCGATTTTCAAAGAAATATTCGTTGCGGGTCAGAAAATTATTAAAGAGGTTTCGTAGCCAGTCCACGCAGGGATCAAGCAATTATGAAAATGGCAGAAACAGCCATGCCTGATAAACTAGTCTGGTGAAATGTATTCACGAGCAAGCAATTTGTTAGCAAAAGTTAGCAAATGCTAATATTATAGAAAAATTCATTGCCTGACGAGGGAATTCCACGTTAAATTTCACGCGAAAAACCGATATCGCACGAACGTGGAATTCACGAGTCAGGCAATGAATTTTTCTTGAATCGCATAGCCTGTTACAAAAAGGAAAAGGAATTATTTTTAAATACTTTAATACAACAGCGCTCGAGAAAGCCATTCAACGTCAAGTGTCAGGACTGTCAGGAGCAAGCGAACGAATAAGAATCAAGCTAAAGATTCTTTCACAAACTTTATATTTTATCCTCGTGGTAGAGGTTTTTTCCATTTTAATTGGGGAAACGTTATTTGTAGACATTTACGGGTTTGTCAGTAATTATAAGAACTCCGGCAAGTAGCAAAAACTACATAAGCTTATACTGAAGACAGAATCATGAACACTTTTACTTCGGCCGCGGCACACTGAAATGAATCGAAAGAAATCCCGGGAAGAAAAGCTTTGGAAAAGACGTCAAGCAATGCTGTAAGTAAACTCATGCTTTATACCTTGAAAGAACTTTTAAAGCTTATTAGCATTCAATATTCTACGTTTTAAATTTCAATGGCTTAGGTCCATCCCTGGTTTGAGAGAAGGTTTTTTAGACCTTGTTGACTTGTTTTCGTTTCGAATGCGAATTATTTTGTACTCAGTGCTGTGTAAACACTTGTTGATCTTCGAGCGGTTGTTTTTTGTAGCTTCAGTTCAGTAGCACAAGAGAACTATTACGGTCAAGCTGTCGAAAGTATTAGTTAAAGAATGTAAACAACTATTCTTTTAGCCGAAAATTTTGACTATTTCGTTACAAACGGATCTGAAAAAAGTGTCTTCAAATGTGCTTTTAGCGCGTTTACCGATTCACCACGCGGTAATGATTGCTGTTTTCAAGTGGGTTTTAAAGTAAGATAATTTTATTACGGTCAAACTATCGACAATGTCACTTCAAAAAAATAGAAAGCTGTTCTATTACCGGAAAAATTTGGCGTATTTTTCTTTCTAGCGGACGTTTTTGACGCCGGACTATACTATACTGTTTAAGCTTATTTACGTTTTGAAATTGTTCGCGCGGAACAAAAAGCTTATTATTTTGTAGTCTTATCCGCTACATTTGTGGCTATTTCTCTGACACTATGAAGTCATTTAAACGTTTTACTCTTTACTTTACTGTACTACCAACCTCGTCCGGTTGCTGCACTATTGTTTCTCCCATAGTTTTAGCCAGTTTCCTCTCTTCAGGTTTCTTGTACTTGCAAGCATCGATCGATGATTGCGCTTCTTCAATTTCTCGAGAGAGTTGAGTTTGAGTTCAAAGCTGACTAAATCTTGAATCTCACATTGGAAAAAACCCTCATGTTTGCTTTTGGCTTTTTCTGACATTGATGCTGACATTGAAACCATACGAAAACCGCATTTTTATATTTTAATTTGCGATGCCGAAAGTAAACAAACACAATCTCGCGTTGGGCCTCGCTTTCAACTCACTTCATGCAATTCAGCTATGCAATTCAACTTCTCAGGCATGCAATTCTATAGAAAAATTCATTGCCTGACGAGGGAATTCCACGTTAAATTTCACGCGAAAAACCGATATCGCACGAATCGCGAAGCGATGAGTGCGATATCGGTTTTTCAAGTGAAATTTAACGTGAAATTCACGAGTCAGGCAATGAATTTTTCTTGAATCGCATAGCCTGTTACAAAAGGAAAAGGAATTATTTTTAAATACTTTATACAACAGCGCTCGAGAAAGCCATTCAACGTCAAGTGTCAGGACTGCCAGGAGCAAGCGAACGAATAAGAATCAAGCTAAGATTCTGTCACAAACTTTTATATTTTATCCTCGTGGTAGAGGTTTTTCCATTTTAATTGGGAAAACGTTATTTGTAGACATTTACGGGTTTGTCAGTAATTATAAGAACTCCGGCAAGTAAGCTTACTGAAGACAGAATCATGAACACTTTTACTTCGGCCGCGGCACACTGAAATGAATCAAAAGAAAACCCGGGAAGAAAAGCTTTGGAAAAGACGTCAAGCAATGCTGTAAGTAAACTTATGCTTTATACCTTGAAAGAACTTAAGCTTTAATATTAGCGTTCAATATTCTACGTTTTAAATTTCAATGGCTTAGGTCCATCCCTGGTTTGAGAGAAGGTTTTTAGACCTTGTTGACTTGTTTTTCGTTTCGAATGCGAATTATTTTGTACTCAGTGCTGTGTAAACACTTGTTGATCTTCGAGCGGTTGTTTTTGTAGCTTCAGTTAGCACAAGAGAACTATTACGGTCAAGCTATCGAAAGTATTAGTTAAAGAATGTAAACAACTATTCTTTTAGCCGAAAATTTTGACTATTTCGTTACAAACGGAACTGAAAAAAGTGTCTTCAAATGTGCTTTTAGCGAGTTTATCGATTCACCACGCGGTAATGATTGCTGTTTTCAAGTGGGTTTTAAAGTAAGATAATTTTATTACGGTCAAACTATCGACAACGTCACTTCAACAAAGTAGAAAGCTGTCCTATTACCGGAAAAAATTGGCGTATTTTTCTGTCTAGCGGACGTTTTGACGACGTTTTTAAAAGTACTATACTGTTTATTTACGTGTTTTGAAATTGTTCGCGCGGAACAAAAAGCTTATTATTTTGTAGTCTTATCCGCTACATTTGTGGCTATTTCTCTGACACTATGAAGTCATTTAAACGTTTTACTCTTTACTTTACTGTACTACCAACCTCGTCCGGTTGCTGTACTATTGTTTCTCCCATAGTTTTAGCCAGTTTCCTCTCTTCAGGTTTCTTGTACTTGCAAGCATCGATCGATGATTGCGCTTCTTTAATTTCTCGAGAGAGTTGAGTTTGAGTTCAAAGCTGACTAAATCTTGAATCTCACATTGGAAAAAAAACCCTCATGTTTGCTTTTGGCTTTTCTGACATTGATGCTGACATTGAAACCATACGAAACCCGCATTTTTATATTTTAATTTGCGATGCCGAAAGTAAACAAACACAATCTCGCGTTGGGCCTCGCTTTCAACTCACATCATGCAATTCAGCTATGCAATTCAACTTCTCAGGCATGCAATTCCACGTTGAATACCCTCGCATCGATAGCCAATCAGAGTGCGAGAATTCTCTAAGCTATGCTTCGCGATTCGTGCGATATCGGTTTTTCAAGTGAAATTTACGTGGAATTTGGTGGGTATTATATAAAAACCAACGGAAACTCGATTGAAATTGTTTGTCAGTCAAGATAAAACGCAAGTATAGAAAATATTTGAAGGATAATAAACAAAATATATTCACTGATAATTGTCCTTAGACATTATCTGTTCCTTGAAGCTCACAGTTTTCGCAATGGAAGATTTAAAATATTATCACAGACTTCCGTCTATTCCACCATACCTGCGGTTTCGGTATTCTGGCGATTTTTGACATGGTATTGCGGGTTTTCGAGCGTATTTATATGGACGGGGAAAACGCTACGAAAACGATGGTGTTGATGAGGAGCTTTTGATGCGTTGTGGACGGGGCCTAAAAGTCAACCTCGCCCCCCCCCCCCCCCCCTCCCCCAGAGCCCACGATTCTTTTGGATGCTTCTAAAGGATCGCGGGCTCGCGGGACGAGATTGGGCCTAAGTCTGGACGGGGCGGAGGGCGGGATCTGGGAACCCTATTGTGGACCCTCACAAATGAGACCCCACCCAATCTACCCGAATAACAACACACTAAACAAGCAGACACTTTCAGATATTTAGGTGACCGTTGACAGCCTCCTATTAAACTTGGGAACCTCAACTGAAGAATCTCGCGTAAATTAGAGTTCTAATTAGGAACTCCCATAACAAACTAGCTGGATTCGTAGAGCTCAAGATCTACAATCTTGGACAATACCTGTTGAGGCAAATCAAGCTTACACACTTTGTGCAAGCCAGGAGCCGAATATACACGCAGAAAAATAATATTTCCCCCCTCCCCTTATTCAATGTTGTCTTTAAAGGCTTAAAATATTGTGGCGTACACATTCAGACCAAAACAACATTGATTAGAGGGGAGGGGGAGATGAAATGACCACAAGCAAAAAAAACGACTCTAATTAAGTAAGTGTCTCAACAGTATTGTCCAAGATTGTAGAAACAAACCATTGTCCCAGTGATTGACTATGGATGCAGCTTCAATTTTCAGGCCCGATCGACAAACCGATTATTCGTTTTTCAACGGACGATCGACTGTTTACAGTCACGATCGACTGTTTCACCTGTTTTGATTTCCGCTTTGTTTTAACGACTATACCTTTGACGTTTTTCTTCATATACACTCTTTTTTTATAATAATCTTTTATATAAGAATATTGAGGCTGAGATTGACGAAATTTTAAGAATATGCTAAGAATATACCCAAGGCTGAGATTTAGTTTTTTTAAATGAACTTTATTACACCAAAGTATGGTGGATATATGTACCATGTATTATTTTACTGAAATACTATACTCTGTAATCTAAGATCGAATGTATTAAGAATATTTTCAGCCTAAAATCGGCAGAAAAATAAGAATATTCTGCCTGGGCATGAAGATATATATTCTTACAAAAAAAAGAGTGTATACTCTCTAGATCATTAGTTTGTTTCTCGTATCAGAACGATGAATGTCGCAAACCAAATTCGGACCAGGGACAACTGACCGCTGTTCTGATGTGTCATTATAGAGCGTTTTCACCAAAATAACAAGATCGTTTTGCGTGTATCAAAAACATCAACAAACTCAGAGATTGTAGAGTAGGTGGAAATAAATATATTCCCCAAGTTTTAACTGGGCAGTGTTCATTGTAACGAAGTTATCGGGAAAACAATATTCGGAAAATTACAGAGCTTAGTATGGGTCCGCCATATTGGTGTACAAGTTTGGAACAAAAATGTCAGCAAAAATGTCAGCGAGAAGAAAAAAAGATTTTGCTTCCAAAGTTATGAGTTTTAGTTCGGAATACTTTAGTTATCATTTTTAACTTATCAGCATATCGGGAAATTATTTAAAAGTGCGAAAATATTGGTTTCTGCAACATTTCAGGTCACATTGAGCCAGGCCGTCTCAAATTTCAAAACGCTTTATCTCCAAAATGAAGCACTCTGCTGGCACAAAATGAGTGACACTGATGTCTAGAATATACTAAAAGAACAGCTTTGCATGTATGATCGAATAGTTTCGAATTTAGAATTTTGATGACGTCACGTGAAAATGCAATACCTTGTGAAATACCGATTATACAAATATGAAACAGGGCTGGGACTTAGTTTTGTTACATGTAACTCCTAAACTCAGGTCCTAATCACTGAAACTCAGAGATTCTATGGTCAGCGAAAAGTCAGAGAATTGTGATTCAATCGGCTCAAGACAGCGAAAAGCGAGGGCACTGTTTTATTTTCACGTAGTTCCTAGCTTTATAAACGTTCGTTTGTACTTGGCAATGTTTTCTCAAAGACTGAATACAAATTGACCGTGTGACTTTTATTGTGCGCTTGGCAAAACATATATACGAGTTTTATCAAAGGATCAGTTTAAATTGTAAAGAACTGGTCGATAAGACAAGGATACTGGTTGTAAGGGAGAACCCGGGAGTTGTTGTTTGGGTGTTGTCCAAAACAATAAATTTTCAAAGGGTGCTTTCAGCAATTTTCGTGTCACAGAGCCTCTCTCCAAAAGAGCCACTCTACCCTACGTAACAGGCGCTGGAGCAATGTAAGCTAATACAGAGCGCGAGTTGGAAAGGCGCGTACGAGGGAATTCCCAACCTCGATTCCAGGCTCTCTCTCCTTTTCCTCCCTTGTCGTTGAGTAGAGAGACCCTGGTTGCGGCTGGTCACGTGACCACCCAAATTCTGGGTGGTAAAAAAATATATTTGGAGGGAGGGGTGGTAGAGTGTTAGAGTTGTTGCTGTGACAAATCTACCATGCGAGGGTGAGAGCGTTGACTCTGAGTCCAAACTCGCAGATGCAGGTCTTCAAACAACTCGCAAAGCAAGCACCAAAAAAGTTTGTACATAAGCTTTACTTGCGGTTATTCAAGCTTCAACAGGCTTTGCCAGGCCGTTTGCGAAGATCACTGCGATAATCTTTTCTTGGAAACCGCTTGCGTAATTCTCAGAACTACACAACTACGTCGGACGTTTTACAACGGAATTTTGTCCATGGAAGAAAGCCGATCATTTCGGTATGTGAACAGCTTTAAAGTGCAACTAACCCCAAAAATTTTTATTCGTTTAAATAAATGTACTTGTTATTTGAAACTTAACTGCGAATTTTTTTTTGGATTTGGTTGAATCCTCGATTTTCTGTGCCCCGGCAAAGTGACCAAAAACGCCGCCATTTTTGTTCACGGCCGCGTTTTTGACTGGGAATGAGTTTAGCGGCTAGTGACGTCAACTCAGGAGCCTTGGATCCTTCGCGTCCACTCATTTCCTTCAGGAAGATGCGATACACATTCGAAAAGTGTGTAGAAACGCCTTCCAGGTGCGTTATTGGCCGTTGCAGTAACACCCCAGATTTAGAGAAAGGTATACTACATGTATACCATTCTAGAGCGATCGTCGAGAAAATACGAAAAAGACGGTGGATGCAAACTCAAGCGAACGAAGTAAAGTGGGACTGTGAGAGCCATTGCTCAAGAACTCCGTCTAGAATTTGTCCGCGCACTTCTAGCAGGCTGACTTCCAAATGCTATTTAACCCGGTTGAAGCCAACCCAACTAGCCATCGACCAAATGTTACCGAGAACCTATCTCTACCATCGCTATAGCCAGAAA
Source organism: Desmophyllum pertusum (assembly GCA_029204205.1). Lineage (NCBI taxonomy): Eukaryota > Metazoa > Cnidaria > Anthozoa > Scleractinia > Caryophylliidae > Desmophyllum > Desmophyllum pertusum. Next base: position 2,726,992 of record MU827304.1, on the reverse strand, counting down.
TGTAAGCCCATGAAATTCAGTAGCGCGAGCGTAGAATCCGAGCATTCATCCGTAGTATCGCGCATCTGTAATGGCGTTAACATTTCACCCTCGTGCGAAGCAATTTCAGGAATATTGATGAAAGTCAAAGACGAATTTCTTTCGAAGGATAAAATAGGAAAAATGACAAAAGATTTGAACTCCAAATAAAGTTTTTCTGAGGCCGGGAAATAAGCAGTGCGATAAACCGTATACTCATCGTAATATCAATGCGGACTACAGAGGGAACAGGTCCACTTCGCTTATCGAGGTTTAAAAGTGTTATTTATTTGACGGTTTTTACTTCAAAATTAACTTAGTTCACTATGGTGGTTGACAAACGTTTGAGGATGTCAAAACTGTAGTGATGTGGCTTGTTTCCTTTCAGCTTGTTTTTTTATGGCTTCAATTTCCAGGCCCGAGCAAGCCGCGCGGAGCAAGCCGATTTTCAATCGATCGAAAAAAGCCGCGAGCGAGAGAAAACTGCGACAGTTACTTGGCTTTTGTAAAAATCAAAACCCTCTAAATGGTGAAAAGCTGCCATTTAACAGAATAACCATTGCTTTACAAAATACATACTCGCTAAAGCAAAAATATAAATGATCATTCGGCTCGCGCATATCGATGCATGGGAGTACTATAGGTGACAATAATTGCTTACCATTGACTGACTTCTTCAGTGCTATCTAAGCGGTCCTTTGTGCTTTCTTTTCGACTCTTCGTTCGCTTTGACCTCCTTTTCGCATTTAGTTGTCCATTCCAGGTGACCGGGCAGTTCATCCAAGAAGATATCTTACTCATTGCTGCTTGAAGTATCGATTGCGAGTCTATTTGTTTACATCTGGTTTGACAAGTATTAGTGATAAGACTAACCAAGAATCCACTCTTTCTTTGCCGTCAAGTCTAGCTTGAATTACTTCCTCTAGCTTCTTGTCTTCTTCTTCTTCCTCCTTTTCGTATTTCTTCAGCCATTCCTCGTCCACATACGGTTCGTCGGTTCATCTGTGTGCTTCGATCATCACGGGAAGCTAGCTTGCGACCCGTGCATCTTCCACTTCGATCTCAACATTTTTGAGTCATAGTCTTCCGAATTGTAACTAGACTCCGAATTTGAGTCACTAGATGACATATCTAGCTTGAGTTAAAATTCTGTGGCTTTCGAAAATAAAACGGCTCGGAAATAACGAAAAGAATATCTACGCTCGAAGGATTCCCAGTCAAATGCTTGTAAACATGATAAATCACACTCCTGCTTTGACGTCACATTGCTCGACCCAGGACTCCCATTTGCGCGGTGGTGAACATGGAAAGCTTGACTTTAAACAACTGTAGAAACGCGGGGATTTTATCAATCACGATAATTTTTTCGCAGACGTGATCGGGGCAATAGATAGATTTTAAAGAGAAAAAAAAAAAATTGGGGGGTTAGTTGCACTTTAAGGTAATGAGTTTAAGTGATCGTTAAATTGTATTCACTGCAAAAACTGCCGATGGAAAAAAATTCCTTCGTACAGTCCGTTTGACATTCGTGCCGTACAAGGTTGTTGATTTTCAAGGAACCGCCGGCGGGCGGCTTCGAGCGGTTGTTGTTGTAGATTTTTTGACACAAGAAAACTATATATTACGGTCAAACTAACGACAGAATCAGTTAGAGAAAATAGTAAGCTACTCTTTTATCCTAAAATTTGGACTATTTCGCTCCTGATTTCGCTCCAAATGAATTTGTAAATAAATGCCGTTGTGTTTTAATTTACCGGAGTTCACAGGGTCAGTGAACGAGCTCGCCAAGCTTATTGTTGTTTTCAAACTTGGTTTGAGACCAAGGTGTCTGGTTTACAACCTCGTTTAGCTTTACGATCATGAACCTGTCTACTTATATTCTGATTTTCTACTTCGAATTTGTGTTCGCAAAGCGAATTTTCCATTCTTGTAATATAATATTCGCGCCGCTGCTTTTGTGGCTCGAAAATATCCGTCACGTATACATGTTCATGTCATGAATTCGAAGTACAGAATAAAAACAAACGTTCCATACAAATATCCTGTTTCACTTTTAACATATAAACCAGCAGAAAGCAAGGCTGTTCCATTTTGAACCAAGCTCGATTTGCCCCTTCGATCCCCTTGTTAGTAACTATTGTTCACCTTGACAAAACGGCCTCAAAGACCCACCCTCCCTGCGGTATTGTTGTAACCGCATGGTCACGTGACCAGCCGCAACCAGGGTCTCTACTCAACGACAAGGGAGGAAAAGGAGAGAGAGCCTGGAATCGAGGTTGGGGAATTCCCAAACGGAAGTCATTTGTAGCGAAAAATATAGACCACAATTAATTTTAATTTTTAATTTGTTATTTAATTTAATTTTAATTTTTCAATTTTAATTTCTATTTATTATTTATTTCATTTCATTTCATATTTAATTTTAATTTTTTTTGTATTTAATTTAATTTTTAATTTTTAACTTAATTTTTTAATTTTTTAATTTTTTAATTTATTTCATTTTTATTTTATTTTTATTTTTATATTATTTCCTGCTTATTTTTATTTATTTTTATTTAATTTAATTTAATTTTAAATAATTTTATGCGCTTTTATGCACGTACAGTCAACTCTCGTTATAGCGGACACCCTCGGGACGTAGTTTGGAGTCCGTAATAGCGTGAGTCCGCAATAGCGGGAGTCATTTTCAGTCAAACCTCTGTGCTTTTGCCGTAATAGCGGGTGTCCGTAATAACGGGGTGTCCGCAAGGCGAGAGTTGATTGTATTGCGTCACACCCTTGTAAAGTAAAGAGATCGAATAACGTGCCGAGGTCACAGTCAGATTAGCCTGCGGTGCAGCTAGTCTCCTTCGCGCGCAGCCGTTATTTGGCTCGTCACGCAACGCTTCTCTCCCCCACTAGTGGCGGAGGAGGCTCGTCACGCAACGCTTCTCTCCCCCACTAGTGGCGGAGGAGGCTCGTCACGCAACGCTTCTCTCCCCCACTAGTGGCGGAGGAGGCTCGTCACGCAACGCTTCTCTCCCCCACTAGTGGCGGAGGAGGCTCGTCACGCAACGCTTCCCTCCCCCACTAGTGGCGGAGGAGGCTCGTCGCGCAACGCTTCCCTCCCCCACTAGTGGCGGAGGAGGCTCGTCACGCAACGCTTCTCTCCCCCACTAGTGGCGGAGGAGGCTCGTCACGCAACGCTTCCCTCCCCCACTAGTGGCGGAGGAGGCTCGTCACGCAACGCTTCTCTCCCCCACTAGTGGCGGAGGAGGCTCGTCACGCAACGCTTCCCTCCCCCACTAGTGGCGGAGGAGGCTCGTCACGCAACGCTTCCCTCCCCCACTAGTGGCGGAGGAGGCTCGTCACGCAACGCTTCCCTCCCCCACTAGTGGCGGAGGAGGCTCGTCACGCAACGCTTCTCTCCCCCACTAGTGGCGGAGGAGGCTTGTCACGCAACGCTTCTCTCCCCCACTAGTGGCGGAGGAGGCTCGTCACGCAACGCTTCCCTCCCCCACTAGTGGCGGAGGAGGCTCGTCGCGCAACGCTTCCCTCCCCCACTAGTGGCGGAGGAGGCTCGTCACGCAACGCTTCTCTCCCCCACTAGTGGCGGAGGAGGCTCGTCACGCAACGCTTCCCTCCCCCACTAGTGGCGGAGGAGGCTCGTCACGCAACGCTTCTCTCCCCCACTAGTGGCGGAGGAGGCTCGTCACGCAACGCTTCCCTCCCCCATTAGTGGCGGAGGAGGCTCGTCACGCAACGCTTCCCTCCCCCACTAGTGGCGGAGGAGGCTCGTCACGCAACGCTTCCCTCCCCCACTAGTGGCGGAGGAGGCTCGTCACGCAACGCTTCTCTCCCCCACTAGTGGCGGAGGAGGCTCGTCACGCAACGCTTCTCTCCCCCACTAGTGGCGGAGGAGGCTCGTCACGCAACGCTTCTCTCCCCCACTAGTGGCGGAGGAGGCTCGTCACGCAACGCTTCTCTCCCCCACTAGTGGCGGAGGAGGCTCGTCACGCAACGCTTCTCTCCCCCACTAGTGGCGGAGGAGGCTCGTCACGCAACGCTTCTCTCCCCCACTAGTGGCGGAGGAGGCTCGTCACGCAACGCTTCCCTCCCCCACTAGTGGCGGAGGAGGCTCGTCACGCAACGCTTCCCTCCCCCACTAGTGGCGGAGGAGGCTCGTCACGCAACGCTTCCCTCCCCCACTAGTGGCGGAGGAGGCTCGTCACGCAACGCTTCTCTCCCCCACTAGTGGCGGAGGAGGCTCGTCACGCAACGCTTCTCTCCCCCACTAGTGGCGGAGGAGGCTCGTCACGCAACGCTTCTCTCCCCCACTAGTGGCGGAGGAGGCTCGTCACGCAACGCTTCTCTCCCCCACTAGTGGCGGAGGAGGCTCGTCACGCAACGCTTCTCTCCCCCACTAGTGGCGGAGGAAAGCGTTGCGCGACGAGCCAAATAACGGCTGCGCGCGAAAGAGACTACGGTGCAGCCGGACGTGTCATTCGTCTTTGCTTTCCAAATATTTAATTTTAGATGCGATTCTTATAATAAACTCAATACGTTGATAAACTTTCAGCTCGTACAGCCTAGGGAATCGAACAGAATTTTGAAGCTTGAAAGGCAGGGCTAATGTATTCTCTGCTTTGTTAAAAGGCAGGAAAATTACTTCATTTCCACCAAGCGGAAATATTTATTCGCGGAGTTCAGGGGCTTAAACTCATATTCGCGACTTTAAATAAAAACTAGAGTAGCTTTCTTTGCGGACTCGACAGCAGCTTGAAATTTCCCTCGTAAACGCAGCTGTTGCTGAGCGCCAAAGGCAAGTATGAAGTATGCGTGTCTTCGTAATCTATTTATTTTCAGCTGTCTTTTGCAGAATGGTCTCATGAGTTCAATTATCCGCCTCTTATCTGTCTATGATTAATATTGATTCCTAATATTATTCCTATATGGAATAATGTCAATCCCTCAAATCACTGCACACAAAGTATATTCGTGAAGAGAATCGTGTAATTTTACTATCCCCTCTCCCCCTACGAATCGACGTCGACCTTTTAGTTTTTCCCCAATCTTGGTGACAGATTAACTAGTTAACTAGGAATGTTTGGAATGCGGCGAGCGAGTCCGCATTATTTTCTGAAACATTATTAGACAATGTTCCACGAAAATAAAAACGACGTCACTTATATTATTATGATACGATTACCAGCCTAGAATTTAGACAAATATACCACGTACATGTAATTTTCAAAAACATGCAAAGCTGTTTATTTTTTTTGAGCCGGTCATTAAATAAATCCTTGTAGTTTTAATAGAATGACTGCAAACATGAAAATAACTGACAAAAAGATTGCCAGCTTGTGTAACAGGCGCTGGAGTGAAATGAAGCGCGAGTTGGAGGCGCGCGCGCGAGAGAGAAAAAAAATGCGCTCCTTCCTCGCGCGCGCCCCTAAAAACTCTCGCTCTTCTCCACTCGGCGCCTGCTACGTAGGCTAAAAGATTGCCAACTCGAGAAGTAGACGTCAACACATGACCACGAGCCAAGTAAATGTATATCTTCACCATTTTTACCTTCAAACACCAAAAGACAGAGGAGTCGATGAACTTTTCATGCCCTTGCGTCGAAACAGCCAAGCAGTACTTCATGTATGACGTGTATTAATTCACGTGAATGTTATTCATTGACAACGCGAGCAAACAGAATGACAGACATGTCTGTTTCCGTGGCGCCCGAACGCCTATGTCTCAATTACCCAGATATCATTTTCCTCCGCTGTACACATGTCTTTATTATTACAACGAAAGTTTGGATTACTAAATTAAATATTTTTCTCTGCTTGTTGTCTCAGCTAAGCTACCTGCCTAAGATTTGTTTGCCACCTGTAGAAAAATGGCTCTTTTCTTTAATCTTTGTAAACGACAGAAAGAAAGTGTTTTATGCTCAACAAAGAAGTAAATGAATAATTATCATCACGTGCGTTGCAGGTGATTCGGCACGGGGGGTCATGAAATAACCCTTCGTGATGAACGCTTTGCTTTAAAACGCATGCAAACTAGTAATTTAAACGGAACGAGCAGTAATTGCAGCAAAAAAATACATGGCGGATTACAAATAATTTAAATTTAAAGTACTATTTTTTCCTCTTTCGCTTTTTTCTTTTAGAAAACGCGTTTTCTTTAGAAGGCGTTCTTATTTTTTAAAGTGCTTGTAAATGCAGGCGGTCCATTAACTTAATAAGCGTTTGCGGAGCTTATTAACTCTAAAAATGTATAACGGCTGAAATATTTGCAAGTCGAGTGCAACATGCGAGTAACAAACAATGATGTCTTATTTTTTATTTTTTATTTTGAAGTTTTATTTTTACAATTTGTTATTAAAATGTGATGTAACCTGGTTTATACTTTAGAAACCCTTTTAAAAAAGATACACTGGTTTAATTTTTTGGAACATCTATAATTAAAACTATTATGTTTAGCGAAGAACGATGCTTTGTATCTCGTATCGACTCTACAGCCAAGCGACAATTTTATAACGGAGTCTAATCATAATCTTCATTTCGCTCTTTCGAATTTTGCCCTTCATTCTCGCACCGGACATAGAAAAAATGGATTATTCTGAAAATTAATCAATCTTAACACTTTGTGTGAAGTTTTAGTGAGAGAAGCACGTACACAAACGACTTTTGTTTCTAACCACTGAGAAGCGCGCGCGTATAATTTATTATGAGCACGGGAGTTTGAAAACAATAACTACACTTGCCTAATTAAATCTTTGCACTCCTTTGAATGCGAAACAGACACAATAGCGTTATCCGTTCTTTTTTGCGTGGGTTTTCGTTTTAGGAGCCGGATATCGTGTTTTTCAGTCGACCAGCTAACGTAAGTACAATTTGTTTTTCAATATTATCTTGAGGGATAAGCAATTAGTGTAGCTAGGGTCAGATCAGTTAAAAAAAAACAGAAGTGGAAATTCGATTAATGATGTTCGCGCGCTCTTTATTTCATTTCGCCTAGTAATTGTTTGAGTCGTCAAATTTCAACCATTAGGATTCATATCTTGATCGAAGTCGGCGGTTGTATATTGTTATATATTGTATACTCACAAACATCGGGTCTTGTGTGATATGATTGAAGTATAAAAATTGTTGCTTGAAAAGTTTCCAGTTTTATCCGTGATTATCCCCAAAACTATTGCGAACTACAAGCAACTTGTTTGTAGGGCATAAATTATTCTTTATTCGTTATTGTTTGTTTTCTTTTCATGTGAATCGATATTTCAAAGATACCGGAATGATTATAACAAAACAAATTAAATCCTCTCTGCAAAGTATCGGAATAAAATTCCATATTTTCACAAACCATGTTTGATCCAAAATCTGTTTTGAGCTTCTCAAATTAGCACAATAAATATTATTTCAAAGAGATATGGAATATTTTATGAATATCGCAGTGTACATGTATTAAAACTTGTGGAAATATGTAACTGCGATTCTAATAGCACTTTCGCTAGCTGGTCAGATTTAACCTCAATGATCGAAATACATTTATATCCTTCAATCTTTTCATAACTCCGTCACATACAAAGGAAATAATAACACTTGGTATCTGATGATCGGCAAATTGATTATTGATCAAAGATGAAAAGATCGATATATCACAGTTGTAAGCTACTTTAGTAGTAGAAATATTACAAATCTGTGCTTTGATATGATTGGTTCACCCATATAATTGATGACTGTTTATGATCTAGGCTGCGAGTTCGAGGTTTCAATCGACAGATAGTCCACCCGACCACATCAAATAACATAAGAGCGAGCCAGCGTCATTCTTTTTAGCACAACCCATAAACTTCTAGTACAAAGCATAGAATAGCCACAAAGGATTTATTTGATATATGCTTTTTGGTAATCATGCATTGTGAAGTATTAATGGTTGTCCACAGATGCAACCATAGTTAGTAGAGGTAACTATGATGCAACTTATCAGCAGAATTGTGTCCAGAGATAACTCAGAAGATAATTCAATAGTGCTGCACAATCAATACAATACTGTTTCTGTCGAGTGAGTCGAAGGGACTATCATCTGATAATGTCCCCTGATAGTTTTTCTGGTGTCCTTAAAAATAATATAACACATATATTTGTTTTAACACTCGTGTTTACATATGTAAAGCCCTACGCAATCTTTCACTGATGCACATTTTCGTGCAACGGCAAATTGAACGAAACACTATATCGTGTAGCATACCTGAAGTGATCAAAATTGTTGCGAGACAAGTTCCTACAACGGTTGCAAAGGGTAGACCTGACCTCTTCTTTCTGCACCCGTTGCACTGTGCAACTTACCTCGCAACAGTTTGGCCGTTGTACATAACGAAGCACAATATTTCATGCAAGCTCACCGTTCACGAGAAAGTACATAGCGAAGCAAATTCCATGAAAGTTCACACTATGTTATAGCAGTATTACAGGGTCTTAAAACACGGCACCTGAGTAGCCAATCATATTACGAGTTTGCCAATAGTCTAAATAGATAATGATCGCGCGTATATGTTGTTATATGCAAAATTTTATCGATTAAAAAAATTAAATTCGATTCAACACCAATCGACGACATTTCAATGTTTCAAACATTCTCAAGTTAAAGATCGAAAACGAAAACACGTTAAATGCTTAAGTACATCCGCCTCCTCCCCTCAAAATAATCGGGAAGAGCAAACCATAATTTTTTTACAAGGTAAAGTTTGTTTTAATGTCTGTTTACGTAACAATTAAGTAATACCTAGATTTTAACCGCCATTATTCAGGACAACAACAAGTTATGTTAATGAAAATGTAAAAATAAATATTATCTATTTATTTTTGGTCCTATTTAAACTCTAATTACAACCTCGAAGTAAAACGTTTGGAATGTTTGATTTTTGGTGCAAACGTAAATCATTTATTTAGAAAACAAGAGCCCCATGGTACTCTCCAAATAAACAGTTCTTACACAGCAATAACCTTTTAAGATTGCATATGTTTTTAATTTGACGTGAGCTTGCGCAGTTTTTTTCGTTTCTTTCTTTGAGCCGGAAACGCCCACCACGTGACCAAAAGAAACGGAGGATCTGGAAACGAGAATGTTGAGGAGCCCTTTGAGGTTATTTTCAGTCAATGCTCTATTTTCCGCTGACTATAAAGCAGTACAGGCGCAATAATATTTATATCGCGTCCGCATTCCTTTGTGTTCAGCGCAATAATTATAAATAATTATAATTGTGGGTTTTTTCAAGAATAAATCGACAAAATTGAAACAAATTGCAAAAATTATAGCTTGATTCTCTTACTCCGACAGAAATCAAGCTGATTTGATAATTTATATTAAAACATGGTGTATAATACTTCTCCTGGTGGCTGAGATTTTTACATCGAATTAATATTCTATCTCAAAGTGTGGGGCTGCTCGTAATTAAGGGGCGTTAATTATGATTTTTTTTATGAAATTGGATGGAAGTAAGGGAGGAATAAAATACCCCCAAAATACACACCACAAAACAACTTGTCCAATGCTCACCACTTGTTCAAGTCGTGAAAGATTCAACTCGTCAGCGACTCGTGCGACTGATACAAGTGGTGAATGTGAAGCTTTTCATGGAAATAACATGAAGTGTAATTTTACAACTGGTGAACTGCAGAGTCACATGATCAGTCGCACCACTTGAATCTTAACTTTCACGACTTGAAGAAGTGTTGAGTATTGGGCAACCCTCCCACAACGTAGACTGCCTTCAACATGACAGGTTGGGGGCAGTCTATCAGTGGCCATCTATAAATATTTAACTAAAAAGTTCTAATTTTAAGACTTCCGTCATTGTTCCCTATTTATGCCAAGCCCACTAATCCCCCATCCCTCTCTCCTTCTTCGTAAACATCTTAAAGATCATCAAACCGTACTTTTATGGCCATGAAATGTCCACTGCAAACCTATGACGACATTTTTAGATTACACAAAACACTATCACATTAAAGACGACATTTTCAAAATCTCAGTACAATCAAATATCCTTATCTTACGGTGGAATGAAGAGAAACGAGCTTGCATTTCTCAAATCGTTTTGTCTTTTGGGGCTTTGTTGGACTGTTTATTGGTTTGTGAGCCTTTGTGTAAGTTTGTAAGCCTTTTTGTAGAGAAAAAGGATCAAAAAGTTGTAATCATTTTTGAATTTTCAATGTTCAAGATCCCCAAGTTCTTAAAAGGCATTCAACTTCCGTTGGTATAAATTTTTAATTTCAGAGAACCATATTCGTGACTTACTTCTTTTGATTCAATTAACAGAATACTTATCTGAACAACGTTCTTTAAGTGCGGTGTAACTTACAAACAGATATAACCCTTCTTCAATGCTTTACCCATCAGATTTAATCTTCTTCATTCTTCTGCAAGCTTCGTCTTGTATGATTCTTGACTTTTGGTCGATTGTTCATTGGCTGGCGAGCTTTCGTGTGAGTTACTCGTAGACAATAGTTGGTATCCCCAGTGGTTGAGATAAGCCCTGACGTGCTTTTAAAATGGCATTCAACTTCCGGCGAATAAATATTTAATATTCTAGAACCAAAGTTCGTGAGTTATGTCTTTTGATTCAATTGACAGAATTATTTATCTGCACAACTTCATTTTCCTTTGACGTTTTTAAGAGGTGGGTACTTATAGCCAATCTTTTTTATCTTATTTAAGTGCTCCATTGATCAGAGTGCAAACTACAATTAGAAGAATTGCGGGTAAAATGGTTTATTTATTTTTTGGAAATGGTTTATATATTTCGGGTCCTCGCTACACAGGTTGAAAGTACACTCGTAAGCGGACAGCTCTACTTTCGGTCGCCTTGACAAAACCCCGTTTGAAATCTAGCTCATTTCACATTCCCGTAAGCGGCCAGCTCCAGTTGCGGACACTTTTTCTGCTTCCCGAGTGTGTCCGCTTACGGGAACTTCGACTGTAGTTATAAATTGCTTTGGTTTTAATTTTTCTCAGTCCTGAAACAATTTTTCTAAATAGGCTCTTATTGTAGCTAAGCGTAACCTGCGATCAGGCCCTCCTCGAAGAGAGGAGGGCCTGATACAATTACTTGCCGGATCTCATGTACAACATTCAGATTCTGAATGTTTTCCTGATTGGTCGAAAAACAATACTTCCGTCAATCATGCGTACCTAATATGGCTTTTGTCAATCCGTCGTGCACGCACGATTAAAGTACAAGAAAGGCCTTATTCTACTTTCCCACTCCGCTACCGCCTTTTGTGAAAGGGAAGGACTCTTCTGAATCATTACTAAGCCAATATAAAGATCTTACATTTAAAACGGCTGAAGCTTTCCGCTTAAAAAATGGTTATTTGATTCAAATTTCTAAACGGAATCATGGAATCATTCGACCATAACGACTGACTAGACATGTCTAGGACGTTATTATGCAAATTTGTGTCATGTAACGCAATCGTAGTCAGTGCTGTTTTCGGAATGAAATTGATGGCAAAAACACAGTCGAAGGCTCTATTCTACTTCAAAATGCTCCTCATAATACAACATATCTTGCCCGTTAGAAATGCACTTGAAGCAAAGAAAGTCAGAAGACCGAATTCAAGAGAACGGCAAGTGTACAAATGTCACGAACTGTAGCGTAGATTTTGAAAATTGACAGCTTGACAGATCATTGACAAGTGGGTGGAAAGCGAATCGGCAAATAATTGTATCAGGCGTTCCTTTTCCTCTCTCTCTCTCTCCGCGCTCTCGTTCTCCGCGAAAAGAAAGAAAAGGAAAAGAACGCCTGATCGCAGGTTAAGCTAAGCGTTGAGACATTTTTTGGCGACCCATGTACGATTCTTGAAGAATTCGAAGCTACCGCCATTTTTCTCGCAAACCTTTGAATGATTTCTCTTATTTATTGAATTTAAACTTCAACCTTCAAGAAGTTCACTTTATTAGGTGATAATGCAATGAATTCTGAAATGCATTGCGGATGAGAATCTTGAGCTTTTTAAAAATTATTTTTGTGTACGGTACAGTAGTACCCCATAAATTGATGTGAATGCGTGCTTGAAAAGCAGACATGTAAAATAGTTTTTCCATGCTTTTCGAGACAAAACCTCTCTGTTACATGCCATTGTAAACTGTAAGAAAAGTATAAACATTTTTTTGATCGCATGCCGAGAACGGTTTGGAAACTTGCTGGCGACAATTTTGAGATACACTGATGAATTGTAACCAACATGTTAAAATCAGTAGTTCTTGCTATTCAAAATATAGGCTATTTAATATTTTGAACGACTCAAACATGTTAAGGATTTTTCAAGGGCACTGAGTTAGCAGAAGTATAAAGAAATATTCAGTTGAAATAGGCGTAAAAACCGTTATTGTTTGAAGCTGCGAGATCATTATCTTCTACTCTTAACGTAATTATATATCGGAATTCAACAAAGGAACCCTTTGAAGATAAGTGTCAATTAGAATACAAAATTGCTTCAACTCTTCTATTTCAGAGTTAGCCGTTCTAGATCTATTGCGATGGTGAAAACGTTATCGTTTCTACATTGAGATTAAAAACAAAATATCTCCGAAGGCGCCACGCGGACTTTTTCATATTGTGGGCTCATTAGCTTAGAAAAATGCTGCGAAACAATAAAAACCACTAAAAACTTCCCACTACGTTGAATCAACAAAGTTTTGTTAGAGCTTTTCTGAAATCACGGCGAAAATCAAGGTGTATCAAATATCGTCTGCGTCACTGGGCTTGACTGGTCGAAATATTCCAAAATAATTTCGTACCCGCGATAAGAAATTTATTTTCTCTTGCGCGTTTCGTGAAACACCTGGCATCAACCGTTAATAATCTAAATTTACTACCTGCTTTATCAAAATAAACTAGCCTTCAGGGTGAAGATAATGGCGCGTATTCCGGCCAATGGGAGCGCTGCGTTTAAATGTTTCTTTATAAGGAACCAAATATGAGGGCTTTGATTGCGCGCGAATCCCTTTGACCAATCTAACGCGACTAAGAGTAAGGGTAAATATTCATGGCGCAAGGAAGAGAACGCTTGTTAGTTCACGGCTGGGTGTTGTGCGTTCATTTAAAACCCCGTTAATCTACACGGCTATCTGGCGTCGATTAAACGTACAATTCATGCCCTTGTTTTGTTAGAAAGAAGACATGGAAATTGACGAGGAGAAGAAGATTGCGCTGAACGGTGACGCGGAAGGCGACGTTCCTCCTGAAGAGGCCGCCGCCGACTACAAAGTAGAGGTGGAAATCAATTTAGAAGAGCGCGAAAAATGGGGGAAGAAAGTGGAGTTTTTCCTGGCTTGTATCGGCTACGCCGTGGGGTTAGGCAACGTATGGCGCTTCCCGTACTTGTGTTTTGAGAACGGCGGAGGCGCGTTCCTAATTCCGTACGTCTGTATGTTGTTTCTATGCGGAATGCCTTTATTCTTCATGGAACTGGCACTTGGGCAGTTCGTCAGTTTAGGACCAGTTACATCTTGGGCTGCGATATGTCCTTTGGCGAAAGGTAAGCATTTGAGAATAATTGATAATTATTGTTCGCCGGTTTCGCTTGCGCTTACTTATTGTACGTAAAAATATTTAAATACTACTGACAATGTAATCTTGGCATATTACTCGGTGAAAAATAACACTGTTGGAATCTTATTGAAATCTGTGATGTATCAGCATGTTAGATTTTTTTATATTTGGGCAAAGTTTTTGTGGTAGTATATCTTCCCCCTTAAATATTTCGTGTTTTAAAGGTTTCATTGATTTGATCTCGGAGATGAATGGAAATGTATAATAATTTTTCAATTATACCGCAAAATCTAACGACTGAGTTTATTTTCCATGGAGTTTAAGATGCGCGTGATTTACTTAATCGGAAAGAGAAAAAGTTTGTTTGTAATGCGCGGTCTTTCTTAAAAAACGGCGTTTGTTCGAAAAAGAACAGGATACGAGACAGTCTTTGTAGAAAATTTAGTATGAAGTAGATAATTAATTTATGAAGCAGAATACTGTTACAGTTTTGTTCGCGCAAAACATGTAATATTCATAACAATTTACACATTGTTAGTTAGTTTTCGCTCTCTGACGCGTAGAAATTTCATTTCCCTCGCAGCACGGGTCACTCCAGTACGTATGTAATGACGATGTTTCATGAAATCCAATTTGTTTTTATTTTATTTTCGATCCACAACAAGAAACGCTTTTGTTTAGAATACTTCTTTTTTTTTATTATCATCTTCTAGTGATTTAGGCTAAGATTACTCGATTAATTTTCTAGCACTCAACATCACTCATTTTGAAAAACTTATCGTTCTGGGCTAACCGTATTCCTCTAAAATTCCTTTCTGTTTTATATTCTTTACTCAACTCAACGTAGAAAGTTGAATTCGAAAGCAATGCTTTCAATGAACACTTGAAAAAATGAAGCGTGCCTCAACACGAACAATATTAAACCGATGATTATCTCATTATGAGGAATTCCTTATAAGGACATCTGGTCAGAAATTGAAAATTATTTTTATACATTGAAACAATTATAACGCGCCGGAAAAAAGTTCTACAAATTACTGAAAGCCTCTTAAAGAACGTAAATGTACATTTAAATCGCCGCGAATACCACAACTCAAAATTATTCAGTCTAGACTAATCGTCTTATTGCAAACAAAATATCAAGTGGCGTAAAAATATTTTATTTTCTCCGCGGGAAACTGTGAAAATGTCGATGTTTTCGAATAAAAATGTTTAATATACTGGGCCAGCTTTTCTTTGTGTGGCATAAACATACAAACTTTACTCTTTATATTCTCGACATGATCTCGTATTAATTAACTGAAAGTCCTTATGCAAAGTCCATTTTACGAATATGCGAATTTCGACAATGGGATTTAAGGCGAGATTTTCTCGGATCTTTAGTAAGAGATAAGTTTAAATATAGTTCAAATGTGCCAATGTAGTTTTGAAGTGCCACTCCTCGTTTTAGCTACTTCCATGAATTCAAACTAAAACTTTAGGAAGTTGTTTTCTACAAATTAGCATACTGCATGTGCGAGTGATGGAAATTGTCGAAACATCGTCGGTACTATTTGAAACTTTGCAGAAGCTCAGTAAATAATGTTTCCCTCTTGTACACAGAGTCAATAATTATTTCAAGACTTTCGTCAGGTTTCGTCAGTTCTTCGGAATACCGAGACGTAGCCGAGGCAAGGGCAGAAATATGGGGTTCTCACTCATTCCTTCGTCACGTTGACAGTGCGGTTTTTCGTTAATCCGAGAAAATTGGAACAAATTGCACTTTGTAGATGAAAGAAGCCACAGCCTACCACCTTTCACAGAAGAAACAACCAGTGTCCCCGAATTTAAGATTGTCATTATTTAAAGCCACCTTGAATATGTAATTGTTCAATTTTCGGCAAATGTTTCAGCCCCACTTACTAATTGGATGAGTGGGTTCACTGTTAAAAATGATTCTCTTTCTTTAATTTGAATCCCGCCTTTTTCTCACGTTTTCCCACATGTAATCAGTGAACAATTTGAATAAACGTGACAAGGTCTGATATGGAAATATTCGTCTCTCTCTGCTGATCACTGAAAATTCGGCCAATACGGAAATCATTTTAATAGTCCTTCGGCCCTTCGCTGCCCTTCGCGGATTAGTTTTCAAATTACCAATTCTCAATAGGGAAAATATACCACCAATTTTCTCCAAAAAGCGCTTTGAAATTGTCGTAGATTGCAACTTAAAAAATAGAAATTGGAGTGCCAGATGCAAACACGAGGGACTGAAAGTTGGGATAATTCGAAAGCTTATGTAGGTACTTTCAAATTCTTCCAAATTCTCCCTCGTGTTTACACGTTTTCAACAAGTATACGTCATAACCGTGTTTACATAGTCTCAAACAAAACGAACACTCAACCAATCAGAGTGCGTTATATCATCAAAATTTGTCATGTAACTGTTTCTAGTATGGTCGAGCGTTAGTCCTTTGTGTATACAAAGCAACGTCTTGAGACCAATGTCGGATGCAGCGCTTTATGTAGCGGGAAAACACCACCCGGCGAATAAGCATCGATTTTTCCTGGTCTCCTTGATGACATCCGCCATGAAATGTTACACCTTGTTTGTGTCCCGTTTTAGTCAGTTTTGAAAGCGCGCAAAATAATTTCGTGAAAACAGACACATTTCAATACTCTTGTTAGGCGTGGAAAAATGTAATCAATTCACCAGAGAATACAAATGAAATCAGCCAGACCGAGTCATATCAGACCAGGCAGGGAACCCGGAAACCCGGGAGTTTCGCCATAGATGTTGCTAAGCAACATGACGTAACTTTGTGAGTCCGTGCTGCTGCGGCAACAACTCTCTGTTCGCAATGTAACTCAGAAATGCTTCGACTGCTTATGCAAGTATTTAGAACTGTTTTCTCGCACTTGTACCTTGGTCTACTTTCCGTGGAGTGTACTACTTGAAGAATATACATTTACTGCCTGAACAATGCCCAGTTTAATTTTAGAAGAAGCGTTGGACGCTTTTTAATCAATCAACTAGGGCGTTAGCTTCTTGCAGGCATACGTCTCCTATTAACTGCGACGGAAGGGTGACGCAGCTAGGAGGGAAATAGGAGACCTCTGCACGCAGGCTACAAGAGCAAAGATTTCTGATATGTGTCATCCATTGTTTTAAATTTTGCTGCTGTTTTATTTTTAGGTGTTGGTTTTTCTATGCTGGTCGTGTCTTTTCTTTGCTGCGTGTACTACAACGTAATCATCGCCTGGTGCTTGTACTACATGTTTAAATCGTTTGCAAACGTCGTGCCGTGGGCAAACTGCAACAACTGGTGGAATACACCCAGCTGTACACTCTCCAAGAAAACGAGTAACGGTGTCGCAAACAATGGTGGTCCAATCAACAGCACGGTGCTCATGAATTCGACGTCTTGTATAAATAGCACCGCTCCGACAATCGTTGGAAACTTGACTGTCGCAAACATGACTAACGCCACCACGCCGCTGACGAAGTGCTTCAACACAACCCTGAATCTTACCACAAACGCTACTGCGGCGCCAAACACGCTCGCGCCCGTGGCAGCAGCAGGTGGCAACTCTCCCAGTAAAGAATTCTGGGAAAATTATGTCCTTCAAATCCCAGACAACATGGACGACCTCGGTTCTGTGCGAGTCGAGCTGTTAGTAGCTCTTATTTTGGCCTGGATCCTGGTGTACTTCTGTCTGTGGAAAGGGATCAAGTCATCCGGAAAGGTTGTTTATTTCACGGCTACCTTCCCCTATGTGGTGCTTGTCATTTTGTGTATCCGAGGAGTGACCCTGCCTGGTGCATCCAAGGGTATCGAGTTCTATCTGAAGCCTGACTGGAAGAAGCTGGGCGATGCCAAGGTGTGGGCCACGGCAGCCACGCAGATATTTTATTCCCTTGGGATTGGATTTGGCTCGTTGATTACTATGGGGAGCTTCAATAAGTTTCACAACAACTGTTTCAGGTAAGACCCGTATACAGTGGGAAATAAACTGGTTATAAGATGGAAAAGTGAAAAAAGGTATTTACTGGAAAAGACGGAAAAAAATTAGGTATAGATAATAAAATTGGAAGTAGGCTAGGTAATATAAACTGGGATGGCGGAGAATAATCTACATGGTATAAACAGGGAAGGTTGGTAGTAGTAGTAGTAGTATCTTTATTTGGGAGACGAGTTGGGAGAATTTCGCTGAAAGAAGGAGCGTTTAAAAATTTCGATATGGCGTGCACATAAGAAATTAAAATAAAACCACTCTTACGAGATTGCAGTTTAAAGAAATTAAGAAGTTTTATTATCAAAGGTGTAGTGCTTTGTGTTTTTCTCGAGACAACGAAAACTAGCATTTTTGGGACATGATTTTTTACAAGCTAAGCTGGCGTTGATTGTTGAATGTAAACCTAAACTACATTATTTATATATTTGTTTGTGTATTTATTTATTTTCTTGTTTGTTTGTTTATATTTATAGAGACGCCATGATAGTATCAGTCATAAACTGCAGCACAAGCGTGTTCGCGGGCTTTGTAATCTTCAGCGTACTTGGCTTCATGGCGCACGTTTCCGGTAAAGAAGTCAAAGACGTGGCTACTTCCGGTCCAGGCCTAGCCTTTGTGGTGTACCCTGAGGGGATCGCACAGATGCCTATTTCGCCATTCTGGGCTGTGCTGTTCTTCTTCATGTTGTTGACGTTAGGCCTGGATACCCAGTTCGCCATGTTTGAAGCGGTGGTGACCGGTCTTGTGGACGAGTATCCGCGCTTGCTGAAAAAGCGTAAAGAGTTGTTTATTGCCTTTCTGTGCTTCCTCTGCTTCTTGTTGGGAATTCCTATGATCATGCAGGTACGATATTTTTATTTGTCTTCAAATAATTTGTTATATAGAGTAAATATTTTCTGACAACGCACAAGCACGATTAAATTTAACAACTGCGTCATTCATGGGGGAATTACCACGGTGAATCATGCTGTGAATCAAGCAAGCTACAGACAAACGTGACTCTTGTGACAGCTCAGTAACCGACAGCTGTGTTTTTTAGAGCAAAAGTGAAAGCGGTTGAATTCAAGACCCAGGTGTCAGCTTTTTGCGTTCGACGTTAGGAGAACGCACACTAATCCTGTCAACATGCGAAGAAAATCGACATTTATGTTTGTGGTACTCGATTAGCCCCCCCAAGCTTTTTTGCAGGGGCTTCCCGGTAAAGGCCCTGGGAACGACGTTTTCCCGGTAAAGGCCCTGGAGACGAGGTTGAACGGTTAAACGCCATCGCGATGCACATGAACAAGTTTCATTTCTAGAATTCGCAGATCCACAAATTTAAAAGCAAACTGAACGACTTAATCTCCTAATGCTATCCCAAATTTTAGTGACAACGCGCGATTATTGAATTTTTTTGAACGTCAGGAAACCGGTTTTTAACGAGTGAATGCTTTGCATGAACGAAGTTATAGCGTATAGCGGACACATTTCACTCGCTCGATCCCTCGGTCGATGGCCACTAGGTTGTAAACTTTAATGTATGCGTAGTACGGTAATTTATGCATTATCAGTAAACAAAATGGCGTCTGGCGCGGATCTCTTCTATTTTCAACACGGTATTTTCACTCCTACAATTACAATTAGACACCTTTTTGGAGTTCGAAATTGAAAGAAATAACCCTAAATAATACTCGACCGCCCAAAGAGGAGACATTTAGAATATTAAAAGTGAGTCACGTTTGAAGTTCTTCGATCGATTCAAGGCTGCAAGGCTGATCAAGGCTCAAGCTGTCGAAACTTAAACCAAGCTACGGACTTCAAGACTTAGGAAAACACTAAGTATGTTAAATGTTGTATCTTCTTTATACCAAGTGTATGAATAAAATCTAATATATCTGAATCATTCTATATTTTCTTTTGTACCACTATGGTATGGAATTCTATGATATTTTATTTTGTTTGCGTCTGAACTATAAAAACCCTTCAATGCTTTTTTTTCCAGCGTATATATTTAAAGCGAACTGATATTAGTACCTGTGTTTCTCATACTTGCGGGGAAAAAAAAAAAAAAAAAAAAAAAAAAAAAAAAAAAAAACCCTGCCTCCACTGGGATTCGATCTCGTGACCTTCGATACCTGAAAGATGATGCAAGATTCCTTTTTTGACTCACGGGGGACACACACGGGAGCGACGGGAGCGACAAGAGCCCTGGGTAAGTACTTTAAGTAGACACTTTAATAACCCTACTTAAAGTACCTACCGAGGACACCGAGTTGCTGTTGTCTTGAGCTGGAAGTGGCTTGATTTACTCACCAAATGACTGGTTTCAGTGGCTATGTTCATCTTTTCTATTCATGGATCTATTTAGACGCTCGACAGTGTTTTTTGCTCAATCTCCATATTTCCTTGGCCTCCGCGAATGGACTCGAATGGACTCTTTTAGTCAGCGCGATGGACGATGTTTATATCATACGCATGTAAGCTTATGTTATTTTAGTTGCATGAATGGTTGAAATAATTTTAAAATATTATTATCGGAACGAGGAAGCGTTGCGTGACGGAGGACAAAAACATAAGATTTACCTTTTATTTTCATAGTATCTCAATATGTTTTTTTAATCGGAGAGCAAACCCATTTTTGATAATTTAACTGTAGCTAATTTTAGTCCAAGAATTGCAACTTCATAGATAACTGTAGTATTTTTCTGTCCAAGAGTTTCGTGTATGACAGAACTGAAGACGAATGAATGTTTACATATAAAATTAATTTTATATTGTGCGTGCGAAGCACAGACTACACAAACAAGATCAGAATGTTTTGAAATGATTGAAATATTTTATTTCACGAACAGCAACTTGCTTTCAAATAAAACTCAAACCAGTTCGAACATATTGGCCGAATATTTAAACGACGTCTAAAAAGTTAGTCAATGAGGTCTAAATAAACTTATATGCAGGTCAGTCTATTAAAGTCGCTAAATGTTTTTTTAGTCTGTGCAGAGGTCTATAACTAGTTATAGACCTCTGGTCTGTGTTTATATACACCTTCTAATTATAAACGGGGTTTACTGTACGGTTAATAGGCTTAATATAGTTAAGTTGGCCAGTCAGTTTGAAATCGTATTAGGCCATGGTTTTGTTAAACCCTGTGTAAAACCTTGTTTTTTAAAAATATTCGGCCCATAAAGTTGGCGATTATCGAATATCAGTGATTAAAGACTTTTCGTTTGAGTTTCCCTCCCGACCAACACTGATTTGGACGTGAATACGAAATACACCGGCTTGCGTGAATGCCGCGCGGAATCTATTGTTCTGTTTTCGAGAAATAAATCGTTTCCTCGAAATACCTATTCGAGTCAGACTCAAAACTCGAAACTCGATTCTCAAAAGCATCGAGGACGAGACTGTCAACTTACATTTACCCGGTACTACTGCATATTTCTATGTTAATTAATTATTTACTTTTCCATTCACGAGTTGGCACATAGTGCCTTTGATTAATTAATAGACCCTAGCTCGGAAAACGAATCAGCGACAGAGTTCAAAATCTGAACTGATGGAAGTGAGAATCCCAACTGGCGTGACCAGAGGGATTTTTTTCCGGGGGGGGGGGGGGACAGGGTATATGAGACAAAAAATACCTAATAAAACCTCGCATAGCCCGGGATGGGGGATGGGGGTTGTATAAAAAAAACATGTTTATCCGTTAGATAAGGATTTATCAAAATAGTAACACAATCCATTCTATGAACAACTGGACCAAGGACGAGATAGATAACTATTCGAACGCATTTCAATAATCTATGATTACCACTAGTTTAAAAAGCTTCTTGTTGTATTTGTCTTCGTGGTCAGCGAGTCAAGTCCTGGCCGTGGGTCATTGTGTTGTGTTCTTAGGCACTTTCCTCTCACAGTGCCTCTCTCCACCCTCGAGTATAAACGGGTACCGGAGAATTGATGGGGCAACCTGACAAAAGGCAGGGGGTAACCAGCGATGGACTAGCGTCCCATCTATGGGGAGTAGCAATAATATTCCTAGTCGTTTCATGCTGCAGAAATCCCGTTATTACCGCAAACGCATCAATAGCGTCCACACTATCGTTTTCGCAGTGTTTTCCTCGTCCACACTAAAACGCTCGAATACGCTCGAAAACGCTACATCAGTCATCTGCGCATGCGACAAATAGACCGCGCCCGCGATGTTTGTGGCATGAATGACGTCAGTGTTTTCGAAGCCTCCGATTTCGCTGTCCACACTAATACGATAGGGCTCCGTTTTCAAATGTCTCCTCTCTGGACAGCGTTTTCAAATAATTCGATCGTTGTAATGTGGACGATAGGCGAAAACGCATCGAAACGAAAACGCATTAGTGTGGACAGGGCCTCTTCGTGTCACCTCTTATAATTTCCATTTCATTCCTATCTCAGAAAGCCGTACAAATGCCGCACTGTATTCCCACTAGCTTGTCAGTTCATTTAAGAAATTCCTTGAATTTTTTGTGCAAAAAGGGATACGAACGTGTGAAGTATAGTAAGAGGGATTTGAGGGATTTTAATCACGTCCAGATTTCAGACAATTTGTCGCCGCCCGTGAATTGTTGTACGCTTTCATTTGATTTATATCGCATTTATTCGCTACCAATATACACCTTGTGGCTTAAAATTGTGTTTGGTTTGATTTTCAAACCAGTTTGATTTATTTTCCTTTGTCTTTTGTCATCTAAAACAAAGGAAAATAAAACTAAAACTGGTTTGAAAAAATTTAAACCAAAAACAAATTTAAACCACAACATATATAAATGTGTTGAAGATCGAGACATTTTTAATCCAGGTAAAAGAAAGAGGCTGTTTATGGAGTGTTTTTTCTAGCAATCTGTCACTGTTGAATTAGTTGGCAATTAGCGGAGTGATGTTACTTAAAAGGAATCACTGAATATTCAGAATTGTTTTTTTAATCCCTTAAGCCGAGTGTTAGCATTTCAAAAGAAGAACAGCTACTTATCTGGAAATCGGAAATAAGACTGAATAGGTTTGACTGAATAGCGAATTAGGCCGCACGCACGATCTGCAGTGCTGTGAGAAATCTCATCACCTTTCAGACTTTAACCATTTTAACTTAATATGTGGTTTCAGGGTGGAATGTACGTTCTCAATCTTTACAACTGGCAGTCGGGCGGAGTATCGCTGCTGTTCCTAGCCTTGCTTGAAGTCGTGACGGTGGCTTGGGGGTATGGAGCTGATCGTTTCGCCAAAGACATCGAGACGATGATTGGGTACAAGATATGGCCGTGGTGGCCCATTGCTTGGAAATACTGCACTCCCACTGTTATTTTAGGTAGGTATTAATTAAATAAGACTCCGTGTATCTCGCGAGGAAAGGGAACAGTTTAGCTTTAAAAATGCACCTAACATACATTGGAGACAAATTTCCGTAAACTTTCAACAATAAAATATCCCCGAAAATAAACGAATTTCACACATACTCACACCACTGCACAGCAAGAGCTGTAACGATAAGGGTACAACGGGAATTAATCATGAATATTGTCTATGGTTTTAAAATGAACACCTTCAGTTCTCATATCGGGTTCTGCACTTTTTCCCCCAGGGGTATTCTTATTCAGCATTATACAGTGGAGCGGGGTCTCCCTTGGTGACTACAAGTACCCCCAGTGGGCAGAGTTCTGTGGCTGGGTTCTCGCCTTGGCTTCCATGCTGTGGATCCCAGGGGTTGCTATATACAAGATTATTAACAGCCCTGGGAGTTCCGTGTATCAACGAATCCGCCTTCTCCTGCGCCCGGACGATGAAGAAATGAAGACGATAGAGGTACGCGAGGGTATAACAACGCACACGGAGATGGAAAATCTTTAGGGAACACTGGTCGTTCCTCCTTATTATTATTTTTACAAAAACTGTATTTTAATGATGTCTGGTTTTTATCTAGGGAGCGTGTTTGAGCGAATTTGTTCGCTGCGTCGTGTCGTATTATGCGGTATCTTAATTTGTTTAACTGTTTCGTCGCGGCGTAGTAGACCTTTCCTAGATTTGTACCATTCTAGAAGTGTTTGGAAGTTCTCCGAGGAAGCTTGCGAAATTTAAGTAGTTTGAACATGCTCCCTTAGTATAAAAGTTTTAATGACAGTTTTTGAAAGTACGGCAGTAGCAAAACAAAGTAATGCCAGCAGCTGTCTGTCTGTTTGTCAGTTTCTTCGTTCTTTTCCTTTGCTCGGTTTCAGAATGAAACAATTCCATAGGAAAGGAAGTGAAAAGTTGTCTAAATCGTCAGGAAACGTCAAAGGCTTAAGCTCTGATTTTAGCGAAAGACACTAGCATTGACAGCATTGAAAGGAAAATCGTGTTCATTTTGACTTCATAGCTTCCTCGCATTTAGATACCTTTACCACAGAATTGAAGACTTGGGAACAGACGTACAGCTTCATATTACTTCTGTTCTTTACTTGCGTTTTGTTTTGCACTAGCCGTATTTACCTGTAGGTTAATATTGTTATGATCGTATGCTAAACGCCAAGTGGAAAGTACGTAGATTTGTTTGCCTTACACGGCACACACTTCAGTTAAGAGTGATAGACTAGGACTAGAGTGGGTGCGCAAGCATTTATGGTATGTTTTCGGTGGGGGGGGGGGGGTGGGGGGGGAGGGGGGAAGGGGAGGTGGGAAGAGTGGGGAGAAGAATGGTAACCGAGTTGTAAGTCTGACGGAAACTGTTAACTGTTAATAAACGGTCGATACAAAATTGAACACAAATGCCAAGTGAAAAGGAGGAGTCGTTCCTGTTATTTTGGAAGCGATTTGACGCCATGAAAGATTCCCTATAGCTACCCGCCAAACAATACCATAAAAGCAGACTTTTGTGTGTATGAAAAATGCGTGGTATTATTCGCATTTCATGTCTTTTATTTCACTCAAAATACAAAGGTTTAGGTAGTTAATATCATACAAATGGAATACCTAATGAAATCCCAAGGCGATCATACTCAAGTTTGCAAAAATCCACAAAATTTTCTGAATACATCATGATTGTTTGTTTGCGCTGCTTATAGTGAAGTGGAAACATCAAAATACTACATTTTGAATCTTAAATTGAAATTGCAACTTTCCGCTACTTTATTTAACTCAAATACAAGGTTCTAGTAGCTAATTGAGGAAACCCTAATAAAATCCCAAGGCAAACATACTTCTGATAAATTGCACAACAAATCAGTACATTTTTGGATTTTTTTGTTTGCACTATCTTTTGTGAGACGAAACATCAAATTCTACTTTTGAATCTTAAATTACTTTAAGTAGCTACTTTGTAGCTACTTTATCATTGTTAAAAATGACCTGTTTTGTAAAATAATGCTTACATTACTTATTAATCCTGTATTAATCACCACGAAGAGGCAATGAACCAGTGGGAAACAATCAAAGCTATTTTTAGATCGTGTTATCACCAGAGCCTTTCGCAGTTGCCAAATGGTGCATGTAGTATCACTGATGAATTTTAGATTAGGAGACTGGCCGAAAGTCAGTAAATGCTGTTGAATTGGCCATTGGGTATTATTCAGGTAATCATATACAGGACTTTTTTTCTGTAAAGATTTTAGTTGAAAAGATCTTCGTATGTACGTATTTACTAGACTGCGAGCAGTCCCTCTTTCGGATAGTAGAGCGAGCTCGAAGCGCGAGTGAGCGGAAATCGAGCTCTACTACCGCGCTCGATTTCCGCTCACTCGCGCTTCGCGCTCGCTCTGCTATCCAAAAGAGGGACTGCTTGCAGTCTAACATTACACCTTATTCGATGGTTTAACATATAATACGCGCGGATATTTTGCGAGTTGCGTAGTAATTTTCCAAGCCCCGTAGGGGCGAAGAAAAATGCGAGCAATGAGCCAAATGTCCGCTCATATTATATGTTAAACCATCGGATAAGGGATTTATTATTCTACTGCAAAATTTCCCTACTATTATGCTATTTTCCGTATTCGCTCTGTTCAACTGGTCAATACGGTCTCATGTTTTGCGTGTTCTCTTGACCTTATATGGTGAAATGACGTAATAGTGGAATAATAAATTATCTTATAGAATGGCTTAATATAACAGGCACATCCTTAGGTGTCAAGCTTTTAAAATCACGTTATGAATTAAAACGTTTACTATATCATAAGTTATCTTATATAGAACGAGAGCTAACGCGCCGATCAAATCGAAACATCAACAACTTCTGGGGCACTTAAGAAAATTCGCTCATTGCCATAAAAGGGTTAAATGCCCTAATTTTCCTGGACAGTCTTTCTCTTGCCCACCGACACAACAACAGTGTCTAGAGAAACTAATCGTTTTATTCCTATACAAAAACCATAATATTTCGTAAGGTGCTATTAAATCAAGTACTCCTTCAAACCGTATTAAATTATATTCCAATAACAGAAGGCTCGGCAAACTTTATCCGTCATTTCTCCACGAACTTCACTCGCATAATTGACCAAAACTCTTACGTGCATGAGGTCACGAGGTCATATTCCCCACCATGTCTTGGGGATGTAAAAAGCCCCAAGAGCAACTGAATGCCCGAGGTATGCCCGGAGATGTTGATGTTACGATATGATCGTTGCATAAATTCTCAAATCGCTGCATAAGGTTTAAAATGTTGCCATGTTAGTGCTAACTTATAAAGGCCAGGGCAAGTAGAAATTAGTGTTTTCTAATTTGTTGCTATACATAGTAATTCATATTATCAATGAAAGGAAATTAATCTTTCAAAATAAACTAAAGACAGCAATTGGTATGTTGAATGATGTTTCATTATTTTTCGGCAGTAGCTATAGAATGCAAATAAGCTATCTTAGGAGCCGTTCACAAATAGAAGAAGGTTGACTTGGGCACCCAAGGCAACACCCTGGGTGAGCCAAATTCACAGTGAACCGTTCACATGAGTAATTTATGTTTTACTTGAGAATCTCGCGATAGTCCAGATCTATTCAGTTTGTCAATGGGTGCCAGAGCTAATCTCTACCTGAATTGTTATATAAGGGCAGCGTTCAATTCCAAATTTAAATTTGTAAATTCGCCGTTTCCATTTACGTTGTCTATACTGAAACGCAGAATTTGGTCATTTTGCAGAGGACGGCCAAGAAATGTACCGAAGAGTATAATGCACGTGCAGAGCCATTGTGCTGCTACTGATCAAAGCATTCGTTCGAATTTGAGGACTGTGAGGGCGAGAATAGCCCTTCTGCATGTTTACGTCAGACTAGCTAATTTCACCACCAAGAATTGCTTTCGAAGTCCAAACTTGCCTATTTGATCATGAATGAATACCCAAAGATGAAAAAAATACCCACATGCAAACAGTATGCACGTGGCAGAGGTTGAGGAATTTCAGGTAAACGAGACCTGTTGGTGAATATTGAGCAACTGACGTCATCATACATAAGGCCTCATTTTAAAATGAAAACAGGTCGGCGTCGTGCACGTACACTCGCGCGACTCGACTTTGAAGTGATTTTGAAAATCAGTTTATTCTCGCTCGTAGAACAAAGCTAACACGGAAAAATATAATAAAACAGTAAATATTTGATAATTTCGATTTCGGATCATTTTATTGATCGATTTTCAGTCGTTTCTATACATAACCTCGTAATTGTTGTGGTGACGGTGAAAGTCAACATTTTATCAAAAGTGTACTTTATAATTATAGGAAGAAATCAACATTTTATCACATACATATCAAACTGGGAAGATTTCAGTCCTGTCTGTCGCCTTTGTCTTCAATCTTTACTCGCACCTCATTTAGTAGATATCACTTGAAAAGAAGCAGCTTCGTAATAGTAAAAACCTTCCCGATCTTCAAGACTTTGCTTCTCAGCTTTGGAACCGCTCACTTCGCATTTCTTCAGCTGGGCGCTAAAATAGAATGACTTGCACTTCTCGGTTACCAAGCACAACTTCATACACTGTATGACGTCAGCAACAGTTAGAGATGAAATCACGTGACCAGGCAATGCTTTACCAGGGCCAATGGGAGTAAACAACGCTTCGGAGACTAGGGATATAATAAATTATAGGTTTGAATAACCATTTTCAACAATTATATTGTAAAATAAAAATGTGTTCTTTACACTTTTGTTTAACTTTCCGCTACCACAAATCCTGAAAGAAATGCCGGTGGTTACCAGGAGTTGTGTGTTAACTATTCAAAGTCATTTGAATAGTACTTTATTATGCATGCAAGTCGTAGTCTCGTGGAATAGCCCTTTTCACGGTTGACCTGAAATATTTACATAACAATACAGTTAAACATAGAAGCGAGGCAATTTCGGGCACAAGCTGTAAAACATCGTGATTTCTTGAGCTCCTTGAACTATGTTAGTATAAAAAATAGTTTTAAAACGGAGAAGAACTAAATATACAACTCTTTTAGTTAAAGTACGATCTTTACGGCAATCTTTAACTAAAAGAGTTGCCGTATATTTAGTTCTTCTACATTTTAAAACTGTTTTTATACTAAAAGAGTCGAAGGAGCTCAAAAACACGCTGTTTTGAAGCTTGTGCCCGGAATTGCCTTGCTTCTATTTTCAAGTGTATTGTTATGCAAATGAGAGACTCAACGCGTTGAGTCTCTGATTGGCTTCGGGCCCTTTTTCAGAGTAAAAGTGTGGCTCTGTGGGCTTTAGGCCCGTTTATTGAAGAGCTTGTTGCCGAGTCTCTGATTGGCCTTGGGCCCTTTTTCAGAGTAAAAGTGTGGCTCTGTGGGCTTTAGGCCGGTTTATAAAGAGCTTGTTGCCGAGTCTCTGATTTCCAGAGAAGGTAGTACAGTTCTCTGGGCTTTATAAAACTCGTTGAGATTCTGACAGCCTTCGGGCTTTTTGCAGAGTGTATCATGATTCGTTTATAAGGATTTGAGTCTGATTGACTTCGGGATCTTGTCAAAGCGTTTTGTTTGTCGAGAGCGCATCTGAATCTTTGATTTGATTTGGGAACTTGTTAGGGTGAGTTATTGAAAATGCGTAGAGTGTCTCTGATTTAACTTCAGAGTGTTATTTGTTAGAAAGTATGGTGTCTTTGATTTGCCTTCGGGCCTGTCATTGTGTGTTATTCCTTCTTTTATATCAAGGCAAACTTGGTTGGGAACAGTAATCCGCACGGGTATTCCGTTTCATCGGGTGTCACGTGTATTGCCTGTTCGCAGGAGTTTGGAGTACTGTTTCCTGACTGGGTCTCCGCATTAACCCTGCGTTTCATTACGTAATATGGTTCATTTCATACAGAAACGATAAGCATGTACAGTTATTCGTCACAGGGAATAATGTGTCACTTTAAGTCACCATACGCCCTACGAGCGTGTTCTTAGAGGTTTGTAATTCATATGGGTTAGGGCGGTCTGAGACCCGGTCAGGAGGTGACGTAAGAGATAGCACTGCGGCATGTGCCTAAAGTTGTGAAGAATTCACTCGGAATATCGTTGGCTCATCAAGAGCATGTGAACCATGTATAATAATAGTATCATCAGTACATTTTGGGGGTAGGAGAGGGAGTGGGTTTTTTTGTGAGGTTTGGAAAGAGAGCTGGCTTTTGGCCATTTTAGGTGCCTAAACATGGCGGAACATAGTAAAGAGAGTGACGAAGCCGGAGTGTTGCTCTCCATATCTTAACCCAAGAACAATGACTGCAGGAAGAATATAGTACTATAGGGTATCATGTCTCCTATGCTAGAATGGCATAGTCCAGAATCTCAATCGATATACCACTTCTCTACCTTTTTCAAAAAGCGGAGAAGAGAATCGAGGAACTCAGTGGACTACGAGAATGGTGACATATTCTTTTTATCATACTGAAACTGATGACATGAATACGCGTGATTATTGTGTTAAGATACAGATGAGATAAAAGCTATCATACGCCGATTGACTGTTGATAGGGAACGCTGATGAAAGCGATCTCTTCGCAGGAATCCATGAAACCTCAGATTTTTTTCTGGGCCTACTTAGCACCTGATTAACAAATGTTACACTGATTAACAAGTGGTCATGATCTGACCAGCCTGCTATGTTTACTTTGATGTATTTTACAATTTATTGAAATCTTTACCGTCTGGCCAGGGTTCTCCGTAAACCTCCATTCTTGTACACGGCCAAACGAACCATTTCAACGGCAGAAGGCGGAAATACCGAGCGTAAATCACTGCAACGTTATTCTTCCTTACGTCCTGCCAATTGACATTTCCTTTGAGAACCTGTGAATTTCGGAACAAGTAAATCAAGATCTAAACCAGAAATTATGAAATATTTCAGTCTCAATCTCAAAATCTTTTAAAATTCTCCTATAGTGATTACAAGAGAGGATGATCTAAGAGAAGCATTCCCCCGTACATGGGTCTCTTCCAATGATCATATTTTGAAATCTATTTTTAATTTTCAGTGCATAGGTGAGCTATTTTAAGAGCGCTACCTGATTGGTCAGTTCGTGTAACGTGATTTCGAAGACTCAATCAGAAGGAAATAAAAATAACTTCCACAGCATGGTGCGAAACTATTAATAGATTTCAACAAATTATCCTAGGGCATGGGGAACCCTTCTCTACTGTCATCCTCTCAGTCTTGATAATCACCATACATTTTGAAAATTTGATGTTTGACGTCCAGAGAACATTGCCTATGCTGCTTGATAAAAGCTATTTTATTATTAATTGTTACTGGCCTTTTTACTCGGCGTATAGTATAGCGATGTTTACTATTTACATTCACATCAAATTGTGTTCAAGAAATAGAAAATGACGCGCGTGTTCAGTACATAGCCTGATGCAAACACTAGAGAAAGTTTGGTAGAATTTGAAAGTTTATGTAAACTCTTGCCTGCCATATGTAATACGTCATACCGTGTTATAGCCCTATGCAAAACGATTAAACGACGAATCAATATTTTATAATTTATAACATAGAGGGCAAAATTACTGAATGCTGATGGGCTGAGACAGAGGGCATTTTTCATTAATTTTGGTTTGCCCGGGGCAAAATTACTTGATCCTAATTGGACGAGCGGCAAAATTACTCGGGCAATTTCTGCAACTTCTGAAAACACAAGTGATATTAATCCTTAATTTTAATCGGCCCCATGCGATTACCTATGCTATAAATTTTCATTCAAATTAAAAAACTCTTTGTTTCAACAGCCAATAGATCTCTGATTGGTACATTAAATAACAATGGGCGACGTAACGCAAACTATCGTTATTGGAATGGGAAATAAATGGTTACACTTATATAAACTTTGTGTTGTTCTTTTTGCTATATTCAGTTGTTATTGTTTTTTCGCTTAAATTAGTTATAAAAAGAATTGACTCGAATTACTAAACAAAACATTTGATTATGTCTTAGAAAGTTTGTTGCTCACGACGAATTGCGTCATCTCCAACTAGGAAATTAAAATATATACCAAACGGGAAATATTAAATATGTAAGACTCTGTTGAATTAGTGGTGGTTTTGTTTTGTTTTGTTATGACAACTATGATGAAAATCTATAATATCCATACCTCTGGGCTTTCATCCCACGAGACACCATCCTTGGACCACCTCACTTTGTATTCTTTCAAGTAACTATTGTTTCCACTGTGATGTCCTTGCGTGGCCACAGCACAAATGCGGTAAAGTCGACCAAGATCTATCTGAAATAAAATTGTTATGAGAATGATTATAAAAAAGTAAAACTCTCAACCACTTACCGACCTAAAACGAAATATTTTGCACCAATGCCATGTCTTCGATTCCGTCCCTTTATGATCGTTTCTAAATCAAGTTCGCGGATTTACAATAAAGACGATGAGTGGTGGGAAAGGCATTTTGTTTAGGCAATTAAACCTTCCATGGACCGGGTCCACGGGGTGGTCAATGGGTCAATGGGTCCATGTTAATGTTTTGTATACTTCCGTTTTTGTGTGGGTTTACGCGAATATAGTTACGATCTCAGGTATTTGTGTACGTGGCTGTGGGTTTGCCAGATCGGAGCCCGCCACATCCGCCGCATTTTTGAACAGCGGTATCTGCGAGAGGGAGAGGAATGGGTACCAGTAAGTTAAATCGATCGAGTGAAAAGCCGCCATTTTGTTGGCGTCTTGAGTTGTTCGTCTGTTTTTGAAAGATTCGGCAGTTCTCCTTCTCGTTGCAGTTTCAAAGGTAAGTTCTTTTTAATTTATTGCTAGTTCGAGCTTCTTCTGGTGTGCTTTACAACCCGATTTGTATTCTTGCGTGCAAATCTGTTTGAGTTCGTATCAAGTTGTCCGAGTTCGTCGTACCCGGCGAAACTGAAAACGACCATAAACTACTATTTTTAATATGTTGCCGAATTAATTACAATTATTTTGTATGTCGTTGAGTTGTTACTTAGGGCCTGTTTACATGGAGGGAGGGTCACCCTCCCAGCCGGGCTAAAACATAGCCCGCCTTTACATGGGCGGGCTATTAGGGCGGGCTATCATATAGGCGAGCTATCTTTTTTGGCGGGCTCTTGTTTTGGCGGACTTTTTTTTATTGCAAACGGCGCGATTTATTAAGCACTACATAACAAACATGGCAGCAAGAAGAAAGTCTATAGCGGCGATTTTGCTGTTTTTATCGCTTGTTCCGCCATTTTCGCGGGTTTTCCAAGTCAACAGAGATAGCCCGCCTAGGCGGGTGACCCGGGTTTGACCGTTTACATGCAGAAAAGTTAGCCCGCCTAGCCGGGTGACCCTGGCAAGCAGACAGGGTGACCCGGGTAGGCGGGTGACCCTGTCTGTCATGTAAACACTTCAGTATGCTTTGTAAAGAAATATATGAAAAGTTGGCTCTCCCAGGATAGCCCGGCTAGGAGGGTGACCCGGGTACCCTCCCTCCATGTAAACAGGCCCTTATTTTGCTCGCCCGATCAAACGGTCACAATATTTGTCTCAACATTCTCTCAACATGTGTTGACACATGTTGAGACATGTTGAGACCATGCCCGGTATTAAACGGCCTCAACAACCTCTCAACATTTCAAGAACAGTTTAAATGGATTCAAACTCACACAACATTGTTGAGATGGGCGGTCAAACGGTCTCAACAAATGTTGAGACAAATTAATGTTGTGACCGTTTTAATTTGATCGGGGCTTTATACTACATTTTGTATAAAACCGTGCATCCAGAAACAATGAATGAAAACAATGTGGAAAACTAGGAGCCTAGCTCAGCCTTTCCGTCTTCTACAGGATTTTGCAAGTCGACATTTTATTTTATAGATGTAGATATCAACATTTCATCCTTACAGGCATCTATCAAAAGAGGCATGTTATCAATCCTGTAATGCGTAGCTTTATTTCAGTTCTAGTGCAATATATCACACATTAACAAGAACATAACATGTAATTGAGTTTATTTTGCCTACAAGTTAAATACCGTCAAACCTGTCAATAGTGGAAGTCCCGAAAATTGGTTCACTTTAAAATCACTCTCCACTTAGCGCATGCCAAAATCATTAGATTATGTTTGGGGTTGCACATTGAAAATCGGGGGGGGGGGGGGGGGGGGGGGGCAGAAAGTGCTTGCGCTAATTTTTTGGTGTGTCAATTGTTTGACAATGTGACTTGACGTTACCATGACAACCAAGTTTTGACAGGTCGTTTTACCCAAATTTCGTGTTTTCGGCTGAATTGTCAGTTTTCGTGGGATTTTTGCTTTTTGGGAAGGATTTCTTCCAAAAACGTTACCGTTTTTGCGTCTTTATATGATATTTGATGTTTTCAAATCAAGTTTGGAGATTTTTCTGACAGTTCTGACCAATTTTGAAAACCAAGATGGCGGATTTTTAAAATGTATGACGTCATTTTGGAGCGATATTTGTTTCGATTTTTTCAAATCAAATTTTGGAGATTTTCTGACATTTCTAAACATTTTAGAAATCCATGATCTAAGATGGCGGATTTAATGTATGACGTTATTTTGGCGTGTATGACGTCATAATTGACACGTGACTGGGGGGCACTTTCTGCCCCTCCCCCCAGGCCAGGGGGGGGGGGGGGGGAGAAACTCCTTATCAATGGTTTGCATAATTACGGACATAGCGGTGACGTGCAACCGAGCGTGCGCAATAGCACTCAACTAGTTGCTAAGAGGATTGTCCCACGGGAACTTTTTGACAATAAAAAAGCTTTTCAGGCAAGAAATTCGCACCTAAAATTAGTATGCATGATAACATGTTGTCTGATTTCGCTTCGCCTCGTGTATTACGATAAACATTTTCATCCGCGCTTCCCGTTCCAGTAGTAGCACTACTGACCGTATCCGAAAGACTCTCGCTGGATCCTCTCGCTGTAGCATATAAATGCAGCTCAGACGGATTTTTCGCTTGTTGTTTCACGCTGCCGAGTTGGCGGCGTGAAAGATCAAGCCAAAAATCCGCCAGCGCTGTGTTTGCAGGCTACACGCGTACAGCTCTACGCTGCGAGCTTGAAAAAGTTTCCCGGGTTAGAAAACAATGAAGTTTTGGTTGACGTCATTCTTAGCAACGGCTTGATTGACACAGGATTCGCCCTGTTGGTCTGTTGCCCGGCACCGCTATGTCCTCAAAGAAAAGTTCCGGCTTTCTATCCCCCCCCCCCCCCCCCCCCCCCCTGCCCCAGGCTCACGAACGAAAAAATAAAGCCCAGGCAGAATAGGGTTAAGCGGTCAACCTGTACTTGCGGTCAGAATGCCATTACCCGAGTGTGACCGCTTGATATTATGTTGCAAAATTGTTATAACTTCGGTGCAATTGAATGCCATTGCATGACAAGGCTTCAATTCAGGACGGGTCGAAAATAAGTCTTAATTCACTTTACAAGTCAATGACAAGTTAATTTGACATATATAATAAGGGACGGACCATTAGAAAAGTGATGGGTGGGGTGGGGGAAAAAACAAAAAAAATCCCAGGGAAAAAGTTCATGCAAAGAGGAAGGCAAAGAAAAAAATTCATGCAGAAGGAAAGGTCCTATTGTGTTTGTTATTTAATATATAAAATCTGCCAAAGTGCCTATTAAAAAAAGCGCTCCTGGCGTTTTAAAAATTCAAAATATTAGAGAGATAAAATCCCACTTTGGCGACTGCCGTTTGCCGCTTCTACGTCCCTACGTCCAAGTGAGTAGTTTCGCGTTTATCGTGAACTTGTGAATTATTTTTGATTTTTTTCTGATGGATTTATTTAATGATTAGAAGAAAAGTAAAGAAAATCGACTGCACGCTGACGTTTGCCATTTGCCGTATAACGAGGTGCTTAATATCTTGGGGCCCAGGCCCTCCTATATTATTGCATTTAAAAATATAGACTGAAAACTGCGCGCGCTCTGATTGGTTAAAAACCATGTTTTATCAAAGTATATAACATAGAAAAGCGTGTTTTATCGTTTCGCGCGCGTAAATCTATATTTTAAAGCACATAAAGAAGCCAAAACCATGTATTATACTGTCATAAAACACTCCGGGAATTTGAGAACACTTGAGAAATATAGAAAACACTCGCCTGCGGCTCGTGTTTTTTAAATTTCTCTCGTGTTCTCAAATTTCCGTCGTGTTTTATGACAGTATAATACATGGTTTTGGCTTCTTTATTTGTTAAATATAAAACACAAAAGCAAAGATAATGAATAGACCTTTCACTGTTCAAACGAAACTCATCTGTAAAATGACGGGGAAAAGACGGTCCAGTAAAAAGAGTGCACGTAGTATTAAATAAGAACATGAAGAAAAATTTCACTGTTAAATTCACGAATAGTATTATTCGCGCAAAAAAAAAAACGTGGCTTAGGCCGAGATATATGTAATATCAAGTTTTAGACGTATCAAGTTAACAAAACCTCAGAAATATTGCTGTAAGCACTAAAAATACCTGTCATTATACACTTGATCGAGATCGATTTTTTGACAAAATATCTCGTAGAGAATGCTGAAAATAGCATTTCCGAGCCTCTAGATTTAAAAATTTTCTGGTGGGGCATGCCCCCAGACCTCCCTAGAGGTTCGCGCCTCCGGCGTTCACTCGGCAAATTCCGTTCAGCCCCCCCCCCCCCCCCAGATCCTTTCCGGGCCACGTTCAATCGGACTCTTGCGCTAAAATACGGACTGTTTTGCAGTCTAATTTCTTAAATGCATGGTGAAATATGTGTTACTATACTTGCTGTTTACTACACACCACTACACGTTTTTTCTTACTTGTAAATATTCATGAACATTTGCTGGACACCAAGCAAATAGCTTGTTCAACCTGGCTCTTGATGGATCTCCTGATAACGCGGTAATTTGAGAATCCGTGATGTTACCGCTCTCCATGCCAACGGGTGGTGAACTGCACCCTATGAATGTGGAATACATAAAGGTTATTCAGCGGAAAGTTGTGTAATACGGTTGGGTATCAGTTTACGAGTCAGTTTTTATTTTTTCGAGCCTTTAGGCTATTATTTGTTTATAATACAAGGCAAATGTCCTATCCCAGTACACGACGATCGTAGCTTCACAGGTGTCATTGGAGCTTCGTTTTGAAACGTTTAAGCAATGGAATGCTTTGTTCAGCTTAGTTATACCACACAAAAGTGTTTTGCTTTCAATATTCGTAGGTTTTTGGACACTTTGACAGATAATCTCGTTGAAATACCCACTTTTATAGTCCACACGCTAAACAATAGAAATGTCCATCTTGTTTTTTTCTTTCTTAGAGTCAATTGTCACATTTGCTATATTTGGAAGAGAGTGGTAATTCAAGACTTGAAATACCACTCTCTTCCAAATATGGCAAGTCAAGAGTGGTATTTGAGATAAATTCAGCTCGTTTTGACCAATCAGCGTTCAGAAATTTCTCAGCCTGTATTATAACTATTATCAGAGGTCTATAACTAGAGGTTTCCATCTCTGGTGTTGGGTCTTGGCCCATCAGATTCGCAGTTAGGCTATTTTTAGACATTTTTCGCGCGAAACCAGCAGCCAATCACGTTGAACCATTTTTAATATGCGAGCGCTACGCAAAGGCAGAAACTTTGCCGGCCAAGGAAAAGCGAAAAGCGTCACAGCAGAATGTAATAATTGTTTAAATACTTCACTAAATTTAGGTCAAACTTCGGTATACTTTTTGTAAAACTATAAATCGACTGAGTGATTTTTCAGTTCAATCTAAATGAAGCATGATTTGTATGAATTCGGCGGCAAAACTTGGCGCGGTGTCCAGTTGGCAAGTTGAATGAAAAGAAAGCAAGACAAAGGTTTCTCCGCGGATTAATCTTCGCTCAATCTCTCCAAAGTTTCGTATATTCTGGAAAATTGTGCAGATGGTTCAGCTTAACATGGGAAGATTCGAAATAATTGTGGAGCTGAACATTATATTCATTTTACAAGTTGAACGGACAGCTATACGCAGCCGAAGGTTTCACTCGTTTATACGGCGGGCAAAACTTGCGCGACAACAGAATTAACGAACTGAGCTTGAAATCAAGTTCATTGAAGTAAGAGAACAAAGGAAACCCTCAATATCTACATCGATGGAAAGAAAGAGAATTTCACTGTGAAGTGATCTTTGAATGATTGACAGTCACGAACGCTTGACGAACTGCCGTAAGCTTAAGTTATAAGCTTATAAGCTTAACTGATCCATGGATATTTATTGTGCTGATTTTAAAACAAGCCTCGTCGAAATACAAGGTAACAATACTGAATAGACTAAGCTTAAACTTGTGTTGTAAACAGGTTTTCATTCTTTGGACGAATTAATTGTGTCCGCGGTCTTCCCGTAAATTAATTTCAGGCTGTCTTTAGTACTCTTTCAGTCGCATTAGTTGTACATTTTACAGGCATTTCCCATTAAATATTTCGTTCCAAACTTCGTGCATTATTTAGTAGAATAAACTTTTGTTTGATTTAGAAGGGCCAAGGCTTTTTACTTAGTGATTTTAGCCATCTTTTCAATCGACGAACAAACCGTCTTGAACAAAAATTGTCGAGCTAGCGCGTTCACTGACCATATTTGTCAGGCATGGTGCGTGATTGGCTGCTGGTTTCGCGCGAAAAATGTCTAAAAATAGCCTAACTGCGAATCTGATGGGCCGCGCGCAATGCTTGATGGAAACCTCTAGTTATAGACCTCTGCTATTATAATAATTTCAGAGGGCATTTAGAAAAGGAACCAAAGACAGTAAGCGATATCTTGAACACTGCCGGCGTCGCGTCGGCGTTTATTTCATTGTAAATGTTCACATAAACTTGGCAGAAAACCGCAAAATTCGTCAAGGAAAAATTACAGAATTCCATAAACAGCAAATAAGTTGTCATTTAGAAGTATTAAAAGTAATTGTGCAATTACTGAACTGACAATTTGGCATAAAATATTTTGCCCTGAACTGAGCGGGTTTCGCTCGAGGAAGACAAACTTACATTCAATTCGCCGCCGTGTATGGAGATTCTTCCTCGAGTTTCTATAAGCCCTCTTCAACTAGCTGCACTGAGAATTTGCTTCTTCGTTAGGTTTATCAGTCATTATCTCGTCAGTCAATCAGTCATTATCTCTAGTTGCAGATGGCAGCGCTTCGAGTCAAACGGCGCTTTAAATTGCTGCCAGCACAATCTCGTTCCCAGAGTCCTCATTACCCTTGTCCTGCGGTGGAGCGGCCAACAAGGACCTCTGGGATAGACTGATCCGCCTGACTTGCGCAGTAAGACCGGAAGTGCAAGAATCTTGGCGTCCGTTAGTTGAAACATGGGGTCGAACAAATGCGCAGTAGAGCCGGAAGTCCAAGAATCCTGTCATGGCAGATCGCTTCCACCCAGAGGTCCTTGTTGGCCGCTCCACCGCTGGATAAGGGTAACGAGGACTCTTGGAACGAGATTGCTACCAGCAAGAAAACGGCACGAACAGTTGAATGGTTTCCAGTTCTGATTGGCTGGCTATGTTATTTTCTTGTTTCTGATTGGCTCAGTAGCCCGCTGAATTCTCCATTTTAGCCCGCAAAATACGCCACAATGCCCGATGAAGTTATTATAATAGAAGCTTATACGCATATGGCATCAAAACTTCGCGGGAAGTTGCATGTCGATCAATTCAGTTTCATGTGCCATCTGCTATTAAGTGGTAAAGGTAATTTGCTAACTGTAAACCTTAAAAATCCTCCCTTGATATCTCCACGTCTTCTTATTTTTCCATCAGTATTATAAGAGAAGAACACACATTTTGATCGATGTCCATTAAGAGCGGACGTATATATCGACTAAGGCTAACTGTTATCCTTCGCCTAAATTAAGAAAAATCTGATTGATTTTAGAAAATTATTTCTTGCAATAGACTACAATAGTGCCACTAGACCTACATTCTGGCCAAGTTTGAGGATATACAATGTTTTTCAAACAGCAAGCCTTAGTCGATATTTACAGACGG
Source organism: Desmophyllum pertusum (assembly GCA_029204205.1). NCBI lineage: Eukaryota > Metazoa > Cnidaria > Anthozoa > Scleractinia > Caryophylliidae > Desmophyllum > Desmophyllum pertusum. The sequence goes on along the minus strand of MU827304.1, from coordinate 2,688,053 downwards.
GCGCTCTTAACAGTTCTAGAATGTTGTCCTGATTACAAAGAACCTCTAGTACCTTGCATACAGCCATAGAGCTCTACTCTCAGGGATATGTGTAAATTCCAAGCTGTTGGTCGAAAACGGATGTAACGTGTTCTGATTGGCGGATTTATTTCATGATAAATAACAGTGTTGCGGTCTGTGTTTCCAGTAAATTCCTAAATCAGGAAAAGGTAAATATTGTAAGACCTTGTTAGTGCATATGCTTAAATTACCGTACCCAAATTCGGAATAAACCAATGGGAAGCTCAGTGAATCTGATTGCTCGCGGTTATTCAACAAATCATACTAAAAACAATTCAAATCTGAAAATATACGTTCTTCTTCTTCTTTTTCTTCTTCTTTTTCAAATTCACCGCACAGGAGAAGGAAAGGAGAACATTAAATGCCACGATCCTCAGATTTTATCATCACTTCAATAGATTGGTCACTTCCATAGACTGGATATTCCTTTAGAGAAATAGTTCTTTAGCTTCAGAAAGTAAACACTTTAATTTCGAAAATTGATTCGGTGTGAGACAGAGAAGTCAGTGTAATGAACGCCGTTGAAAATATTTGAGCCAGAAGGTATAAATTTCTGAATCTTAATAATCTTAGTAATGTTAACTGGTTATTTTAATAAGTTTGTATTGTATTGTAAGTTTGTAATAACACATTGCAAAAAATATGAGTCCTCACAGCCGACAGTTTATTCTACAAGAATATGGTCTACTCGCATCTTACCGAGTTGTAAAGCTAGAACGTAATTCATACAATTATACGCATCTGCCCGTGTAAAAGTGTGGCTGTACTAAGTGACGACAAGGAACTACTCAACCAATCCACGTTTATAATAAATTAATTGAACAAAAAGTAATAATAATTTTAATATTAAAACTGCTTGGAAATGAAAGATATGTTCCTATCAGGCATGATTTCATTAAAACTAGGAATTTGAAAGTGATTGCTGGCGACATGAATATCGTCCTTAAAAAGAACTAAGACTGACAGGCGATGGTGCTGAAGCAGAATATTTCTATAAGTCTGAGCGATTTCTGAAGCAGTCAAAAATAGGCAAAGTGCTAAAATTCAGACTACACGCCAGCAACGCAATAGCTCATGTTTCCATGCGATGTTAATCTGGTTCAAGGAACGGCCTGAATTAATTAATGTTACACTCCAAAACACTCCCGCGTACGTTCGTGTCCAATACTTTCGAAGACTATAACAAGACAGCATTTTAAAGCAAATAAAATACGATTCAATTGACTGGGTATACTTAGCAAGACCTTGGTCTCAACTCTGCTTCATTTTAAATAAGATAGTTTCACATGTGTGTTCCATTTGATGGTATGGTCTATGTGCGCGAATAAAAGTGACGTTGCATAATAGACGAATGTAGGTGACGTCACACAATCGTAGACCGCAATATCGCTTATATCCACAAAACAGGACCACCAACACATGCACAGGACTTCCAGAATACTGTGCTGTCTCGCTAAGGCTTGTCAGCAATAATCACTACCTGAAATGATGTGAGCCGTATTTGGTAGATCAAAAATTTCACCTTGTCTGCAGATTGTCCTTTCTCTCTGTAGTACTGAAAGTCAACTCCGTCATCACTGTATTGCAGCTTGTACTTAGCTACCCACTGTAGGTAAGGGCCATTCCTTCCCTGCGTCGCTACTCGTGTTACTGACACGTTTTGAACCAGATTAACCTGGAGCCATTGATTAGCGTCATTGTTGGCAGCTACCCAAGCTCCTTCTTTGCCTGCGCCTGCTTCTAAGTGAAGCCTGCCCTGGCTGGCGGCACGATTAGCATCCCATTGTGAAGACGCAGTAATCTGACCATCAGGGATTCTCCTGGTTTCCATGCCGAGAGCTTCTTGACAATCTAAAGGTGCATGTTAGGAAATCAGTGCAAAAGGAATGTCACTGATTGAATCATTAAGCAATAGACCACAATTTATATGGGTTTAGCGGCGCAATAAACCCACTTGGGATGTTGTGAGAACACTCGAAAAGCTTGTAAATCACGAACCGTTAACTTAGGCGAGTGATTTACAAGTTTTTCGAGTGTTCGCACAACATACCAAGTGGATTTATTGCGCCGGTAAACCCAAAGAAAGTGTGGTCTATTGCTTTTATGAAATAACTATGGAAAACATTTGTCAAAGAGAGAAATAATTTATTCTAATATCGTGATCAAGTTGCTTAAATAATATTCTCATTACATTCATGGAATGGCGCGAGAAACCAATCACAGCGGCTGAAAGAATGAAAACACAAATTCAGATCCACGGCCAAAATCCGCCACGGATCCAAACATATCTCACCACGAGTCTTCTGTAGCTTAGTCATACTAGGTTCGACTTCTGTTGGGAAAACTCGGAATTATTTTTCCGAGTAGCTTGTGTCACGATTCTCAAGAATGTTAATATATCTTGAAAGAAACGTTTCTGTCCTATATATTTCTGGCTCAGTACTACAATCCTGAAATACTTATAATATGTTGGATTTCCGAGATTTTATGATCTAGTTCGACAAATGTATTTGGCAAAGACGTGATTGGCTAACTGACATCCAAATACTATTAATATCGGTTGGTAAATTATGGTGACGTTTCCTTTGCCCTTGAATATTTCGCGTCTCATTCATTGGCCTGACACCTCTCTCCTCCGCAGAGGCTTCCTCTCTCTCCAGCCCCGCGCGCTTTGTATTTCCCTCTCCCCAATCTTCCCTATTCCCTATTATCCCGAGAAGCCTCTGCGGAGGAGAGAGGCCTGACACTACAGCGTCCGACGTCACACTCTCCATATTTGTTTTCAACCTCAAAGAGAAATTGATATTTTAAAACATGATCCGATTATTAAAATAAATTCCTCATTTCGAAAAGTATTGACAATGAAATATTGCTATTTATTATACGACATAGCATTTTAGAGTGCGAATACGCACCAAAACGAGTGCAAATATGATACCGTATTACACGGGTCTTGGTCCTCCTGACCACGCGCTACGGAAAACACTTTTGAAAGCCTATATTTTAGGAAAGAATTATGTCGTATAATAAACAATTTATTCATAGGCTGTTATGTTGCGTTAAGGCCGGTTTACACGCTACGATTTATCGGCCCGATCTGTCGGCACACACTCGTATTACTTTGCATTAAAAAATAGAATTATGTATCTTACACTGCTATGCATCGATATGCAGTTGAGAACATTCACGTGCGAAAAGTGATTTCGTTTTCTTCTGATTTTGATACCCGTAGGAGAGTTTACATTTCGACAATCATCCTTAGCCTTATTGCTTTTATATAGTCCTACTGAAAAGGAAACATTCATATATGGTCTCAAACATCCTTGTTTTTTAATATTTAAACAATAGAGTGTTTCTGTCGAGGAACTATCGGCTGATAGTTGCCCGCGGAAATTTTATGTTCTAAAAAACAAATATTAGCCCGAGAACGAAGTTCGAGGGCTTATATGCTAGTTTTTTAGAACATAAAATTTCCAAGGGCAACTATCAGACCGATAGTTCCGAGACAAAAACACTCTATTGTCGTTATTGTTCACCACTAAATTTTCCGTGCGGCGTCCTAAATACACTTAGCTATGAAGGTGTGCCATGATTACAATAAAATGACACACCAGCTAATTTACAGGTATTCCACATAAATTAAAATTAAAAAATGAATAATATAATATATGAGTAAAAATATAAAAATACAAGTCATGAAATACAATCTAAAGTCATTATACGTTATGCTAAAAAGTAAAAACGATATACCGTAGTCATATGTACAATCAATGAGTTAACAATAAATAGTAAGTTAGGTTAAAAGGTCAATTTTCATGATATCGTTTTTAAAGGCCTTAAAGCTTTTGATAGTTCTAGAATCGGGTAACAAGTTCCACAGCTTTGGCGCTAGGTAACGCCGCGATTTCTGAAAAACTGAAAAATAATTTATTTATTGAAATTTCTAACACACTGCGACGCTTTGAGCTTTCTTTGTGTATACAAAAAATAATTTTGTTGTTTTCTTGTAAATACGGACAAAATAAGAAATAAATACTTAGCTTTTCTCCTCAACCTCGACCCTTTTTGCGCCGGTGAGTAAATTCTCGCTACTTTTGAATTCTTTCAACTGTTAATAGCTCAAAACTGCACAAAACGGAATGATGTTTTTCGCTCACGCGGGCACTATCCATCCGGGGTTTTATGCCCGACGGGCACTATCGCCTGACAGTATCTCTCCACGGATGAACACTATCACGTCACGTGATCGATTCAAGCCAATCAGAATCACAGAAAATTTAGTGGTGAACTATATTGTCCTACTTTACCTTTCAGACAGCCATAGAGCTCCATCCTCATTGATATAAGGCGATACCAAGTCTGTGGTCGAAAACGGATGTAACGTGCTATGATTGGAGGGTTTAGTTCATGATAAACAACAGTGTCCTGGTCCGTATTTCCAGCAAACGTCTAAATGAGTAATTACAAGTTGGACAATTGTTAGGGGTATATCATTCTGCACTGAGTTAATCCTCACTCCCTCAACTCTCGAACATAGCCTTAGAAACAAACTTCAACTCTTTCATTACCGAAAAAAATAAAGATATAGAGCAGTGGTCGGATCTTTTTTTTTTATAATTATTGATTAGAAAGTCATCAGGAATTTCAAAATCATAAATTTCTCAGACATGATTTACTTAACATGTTTGACTACTTTACTTTGTTAAAAAAAAACCCTGAGAAACTATAAGAAATAAAATATAAAATAAAATAAAAAGGGAACAGCGAAGTTCATCCAAGTCTATATCACCTTGTCTGTAGTTTGTCCTGGTTCCCTGTAGAACTGGAATTTAGCTCCATCGTTACTGTACTGCAGTTTGTACTTTGTTACCCACTGACTGTAAACGTTTCTTCCTTGCGTTGCAACACGAGTAACTCTGGTGTTCTTGTTACCTAGATCAACCTGAAGCCATTGATTGGCATTATTGTTACCAGCCACCCAAGCTCCTGATTTAACTCCGCTCACGTCTTGAAAGTGTAGTCTGGCCTGGTTGGGAGCATTATCTATCACTGGATGAGGCCATTCCGAAGAAGCAGTGATTTGGTCATCAGAGATTCCACCGGTTTCTATGCCGAGAGCTTCTTTACAGTCTAAAGGTTTCATAAGGTCGACAAAAATACAATGTTAATAAAACTTTAAAGAACGTATTTGTTTGGCGCAATTTAAAAGTTATTCAACTAACTATATTTCTAGCCCAAGTTTTCTATAAGTGATATTAGTTTTATTTTGCCGTTCTTGGCCATCATTGATCACGTGGCGAATTATTTGTTGCAATGGGCACTATCAGGAGTTATAATCCGCCAAATATTTTTCTCGCGCGTGATTGGTCTAAGCACGTCACGTGACGCAGCCAAAACTGGAAAATCTAGTTATCCGGTGATATTCCCCAAGTGATATTCCCCCAGTTTTTAAAATTTGCGTTTCACGTTCGCAAGTTCAGTTTTCGTCTCAAATAATTGTTTTGAACAGACTAGAAATATTTTTGAACGCCAACATAATTATTTTGATGTTTAACAGCTTGGCCGACCGAGATCTTCCACGGCAAACAGAGCGGCCTTGCGAAAAAAATATTTGAAGAATAATAACTACAATAGCCGCCATTTGGCTTCAAAAATATGCTCGGATATTTGTCCTTGGACATTATCTGTTCCTCGAAGCTCACAGTTTTCCTCGAGCTTCGCTCTCGGAAAACTGTTCGCTTCTCGGAAGAGATAATGTTCCCAGATAATTTTAGGAAAGTAATTAAGTTTGGCTATGATTCCTTGAATGTAGTTAAAAGCACGATAAATTTGAAATCAGCGCGGGCACTTTCTGCCAGCCAACAGTGATATTTCATATAGGTTTCCTGGTCACGTTCGCATCGGTTCGGTTTTCTCTATACCATGTAACAGATGTAACTTAAGAACATGTTTAGAATGTTTTCAGGCTGAAATCGCCAAAAAATAAGAACATTCGGTCTTGGTTCAGCCTCAGCTAAAAAATTAGACGTTCTTGCTCATGCAGATGCAAAATGTTAGACGATGATCATTGAAATAGGAATCTTTTATTACCTTGCAGACAACCATACAGTTCCACCCTCATTGATATAGAACCATACCAAGTCTGTGGTCGAAAACGGATATAACGTGCTGTGATTGGTGGGCTTAGTTCATGATAAACAACATTATCCGAGTCTGCGTTTCCAGCAAATTCCTAAATCGATCAGAAAGATGGAAAATCGTTAGAGATCTAACATGAAATGAATAAATGATCATCGCAGTTGTGATCTAACATGTTAAAATTCCCGATCATGCCGCTCTCAAAACAAACGAAAACTTGGCAGAGGTTGGATACATAATTTCAAATTGGAAATCTGCTCAGTTGAAAGAAATTGTAGCCATCATTTGGCCCAGAGTTTGTTCAATTCCTGCATGTTTTTTTTTTTTACAAAATTCTCACTACCTGCACATGAAATGGATTTCTGATATGAATTTTTACCGTGAAGAGCGCCTTATCGTTGTCACTCGGCAAACTGGTTTTTGATTAATTTTTGACAACTTTTTTATCCTTTTGATAACTTTTTGATGGTTTTCGTTTCAACTGGCGGATCAAAATGCGAGAACTATGAGAGGCATTCGCGTTCTGACAATTGACATCTCCGCCTCCCAAAATTCTTGTAATTTGATTTGCTAGTGTAAATGGAAGCCATCAGAAATTTATCAAAAAGTTGTCAAAAATTAATGGGCGATCTTTACTGTAAGAAATAACAAATTTAGCTAATCAAGGTTTCACCTTGTCTGCGTCTTGTCCCTGTTCTTTATAGTATTGGAAGATCACTCCATCATCGCTGTACTGCAGCTTGTACTTAGTTACCCACTGACCAGAGCTGTACGCATTCCTTCCCTGCGAGGCTACACCTGTTACTGTCGTCTTGTGACCCAAATCAACCTGGAGCCATTGCTGTAGATTTTTGTAGAGAACTGACCAAGATCCTGACTTGGCTCCATCAGCTTTAAAGTGTAGTCTACCCTGGGTGGGTTCATGATTGATATCGTATTTAGAAGAGGCGGTAATTTGTCCGTCAGAAATAAAACCGGTTTCCATGCCAAGAGCGTCTTTACATTCTAAAGGTTTGATGAAAATGGTATAAATACGTTACCGAGATGCACATATTTATAGATAGCAAAATATCCCATCTCCCTTCTTTTGTTTTAACTCATTTTTCTCCCTTCTCCCTATTTTTTCGGCCATTTCTTCTTCCTCCCTACTCTTTTAAGCCGTTTCTCCCGCCTTCCTTACTTTTTCGGTTGTTCCTCCATCTTCCCTAAACCGTTCCTCGCCCCTCTACCCTGTGCTTCTTTCGTGCCTCAGATGATTTCGAGAGAAAAATAGATTGCAAATAGTGGCAAATTTCGGGCACAGCAACTTCAAATCTTACTTTGCGTTAACAAGTATTGTTGCATAAAATCTAGTTTGATGCAAAATCGGGAAGGACGGTGTCATTTTTATCATGTTTCCGCTAATATATTTAGGAAAAACACAGGTGAATATACATGGCCATCCGAAATGCCTAAAAGACTTTACTTATGGTAGCTTATGGTAACCTCTAACATTTTAAATGACGTAAAAAGGCTCAATTTTGGCGGTCGAAAGCTAAGATATTACGCTTTGAAAGCTGCTTTGAAAATTAACGAACTAGAACATTTGCGAAAATTAGGTTGTTGAGGTTGACGAAGTAGCATGCCACACCTAATCTTGTCGTGTAGCCAAGATACATTGAGGTTTTTTGCCGGATAATCCTTCTCGCACTATTTTGGACAACCGCCGGACAGATCATACTCCCATTACAAGACATGTATTCGCACACCTAGTTGTCAATCAACCACCAATTGAAAGCTTTTTTGAAGGTGTTTGATTGACAAGTGGCAAACAACCTACCTGCGCCTTTGCTACCACCGCGCGTAACTACTGGGAAATTAAAATGAATTTTATAAATTGCAAATGCTTTCAAAGGACATTCTTATACAAATATTATTTTTAGTAAGAATGTTTTGTGAAAGCATTTGCAATTGATATGGAATCTTTTGGTTTCATGTGAGTTTGAAGCATGATAAAGTCAGCGTCATCGATACCTAGACGTCGTAGTTTAAGAAATTGAGAATAAGTGAGTGGCATTTGAGTGAAGACGATAGATGAAAGGAAGGGGAAGAAGAAGAAGTTGCTTGCTTCCAAGTCTGACAGAATAAAGACACAGCTTAAAACATCATATGCAACACTGGACAAGGAGGTCAAGAAAAGTGCAAGAGTGGACAAGAAGGCCTACATAGAGAGGATGGTGGAAGAAGCAGAAACAGCAGCTTCAAAGCAGGATATTGGGACTCTCTATAGGATCACCAAGACATTGACCAAAGGGTTCCGATCAACAGACACGCCAGTGAAAGACCAGCAAGGAAACACAATCTCCAAGGAAGAAGACAACCTAAGATGCTGAAAGGAACACTTCGAGAAGGTGCTAAATAGAGATGTTCGGGAGATAGAGGCCACCATCACACCAGTACTGCAACTGCACTAGACATCAGCACAGAACCACCAAGTGTAGATGAAGTCAGGAGGGCTATAAAATCACTTAAGAAAGGGAAAGCACCAGGAATGGATATGGTACATGCTGAGATGTTGGCTGAAGACGTGCTGACACCGGTAGTGCTTATCGAGATTCTTCAAGACATCTGGGAATCAGAGGATGCACCACAATCCTGGAAGATAGGCCTGATCGTGAAGCTTTCCAAGAAAGGAGACCTCACCAACTGCAACACCTGGAGAGGAATTATTCTACTGTCGGTAACCTGCAAAGTCTTGAGCCAAGTCATCCTCAACACTCACTGTAGATCCCATACTTCGCAAGGAACAGCTGGATTCAGGAAGGGGAGGTCGTGTGCTGACCAGATCTTTACACTACGTCAAATCATGGAGCAGAGCAACGAATGGAATACAACGGTATATGCATTTTCATCACCTTTGCAAAGGCATTCGACAGCATCAATCGACCTGCACTATGTAGAATCCTCGAACACTATGGAATCCCAGATAAGCTTATATCTATCATCAAGATGCTGTACACCAACTGCAGTGCCAAAGTCATCTGTGGAACCAGCCTAATGGAAGATTTCTCCATACGCACAGGAGTAAAACAAGGATGCTTGCTTTCTTTCTTCTTTTCTCCATCTGTATAGACTGGATAATGAAGGAAACAATGAGTAGTGCAAGGAGAGGAATTGCATGGACCTTCAATAACACACTAGAGGATCTCGACTTTGCGGACGACATCGTCCTGCTTGCACAGCGCCATCAGGACATCCAGGAAAAAACCCAAGAACTAGCAACAACAGGTAAACAGATTGGCTTAAACATCAACGCCGACAAGACAAAAATCATGAAGGTCAACGCACGACCAGACCACCCCGTCATCAATGGCAACAGAAACATTGAGGAAGTACAGGAATTTGTGTATCTGGGAAGCAAGATCACAACTGAGGGAGACTCGGAGGTGGACGTTCGCCATCGGATATCCAAGGCCAGAGGAGCTCTTGTAGCACTGAAAAACATCTGGACGTCAACGAAGATCAGCACCAACTCCAAAGTAAGGATCTTCATGAGCAACGTCCTTGGAGTTCTCCTGTATGGGGCCGAATCTTGGAAAGTGACGCAGTCCATCAGCCACAAACTGGACGTGTTCCAAACAAGATACCTCAGGAGAATACTGCGTATCTTCTGACCAAGAACTATCACAAATGAGGAACTCTACCAGAGAACAAACACCACTCCACTTTCCACCGAGATAAAACGAAGGCGATGGCGTTTGATTGGGCATATCAACAGAATGGATCCAAATGCAATCCCACGGCAAGAGTCGCCATGAGATGGACTCCACAAGGGAAAAGAAAGAGAGGTCGGCCAAAAGAGACCTGGCGCAGATCAGTAGAGAAGGAAATGAAAGAGCAAGGATGGACATGGGGCGAGATTAAGAAATGGTCAACTGACAATTTGAGTGATAGGCTCTGGTGGTACAATTTGGTCAAAAAAATGTTTGAGCCCTTGAAGTCCTTCGCTATTTGGAATTACACTGTATGCAATACCTTTGTGTTCATTAGGGAACACATTTTTGTTTTCGTTGGCGAAGTTGAAAATTTCCAGCACGTGGTTTGTGGTTTTTTTTATTCTTCCTCTACGGAACAGGCAACTTAATTTGTGGGCCGTATACTGGAGTGCGAGGCTTCAGTGCGAAGAAAACAAAAAAAACATGTTGCAAATATGATTGACACAGAAAAGTCAACATGATTTGTTGAACTGCGATTCTTCCTTAAATTCAATTGATTACACAAACTCCTAACAATACAACAGATTATATTAATGTTTACAGCAACATTTTCCAACCCGGCCAATTACACAAAAATGCTCACACGCGCCACTAGTTCCATACAGTAATGATACTCGTTTTTAGTAATTTAGTAAAAAGTCTTATGATCTGTTGTTTTACCTGCTTGTTCTCCGCCTGAGCAGGCAATCTGGAATTGAAGTGATATAATTAGGTCCGTTAAGTTAAATATATTGGTTTGTGGAACGTTACCTTGATGGGAAACTGAGGGGAAAAATTAAAGCATAAGTAACGAAATTATCACGGTTAGCTAAATTTATTTCGTTTTTAAATATTTGAAAGTTCCGTAGCCTCAAGCTTTTCGTGCGCCTTCTTTTCGTTTCTACATGCATTGGTTTAACATGACAGCTGCTACCGCAGTTATTAAAACATGAACAAGTTTAATTAACAACACTTAAAAGCAAACCAGGTGCTTTCCGCCGAAACCAAAACCAAAAATAGCTTTCCACTCGAGTACAAATCTGCGAGAGTTTTAAAATGCGGCAATTTGAACATGTTGCTCGTTATTCATTTTATCTTTATGTCTTGGTACTTTTTTCATCCAACTGGCTTCGTATTTGGACGGTTGATATAAATGAAAAGGAATCGGCTCTCACTGGTTTGCCACTAGTCATATCTAATCGACTGTCTCAATTAAGGTAGCAACGTAAATATATATATACACAGTTACCTGTCAAGTAATTTTCCGATTTTCAGAAAAGTAACTTTCAAGGCGCTGCTTATCCATCGTATTTTAAGAGAAATACCAAAATGTAAAGTAGAATACCCAGAATTAATATTACAGAAAAAAATTGGCGATTATTTTCTACCATATTTTCAGTATTATTCAAATCTTGTGCCGGGGTTTTATTCAGTTGCCGAAAAATAGAATAGGATACCCAGAACTACAAAAATAATTACCAATTATTTTCTACAAGATTATTTATATCACTTAAATTTGGTGACTCAATATTTCATTAAATATGATTCATCGGTTTAGGCCCAAAACTGAATACTTTTAACTAAAACATTTTATTTTATCTCACTTAAAACTCAGTTTTATATTACTACTGACGTTTTATAAAATGTGACTTTTTAGTATTAAGAATAACCAAATAAATCATATAAATATACAACACAACAACAAAATTTACTTACCAGAAGCATTAGAACGAACAACAGTGATTTCACTCGCATCTCCAGGTTCCCATATAACATTATCTTCTTGATAATCATTTCAGAACAAAGAAAAAAGAAGTGGACAAAAAAGCGCTAAAACATAATTAGCAATGGCAACTTGCAGTGGGAATTAAAACAAATCTGAAATAGTTTGACAATTTTTAGTCAGTCTCCCTTCTAATTGCCATAGCTCAGTAATGCAAAAGGAAAACACTAAAGTTAACTTTGTGATTCAGGCTTCCCGCTGATGTTTATTTTATGCCCGTTGCTTGGAAAATGAAAGTTTGTTAATATTCTTTTGACAATATTTAATTAGGCGCGCTTTAAAAAAATCTGTATATCATTGACGGTCAATCTGCCCAGTATGAGGCTAGAAACGTAGAGTAAATCAATTCGGAAGATAATAATATACATACAACAATTTCCGCATTCTGATTGGCTGAGAACATGCTAATTTATCCCAAATTGACAGTGCAAAAGTTGAAATTGACAGTGCAAAAGTTGAAATTGATAGTGCAAAAGTTGAAATTTACAGTGCAGAAAGTGGAAATTACGCATGAATTACGGCAGCTTGATTCGGCCAAACAAAATGGCAGACAAAAGAGACAAAATGCAAAGACGTGCAAACAATGCAAAATACAGAAATAACAGATTATCAACAAAGTGCAGAAGACGAGGGATAAACACAAAAGCTGCGAGGACAAACGAAAAGATGAGCGTGGACGGCGTGCAAACAAAATCTTCGTCGGGAAATACAAGTTTTTAAATTGTTCTCCAAAGCGAAACGTGATAAGAAGTTCGAAACAGATAGCCTATACAAACCGGAAACTTAGGGATGAAAGGTTCAATCATTCTGCTTTTTTGCAAACGAAAAAGCTTAGAGACTTTTGCAGTTGCTGAAAGAAAAGCTCGTTGAATATCAAAAGGTTGAAAATGCATTTAAGAGGCAAATCTAACCTGTGCATCGTCCAGACGGTGAAGATACTAAACTCAGGCAGAAACACGGAGTTGTACATGGATGTCCTCCTCTGCTGTCGTTTGGTGGCTTTTAAGCTCAATATTTTGTCATTCTGGTTTGAGCATCATGTGCTGAAGGTCGCTCAAAAAAAACGGTGAAGCTTGAAGTGTTTTCTGCTCGGCGTACTCTTCGGCGTAGATAACTAACACGGCACGGAGTTCGTGGAATTTCTCAAACCCACCATAAAACAGTTAAGCCTAAAGCGGCAACAAAACCTTGGGAATTTTCATCTTTTGCATGTAAATTCTGGTTTTCAATTCGACGAAGATTGATGTGGTGGATTCGTAAAAGCTTTTCATGCAGCTCTTGCAGAGAGTACATGAACATTTACGCATGAATAGCCCTTTTCACGGTTAACCTGAAATATTTGCATAACAATACAGTTAAACATAGAAGCGAGGCAATTTCGGGCACAAGCTGTAAAACATCGTGATTTTCTTGAGCTCCTTAAACTATGTTAGCATAAAAATAGTTTTAAAACGGAGAAGAACTAAATATACAACTATTTTAGTTAAAGTTTGCCGTAACGATCGTAATCCGATCTCCCTGTTGCTTATGCGAGTCTACTCTTAATTAATAGAGAAAAGTTGTTTTACAATTTTTTCTAAAAACAACGTAAACTAAAAGAATTGTAGTTCTTCTACATTTTAAAACTGTCTTATACTAAAAGAGTTGAAGGAGTTCAAGAAAAACACGATGTTTTGAAGCTGCCTCGCTTCTATGTTCAAGTGTATTGTTATGCAAATATCGCAAGTTAACCGTGAAAAGGGCTATTAACACGTCAAATTTTCAGCCAATAAAGTTGCAGGAGCTTGACATTAGAATGTGGTCAAAAAAACTATCAAAGCGTGACCAAAATTGTTGTATGTATATTATTAACAAGTAATCACATGATTTTTCTCGTGCAATTTTGGAATAAATGAGCACTCGTAAATTTTTCAAAGACAACAAACGGGGGCTACGGGCTCGTGCAATTTAGTTAGTCTTTGAAAAATTTTCTCGTGCTCATTTATTCCAAATTGCACTCGAAATCATGTGATTACTGGTACTAATTATAATATACATCCAATAATATCTACACCTCACCCTGTGAATTCGCACGAACCATTAGGTCACCTTTGGAACCTATTTGGACATTACTGTCGCCTATGACAATTTTGATGACTCATTTTGGCGTGTGATCTAAAGGAGCTTTGACATTATCCTCATCTACGGTGTTGCCGATTGGGGCACAGCAGTTCATGAGGTCACTCTCAGACCCTTGAAATTGAATCATGACGAGATGATCGATCTCTTACCACACTCAAGAACCCAATCAATCGAGACTTTGTTGTTGATGACTTAAAAGTGTTTGAGTGCTATTTGTGCTAGTGATTGTCACGTACAAAGGTAGCAAACTTGAAACACCTCACCGCACTACTTTTACAGCCTTTGGACTGAGTAAACATTGATGAAAAATTGATTAGTAAAAATTCCAAAGACGAGTTCGTTAGTCTCCTGACATCTGTGTGCGCCTTTAATTTCCTGTTGACGACCTTGTTTTGGACTGTTCAACGAGGGAGGGAGAATACATTGTACACAACCGCCGTGTTTTTCTATCTCTACTGATACCGGATTTCTTAAAGCCTGTTTTGTTTTTTGACCCAAATTCCCCGCACAAAGTCGCACGACGCGGAGAAACTGTTGTTGAGGGTATTGAGACCAACAAAAATAAATATACAACAAAAACAAGGTTTTTATTAACTAAGGCCCGGGTCGCACTTGCGGACAAGTTTTGAAATGTCCCAACATTTTCCAAAAAAATTGTCAGGACATATTGTCAGAGACATCTTGTTGAGTAACAAAAGGTTTAGTTACTAGCACAATAGCTTTTCACGTGCTATAAACCTCTTGAGACATTCCTCAGCTGTCCTCTGCAAAACAACGACGTGAAATGACCAAATTCTGGACTTTGGGGAGAACAGCTTTGTCCCTTCACAACATTATTAAAATCATGAAGTTGGTTCGACCTGTAACGATTACCAAAGAAAATTAATAGAAACAAACGAAAAAAACAATGCATTGTTATTCACATATTTTAAATCCAGTTTTGGTGGCGTAAACCATACTATACTTGCACACAGTCCTGTACGCCGCAGTAAATTGGAATCAAATATATGGCAACACGTGCTGTAAAATGCAAATTTGTTATTCCCAAAGAAAAACACAATGGTTAATCAAGCAAGCATTGTTATCTGGAGTCACCCGATGCGTGGTGAAGTGGCTTGTCCAGCTCCAGGGCAGGACTACGGGGCTTTTGAAGTTTTGTCCGTTTTGACAAAATTTGTCCGACTCACAACAAGTAGGTCGCACTTGTTTTGCGATTATTGTATCAAACAAATTTCAAAACGTGCACACGTGCGACGCGGGCCAATCATAGGACTGCGGCTTCTTTGTTATTTTATCTTTTTGGACAAGTTGTTCGTCCTGAAAACGTAGGTCGCACTCGTCTTTGCTATAATTGACGCTTAAATTGAAGAAATCCACTAAAGTTACCAAACTTGTCCGCAAGTGCGACCCGGGCCTAAGTAACATTAAAGCAGTTACAAGTCTCACTGGACTAATAAATACAATTGCGACCTTACTACAAATAGGACAAATTGTTTCTTATTCAAATCCAATGGAAATCATAATACTTGCAATAACAATTAAAACGGTCATTATTGACAATCACAATAATCACAATATTTACAGAAGATGTATCTAAAGAAGAAACATTATTAAAAATAAATAAAATAAATTGAATTGAAATAAAACATTCAAATTCTTCTTTTTGACAAAATATAATATGGAAGGCGTTAATAACTTACGTGTCAGCATTTAGCATAAATTATGTAGGTACAGTGTAAGCTCATTTATATACTTATAGATGGAAACTGTAAGACGGTTACTCGAGTTTCACAGTTTCTATTTTTAAATTTGTATTTCGCTCGATCTTCATGTATTTGTAGAGAGCAGACCTACGACTGAGTGAGACCATATAGATTTTTCTTTGTTTATCCTGTAGATGTTAGTACAAAAACTCAATTTAATAACCATTCTTCATTAATGAAGAAAATGGTAAATCAGATATCTTCTTTCCTTCTTTCTTGATAATTTGCATTCCTTCAACTTCAGGAGCTTCCGTAAGAACATTATTTTACCAAGAGCATATTCTGAAGATTTTTTTTATCACAAAGTCTCGTTTTTATTCAAGAATAAAGTACGACCGCGTCATGGTGGAGTCTTGATGAGTAAAAATTCCAAAGGAAAATTCAATATTCCGATCGCAAATTAATCGAGCAGTACAGTTACTGCCACTTTTGTCCGCCATTTTATTCCAAGAAAATCCACACTTGGCATGTGCTCGCGAACATTGTTCCCCAGACCAGATATGGTGGCTCTGAGGTATGCATGGAAATATACTACCAACAAGAAAAATACCAGAAATAAAGTGCAGTAAGTACTATACACGAAATCGGAATATTATTCTGAATTACTAAGCCTTCAATATTGTGTTTTAATTAATGTCAACTTGATGATTTATTTAATTATACAGTCAACTCTCGGCTCAAAGCGGACACCACTGTAAGGCGGACACCTCTCTAAGGCGGACATGGTTGGCTGGTCCCGACCGAATCAAGTTTCTCTTATTTTTCTGTAACGAAATTCTCTATAATTACTATAAGGCGGACAGCTCTTTAAGGCGGACAGCTAAAACTCTGCTGTTTTATCCATGATTTTGCATATTTTGTATATTTGTATGCAAGTGTAATAAATAAATAACTATAATACAGTTTTTATGACGGTGATATTTGTACTTGTTTTTTTTTTTAAATGTTAGTTAAACTGAAAACACTAGAGTTGGATAATAATTACAGTTATTCATGTGCCTTAGGCCCAGTTCAGACGCCGTACTTCACATGAGCCGAATCGAATTCGAATTTAGGCCGACCCAAATTAATTTAGACCGGCTGAATTGATTCAGACGCCGAGCTTAATTCAGCCGAACTTAAATTAATAGGGGAAAATTGCTGTTATACTGAAAAATACATTATAATAATTCATGCATTTGTTTCGGCTCATGTGAAGTTCGGCGTCTGAATCAAAGCCGATCCACAGCCATTATTCCCGGCTGAGCCAGGCGGGAAGAACGGCTGAGGCGATCCGAATTCATTCAGCCGTTCTGAATTGATTCAGACGCCGCACCTCACATGAAGTTAATTTATCGAATTCGATTCGGCTCATGTGAAGTACGGCGTCTGAACTGGGCCTTAATGACTGATGGTTTCAATCCACCAAGCTTCACATGAGTTATCTCAGATTCAAATTGAAATGCCATTGTAATATCTACTGATCTAGGTATTGATCACTTATTACTATAGCTTATGAATTTAACCAATCAGAGACTACCCAGATCTTGATAGTGCCATGCACCGACTTAATTCTTATGGAATTCTTCGGTTTGAATCTCAGGCATCTGTCTCTCTCACAAGGAATGGAATGAACGTACGGTAAGAGATCAGTCAACTAAAAAGGAGATTTTTGGCAAAATAGTATTGCTAGAAATAGTGACGATTACAATGATTACACTTACACGTATTTCTGCGTGCACTCTTACATTTATCATTTATACAACTTTAGTCCACCATGATAAATAATGGTTTACAAGTACAGTTTAATGTGGCTGGCGAATTTCAAGCTTTAGTTATACTATACTTTGCTTTAAGTATAATATAAGACGAATCTGTTGTGACAGATAGCATAGAGCTTCATAGTTCATGAGAACCCAATACGCCGTTTTTAAATAAACTCTTTAAATGGTGTTCTCTACAATGAAATAATTATAGTAAGCTTTTAAGATCTAATTCCTATCATACTTATCCTGTCAGTTTTGTGCTTAAAAGTTTTTGAAGACAAATTATTGATTAGAAAGAGTTGCATACATCTCATTATGTAGATATCACTTGAAAAGAAGCGGCTTCATAATAGTAAAAACCTTCCTGATCTTCAAGACTTGTCTTGTCAGCTTTGGAACCGCTCACTTCGCATTTCTTCAGCTGGGCGCTAAAATAGAATGACTTGCACTGCTCGGTTACCAAGCACAACTTCATACACTGTATGACGTCAGCTGCAGTTAGAGATGAAATCACGTGACCAGACAATGCTTTACCAGGGCCAATGGGAGTAAACAACGCTCCTGGGACTAGATTTAGAAAATAAATGTGCGAAAAAGGATTTAGCTTAGGGTATAGTTATTCGTACACTGTAACTTTTTGCCGATGACGAATTTTAATTTATTTTTAAATTCAGGCATAAATAATTCATATCCAAGGTAGATATGATACGTTGCACATATAACCAAGAAATACAACAACTTGTTCGCATATATAAGATACAATTATCAAACATCAACACAGTTGTGTGTAAAACAGGTATAGTACGTACGACAAAGTATAATTTATTTACTCAATTTAATTATACATATATATATATATGTGTATAAACAAAAAAAATAATAAGATAAATAAGATTAAACTACGTAAAACTACACTGTATAATTTGGAAGGTTTATACAGAACGTTAAGTTCCTTATGGAAGGTAATTGTTTGTGAATGAAGACTATACCTTCTGGCCAGGGTTCTCCGTAAACCTCCATTCTTGTACACGACCAGACGTACCATGTCAACGGCAGAAGCCGAAAATACCGAGCGTAAATCACTGGAATGTTATTCGTCTTCACTTCATGAAAATTGATATTTCCTTTGAGAACCTGCAAATTTAAAGTCGATTGTACGTAAGGCCGAACTTCTAGTAGAAGTTTCCCACTAAGACTTTAGGAAATTTAGAGCCCTTTCTTCCTTGACCGAGAAGCTTAAGGTAATAGTTTCTGTTGTTGTTGCTGTTTTGTTTCAGGCTTCACTTTACACGCCGAAAGTATACCGAAACATTTCTGGCAAGAACACAGTGAAATCCCAATTTCTCGAACCTCCAAAGGAGACGAAAATTGGTTCGAGAAATCGGGAGTTCCAAAGATCGAGCGTAAAATTACAGTGAAGCAAATCCATGGGAAACGCCTTTTGGTTCGAGTTATCGGTGTTTTTGAGAAATCGAGGGTTCGAGAAATCGGAATTCCACTGTACCGTGTTCGTTACGTAGGTTGTAAAATGCTGTAAATGTTTTATTACTTAAGTCCGACATTATTCTACAATAGAAAAACGTTTTCTGAAAATTGTCTTCTGTTACGTTACAGATTATGTCATTTTAATGGTCTATGCTTTCATCGTCCATAGTTGGGCATAGTTCTCGACAATGAACACGCCAGAATTCTACCAGTTATTGTAATTACCATATAATGCAACAACCATACCTCTGGGCTTTCTTCCCACGTGACATTATCCTTAGACCACCTCACTTTGTATTCTTTCAAGTAATCATGGCGTCCACCGGAATGTCCTTGCGTGGCCACAGCACAAATGCGGTAAAGTCGACCAAGATCTATCTGAAAAAGTATTATAAAACATAGTGAAACAATCAAGCGTTTGTCGAATTCTGGTGTATCTGTATCGTTAAATGTGTATGTATAGGGGAAATATTTGTTTTCAAACATAGTTTTTTGTTATTTAAATTTCCTAACCATGTGAACAAAATAACTGTTTCACCAGGGCCCCTATGGATACCAGCCTAGAGCTGAATGGGCCACCCTACTTAAATAAAGATTTACTACTTTACTACTACTACTACCAGCCAATAGTTCTCTGGTTGGCATATTCATAATAGGTGACGTCGCCGATAACTTTGCTATTGTTTCATGATTGCAATTATGCAAACCAAAAATTTCATTGTTTAAACACGAAGGTAACATTTTAACTAATACATTATTTTACGATTAAAGTGAAAACGTTTCTACGAGAGCGCAGATCGGAGACAGTTTGGTAGAGAAGCTATCCGAGAACAATTCATCTAAATTAGAGTCCATTAGAACGTACAAGAGACGACGAGTGGTTATGGATACCTTTTCTACTTCATATTACCTGAATGTATCCATTTGCATCTCCAGGTGAGATGCCTCCAAATCTGCCCGGCCAATCAGTGCACCAAACGTGCGATCCCTTTAATCGAGCCCCTGATGGATCTCCAGTTGAAGCGGTCAGTTGAGAATCACGTATGTCACCTGTCTCCATGCCAACGGCTGGTGCGCTGCAAACTATGAATGCAGCGGACAACACAATTATTACCAGAGTTCCAGGCCCTTCCCTAGCTTCCCACCCCCTCGTTGATTCCACAACTGTCAAAACACACATGCGAATACAAAATAATTGTCGTATTTCTTTAAATATATCTAACAATTAAAGAAAGAATTGAGGCCATTTGTAATATCGTCCGTTAAACGCGAGGGGAATTTGAGAACACGAGAACAATATGTAAGGCGCAAGCAGTAGTTTTTTTGACAATATAATTCATGGATTTGCTTCTTTAGGTGCTTTTATGAAAGAGCTATGCGCACGCGAAAACATAAAATACCGTTTTATACAGTTAATTTGTATACCTCGATAAAACCTGATTTTTTTAAGCCACATTGAAGAGCATACACCGTATACATTTCTGTACTGTAAGTAGTTTTATACAGCCTCCTATTAAATTTCTTATGTCGCCGGCCGTGTTACTTGTAAAAAATGCGCCCCATAATATATATATGTTATAAAATTTACCGTTTTAACTTATTTCCAGTCATCTATACCCGCATAAATAGAACATCATTATTGTCAAAATGAATAACCTCCTTCTCAAACTCATTAATAATTCATCAAGTTATAACAAAGCAAATCATAACCGTGACGGTGGTTTGGATATCTAGTCGTAATTAGCATAGATTTTTACGCTTTTATTTCTCCGTTTACTCTTTAGTTTTTCTTGCGAATGAGAACTAGATATATCACACACTCGAGACGGTGTTTCATCTGATTTCAAAACACCTCGAATTTCGTCAAAAATACTCTTTGTATTTCCAACTCTTATCTCGGTGTTTGGAAATCGGATGAAACACTGTCTCTCGTGTTTGATATATTACTTCAGTACCTTTTAGACATGTATAGAGCTCCATCCTCATTGATATATGGTCATACCAAGCTACTGGTAGCAAACGGATGTAACGTGCTGTGATTGGTGGGTTTAGGTCATGATAAACAACAGTGTCCCGATCTGTGTTTCCAGTAAAATCCTAAATGAGTAAAATGGAAAATTGTTAGTAATCTAGTAGTTAGCCAAACACTCGTACGTATCCCAATCATTATCGCTTCAAACTAAACTGAAACTAGATCATGGACGAAAATTATGATCGGACAGCTACCGGTTGAATAAATCACATCAGAAACTAAATCATAAAATTAGACTGGTTGGGAACAACCGTCGATTCCATTGCTATGCGACACACGATTGCTGGTGCCCACCGATGCAGCAGAACAAAAGAAGCATGTTTAGTGTCTTCTACTTTCCCATTCTTTGTTCTTATTAAGACTGTGTACCGCGCCACTTCTCTCAACAAGTTTTCTGCCGACTTGAACTGCAGATTAGTCTTCAAACCTACTAGGTAAATTAATATTTTAAGTTCCTCAAAATTAGATAATGTTTTATATATGTACATATATTTATATTTATATATTTGTATATATTTATTATTTTCATTAGACTATGACGATTTTGTAATTAATTACTGAAAAGCATTTTAGAGTGATTAATAAAGTATAATATAATATTTCACCTTGTCTGTAGTTTGTCCTGGTTCCCTGTAGTACTGGAAGTTCACTCCATCGTTACTGTACTGCAGTTTGTACTTGGTTACCCACTGACTGTGAACGTTTCTTCCCTGTGTAGCTACACCTGTCACTCTCGTGTACTGATTACCCAGATGAACCTGGAGCCATTGTTGAGCATTGTGGTTAGCCACTGACCAACCTCCTTCTCCTGGGTTTGCTTTAAGGTGTAGTCTGGCCAGGATGGCGCCATGAGTGATGGCATTCCATTCCGAAGAGGCGGTGATTTGATCGTCAGAGATAGCACCGGATTCCATCCCGAGAGCTTTTTTACATTCTAAAGGTTTTATGAAATCGATACAAGTAAAACATGTTGATAAAATGTTTAACCCTCTGACCGCGGAGGACGTACAAGGGGGTGGGGGTGGAGGGATTTTTCAAAATTTGGAAATGAGGATACCGCGCAATGAAATGCAGGTAAACCAAAAATGTCGAATTTTTAGGTATAATTCTTCGTTGTAATGTTAATTTTTTTCCCAGTTTTATTACACAGGATTGCAATATTAGTACATTTTAACATCCCAGTATGTTTTGGAATAATTTTGTATCGATTAACTTTTTTATGTGACTTCATGAGGAAATAGTGAAATCCAAGATGGCGGATCCAAACGATGGCGGCTTTCAATAGGCCATATAGTTGCCTTTTGCCTCTGTTTCAAAACGACTCCAAATGCGAAACCATTCACATGAAAACGAGTTTGATTAATTTGCATTTGAATGAACTTGTGAATAAAAATTATTTTCATATGAAAGGTTTCGCACTTGTTTTGAAACAAATGTAAAGGAACTCGGAAATTGTCTATTGATTATGTCGTCCTAATTAGATTCATGGCTACTATCGATCGTGGCAACCAGAAAAAAATAAACAGCTAAAACTCCTTTTGGAAAATTTGTTGAATAATAAGATATATCCGATGTGAAGAACGAGAAGAACGGGGATGATCTTTCCGTATTCTTTCTACCTAATATACGATTTTCATGATCACTGTATGATTATGTTTTACCTTCTTCTCCGTCTGAGCTCACAACCTGAAATGAAATTGAAGCCAGGAGGACCAAGTCATTAATACATCGATCACATTGAAGGCTTAAAATTTATGTAGTGGATAAAATGCTCCGTATTGAACTAGGGACTCATCGAAGAGAGAAAATAATGAATACCCAAAAATTCTAAAACATGCTATCTTAGATTCAAAGCACATTTTGTGTTGCACACTCGATCGTAAGATTTAACGATAATGATTTTATTTGACAATTATGTGACCTCTGAATGCAAGCCAAAACTCAGTTAGCTTGATTCCTTCAATAAGAGGGTAATTTTATGCTGGACTGGCGTATCAACATCATGCCATGTCAATATTGGATCTTGAAAATAAAATAAAAAATAATAAAAAAAATCACCGGGGGCAATTGTCGCACAGCCTTCGAGATAAACCGAACAACAATCGCGACGGTATGATATTTGATGATGGTTGTTATATGGGAACGATGCACAATAACTTTTACGCCTTTGGAACGTAGTTGAAGTAAATTTACTGCGTGTATAAATATTATAGAAGGTGACATTTCAAGAGTTCCCGCTTTATTCACCATCTCTAAAAGAAATGTTGTCGTTTGAAATGTATGTTGTCTGACAACTCCTGCCACGGTTATTATTTGATTACATTATATTCTATATGGAAGGTTCATAACTGTTTTACTAAAATCAGGCTAAGCTTCTTAGCGCTGAAAGATACTAAAACGCGTGCAATGTCATGGCTGACAAAAATGGTGTAATTATAGGTGACCTAATGACCTATTTCTGATTATCCGTCGCTTATCAACAGGAATACTAAAATGATTGATAGAATACCGTCACAAGAATCATCAAGAATGACCGACATACATGTACAGTAAATCTCATCTTAATGACATAACATTAGTTATTTTTTAACATGTTCAGAGGTGACTCCAATACTATGATTCGATATCTTTGGTGATTGCTGTTGGCTCAAACGAGCCAAATGACTCATCATATCAAGAACGTCAAGTCAAACACTAATTTTCTTACCAGCAATATGAGAACGAACCACAAGGATTTCCTTCCCATCTTTCACGTTATGAACTTTGCACGAATTCAATACGGAAAACTTAATTATCTTTGATAATCATTTCAGAGAAAACGAAAAACTTCAGACTGTGATGTAGCTAGTAAAAAATATTAGAAATGACGACTTGCAGAGGAAATTAAGACAAAACTGCGACAGTTTGAAAATTTTCAGGCAGTCTTACTTTTGATTACCAGAAATAATACAGAGAGAAAACACTCAAGCTAAGTTTTGTTATTACAGGGCCCCGAAGGTGTTTATCAGTTTTAATTAAGCCTGCTGTGACTTCTGTGTCATGCACAAATGAAAGACTTTTTCAAAATATAGGACTAGCGGCTTCAGCTTGCAAAGGTAAATAATCCGATAAATAATATATCATTTTCGGCAATCTCTTATGCCCAGCACAAAGAGCACAAAACGACTTGTTTAAAATCAACCTTTATTTTTTTTAACCAAATTCACATTTTTAAAACTATCGAAGGGCTACTCAATGAAAGAGCTTCTAAAAACACGAAATTATACTTTAGACAAGTGTAAACACATTTGAAATGTGAATAACAATGAAACTGACCTGGCCAGGGCGTATAATGATCACGGGCCTCGCTGTTTCTGGAATGTCATTGGGACATTTGTTGTTGAAAACTTCAACTATGCTGTACAAAACGGGGCTGGATAAATAATGCATGGGGTTGATAATCAACTGTAAACGTACGTAATTAAATGGCGCAAATTAGTTGTCGACCATCAGACCGGGGCAATTGACGAGAAGTTTTATTATTAGACGACATTAAGTCTTATATATAAAATAATAAAGGGGACACCCTCGGGACAAGGAGGAGTGTCCATGACAAAAGTTTGTGTCCCCTTAATGGAGGTGTCCCAAATGAGATATTATCCACTGTATTGCTATTCATTGTCCAATTGTACAAAGTCACTCTTTTTATAATCTTCTTAAAGTGTATATGACAGATATTTTTTTATTTGCTTGATCGAATCTACATAGGATCCTGATAAGAACATCGAAAAAAAAATTCCATATCGCTTTTCTTCACCGCGTTTTAGCCGTCTAAAGACGTGAAATTTCATTTCCGGTTAGGTAAAAAGCAACCTCGATTCCAGGCTCTCTCTCCTTTTCCTCCCTTGTCGTTGTGTAGTTCTGAGAATTACGCAAGCGGTTTCCAAGAAAAGATTATCGCAGTGATCTTCGCAAACCGCCTGGCAAAGCCTGTAGAAGCTTGAATAACCGCAAGTAAAGCTTATGTACAAACTTTTTTGGTGCTTGCTTTGCGAGTTGTTTGAAGACCTGCATCTGCGAGTTTGGACTCAGAGTCAACGCTCTCACCCTCGCATGGTAGATTTGTCACAGCAACAACTCTAACACTCTACCACCCCTCCCTTCGAATATATATTTTTTTTTCGATGTTCATATCAGGATCCTATGTAGATTCGATCAAGCAAATAAAAAACTATCTGTCATATACACTTTAACTCAATAATTACTCATGAGGCTATTAGCCAATCCAGGTGGTGTATTTCATCACGTGCATGAGTTTTCAAACCACGGTCAAGATCACCCCTGAAATCAGCTGAAAACACTTCCC
Organism: Desmophyllum pertusum; assembly: GCA_029204205.1. Taxonomy (NCBI): domain Eukaryota; kingdom Metazoa; phylum Cnidaria; class Anthozoa; order Scleractinia; family Caryophylliidae; genus Desmophyllum; species Desmophyllum pertusum. The sequence goes on along the minus strand of MU827304.1, from coordinate 2,662,847 downwards.
AAATAATAAAACGTGTTTTCTTCCAGTTCTTAATTAACTATACATCAATGACAACAACATGGCAATCTTCATTTTCAAACCAAACTATTATCGTATCGTTTTAAATGTCAACTCACATTCTTCCGCTGGTCCACTATAGCGATAAATTGTTTTTTGAAACGAGAACGAACTCAAAACATGTGCTCTGTTTGTTTACCGCAACCTAAAAGATGTATGCAGAAAAGTAGTTGTGAAAAACACTATGGGATTCATCTGTCCACTGCTGCTAAATATATACAGCAAATGACACTAATTAAATAAAAAATAAATAAGACGGGCATGATTTTTTGTTTTGTTTTCTGCACTATTACTATGCACGCTTGAGAAATTCATTTGGTTATAAAAATTTGTTGGGCACGCATACGAATTCTTTCCCAAAAGACATCCGCTACTATCAATGGTTTGGAGAAAAAAAAAATGGAGCCGAAATAATTCAATTACGAACTTTTTACTTAATACATATAATATTCAGTCGTCACTTTATTGTCTTATACGACTCATTGTAAGCTGTATAAGTAAGTTGATATTTCCAGTGATAAAAGCGTATCAGAGATACTGATATGTATATCAGATTATCATTTTTGAAAGTAGCATAGTGGGGACAGAATTACCATTTTTTGCGAAGTAATCTCATTTATGTGGTGGATACATTGGCACAGAGGGGTGACATCATCATCTATATCATTTTCTTTCTTCTATCCCTTCTTTAAAATTAAACCTCTTAAAATTTCATTGAAATTCAGGTTGTCCCGCCTTAAATTAAGACTCCCTAGAATATTTACCAATGACCTACACTAACTAACACGAGTTAGAAAGGAAACCCCAGTTATTTTGTCTTTGATTTTTCGCTCCCGATATTTACCAGTAAGGAAACTGATAGAATTACAGTTATTTATAGGTTGTTACTTTCGTGGATGCCGTTGCCATGGCAACATAGCATCTAAAGAATGGCACATTTTTGCTATATTTTGTCTTTATTCCTTATTTTTTTTAGTTTCCTTCGGTGAAATTTCTTTATATTTTGCCATCTTATGAAACTGAGTTTGCCTGGTATTTTGGAGGGAAAAAACCTTGTGGCTTTTCAGACGATTTTGCCAATATTACCTCATTTGTTATTTTAAACAATAAAACTTACTAGCTCTGACAAATTTCTTCAAAAAACGGTCATGTGATAGGTAGCGTTACTGTCTTGAATTGTGCGAATTTTTCGCACAAATTTACCGAAGGAAATGCGAAAAAATCCATGGTTAATTTTGAATTTTTTGACCATGCTGACGTCATAAAAATCAGTAAAACACGCGCGGATCGAGGACTTTCCTTTGAGCGCGCGCAGATTACTAAAGCTTTCGTCAATAGCGCGCGCTTGGTCATAAAACTATAGGGGGCCACCTTAAGTTAACGTTTCATACACTGATAAGTTCCAAATCCTGACCATTATATTTCATGCCGGAGTCTATTACCAACAACAACAGAAGGTTGGTTTTGACAATTTAGAAGAATAAGTGACTGCTGTAGAAGAATATATAACTGAGTGACAATTTAGAAGAATAAGTTCCACGAGGGGTAAATTTCCCACTAAATTTTATTTAATTTGAATTTGAATTTGATAACGATGAGATGGAATCATCGGTTAAAAAACTTCCTCGAATTTGATCAGTGATCTCTTTTACCTGGTATCTTGAGTTTGTAATTCATAAATATTTCGGGATTCGAATTTTCCGTTAATTATTAGACATTAGATTCCTCACTTTTCCCATACATTTACTGTAAATTTTGCCGTGTTTGCCCCCCAACCAAGATGGCGTCAGAAACCGTGAAAAGGTCTATTGTAATCGGAGTTAAAACATTATCTAGAACACTGAATTTATTTCAATCAAGTTGACCAGCATTTGTTCGTGAAGCGTCAGGGACTACTCACAGACTATTTAATTTCATTACAAAATAACTCATCAATGTACAGTTCGGTGTCCCATCATAGCATTTTTGCCAGGGGGGGGGGGGGGGGGGATAGAGACAGGGCCTGGGACCGAGAACCATGCTCTCACAACTTGCAAAGCGATCAATTTCGTTTTGGTCAGCGGTGTTTTCTGAAGGCTTCTCAAGTTCGCGCGCAAAATTCCTTAAAAAATTAATTAACGTTCCTATAAACTACTTCGAGATTATTCCAACACGTTCAATTTGTCCAATGTGGCCGAACTTTCCAGGAGCTGAATTCGTGAGTTCAAGTCCAGGACAGAAAAAGTAAAACACACGTGCAGAATATTGTATTACTAATTAAACCTATTGTTTTGTGACGTTCTTGTTGTCGTCGCGGTCGTGGTTGCATCTTTAAAACGAAAAACTTGAGGAAGAAGTTTATCTGGTTTAAAGGATCACAAAGTGAAAAAATACAATAATCATTCTTATTATATGGCAAACTGGTCCACGACGAAAAGGAACAGTCTGATTGGTTCCCTGAGCGCGGTCCGTATTTTGCAATACGGACCGCTAAGATGGACCGCTCACGAACTCATTTCACCGAATTCGTTTTATAAAACATTGAACAAAAGAAAATTGTTTTCTATTAAGTAGAAACATGTTTCCTCATGTCTGGCGGACAATTTCGGTTAAACTTTTCGCAAAGTGGCCTGAAAAATGCAAGAATATGCTTAGCTTTGGCGCGCGCGCGTTAGCCGAGAATGGTTGCATTAATTTATCAGCAAGTTTTTAAAAAATCCATTATAATAAAAGCTTTATTGAACTAGCTTGCTCGGTCCGTATTGGGAAATATTGGTCTCGTTCTTTTTTTACAAGTTTATGGACCTCGCCTTCGGCTCGGTCCATAAACTTGCAAAAAAAGAACGAGACCAATATTTTCCCAATACGGACCGAGCAAGCTAGTTCAATAACATATATATACATCAATACGCACTTCCATCGCCTCATCGGCCGCCATATTTTTCTTTTATAGCTTTCCTTCTGGCTTTACGCACGTGCAGATTATGAATCCGCTGGCTAAAGTTGTGATGATTGCTTTGCAAGTTGTGAGAGCATGGTTTGGATTTGATTTTAGAGAATGTATGGGAAGTAGCTACCCCCCCCCCCCCTCCTGATTTTTGCTCTGCTTTGCTCTGTTTACTTTTTTTTTCTTTCAAGTTGAGGGGGGGGGGGGGGGGGGGGTGGGGATGGGGTATGGAAGGGAAGGGAAGGAAAGAGAGCTTGCCAGGACGCCTCAGAGCTTTTACAGGTAAGCTAGGCTGTAACGAAAACACTGCTTTGTCCCCTAATTTTCGGATCTCCGAATAACTCGAGTTCCTGATATTTCTGCAATTCGATCGAAAATGATTTTCACTTCTCCTTCGAAAAGTTGTAAATAATGTAAATTGAAGTATTAGAAAAGACGTTAAAACCTCACCTGTTTAAATTCGCCCAAAACGGACTTCAGGAGCCTCCCAGAAGCGATTAAAAAAAAAAAACAGGAAAAGACAGGGTGACTTATCAACACTTTAATTCACATTTTCGAAGGAAAATTGAAAATGATTTTCGATCTAATTTCAGAACCAATCAAACTCTAGCCTGCCCTGCCGATCGCGCTTCGCGCTCGAACTCCTCTCCTCCCTCCCTTTCTACGCCTGTTCAAACTCTTACTTTGGTTCACTGTCTCTCCCCACCCTGGCGGGTAATTTTGCGCCACTTCGGGTGGACGAGCAAGACAGTGACCGAGTGAACACCAGTCCCCTTTCAACACTTTCAAAATGGCGGACACAGCAGAGCTCGAGAAGTGTTCAGTCTTTATTTAATTTGAAGGCCGCACGTTTAAAAAGGCCTCTTGCCTAAAATATAGTATGTAAGGAAATGGTCTCATGGAAAGAATTATCCAGAAAATACACGGCAGGACTGTGTGCATGGAGCAAGCTTGAATGATTTCTGACACGGTGAGCAAAAAGAGATCTAAAGATTCTGGCTTTTGCGGAACAGAGAGTCGAAGAATTCCCTCAGTTAATATGCCTAGACTGACTAATTGTGTTCGATTTTTAATTGTACACATCAACAGGAATACTCTAAATTAAGCAGCGAATGAAAAATGTTTTATATCAAATTAATACATGGTTTATAGCTACATGTATAAGCTTAAGTCTTATATAAATATTATTATAAGCTTAAGCTTACATGAGTTGCATGCTCACCTTCTGAACACGTGCTTATTATGTAAGCTTATATACATGTAGTTTACACTGGGAGGTTCTTCGAAAGAAGAAAGGGAACAAAAAAGGAAAACTGCAGTATGTCTCACTGGTTCGTGTGTTGTAACTTTATTTGCTTTAGGAGGAAAACGTGGACAATAAAGAAAATATGAGTCTTTGTTATAAGGGGAAAATAATTTTAGCACCGATGGTTAGAGTTGGTACTCTGCCTACAAGACTGCTTGCTCTTAAATATGGTGCTGATATTGTATATGCTGAGGTAAGAGTGTACGTATTGTATATACGAGTTCCATGGAGCGGTTTTCAATTCAGTGTCATAAAACCAAGACCAAAGAAATCACAACAAATGTTTATGGCATAATGAACTTAAAGTACATACATGTAACTGGTGCCAAAGGTGGGAAAACATGAGTGACCAAGTCGTGATTGGTTTCGGTTTGGATCTGATTGGTTAGGTTAGATTGGTTAGTTTTTTTAAAACAATCACAGAGAGTACATTGTAGTAAAAAAAGTAAAACAAAGCAATTCCGGATTACTGGTACTTTTAGATACTTGATTGAAAACCGCTCTATTAACCTTTGTGAGCTGTTTACACATTAGGTAAAGCCACACTTGGGCCAAACTGGACCACACTGCCAGGGCTTATCCCGGTTTCCATAGCATGAAGCCGACTAGGAGTATTGCTACCCCCCCCTGGATGGTATGCTAGTCCAATGCCGGGTTACCCCTCTGCATTTTGTCAGGTTGCCCTAACAGTTCGCTGGTACTCATTTGTTCTCCTAGACAGTGAGAGGCATTGTGAGAGTAGAGTGTCTTATCTGAGAACACAATAACTGTGGCCTGCACTTGAAGCCGGATCGCTCCATCTGGAGTCCAACTCGCCTACCATTATTAAAGCCACCGCATCTCCTGCCATCTCCATTTGTATTTACTTAAATTATGTGCTAATTTTACTGAAGTCAATTAAGTTGCATAACTTTGATTTCTACATAGTTCCAACAACTGCATAGCACTCTTTACACATTAACAGTCGTAAAAGTGTTTTCATTACAAAAAGACAAATACATGTACAGTAGATATCAATGTTTTTTTCTGATCTTTTTAGGAGATAATTGATTACAAAATTCTCAAGACCACACGCATTGAGAACAGTAAGTGACATTGTGAAAGTACATGCATTAACACTAAGGATACTGTATATTAACTCTTAAAGGGCATTTAAGGAGGTATCATTAATTATTTGAAATAATTTATAGTTATTGTACATTTTTCCTTTCAGAACTTCTGGGCACAATTGACTTTGTACTCACTGATGGGTCAGTTGTGTTTCGGACGTGCGAGACAGAAAAACAAAATGTTGTCTTTCAAATGGTTGGTGCATTTTACATGTAGAGTATATTATTATTTATAGTAAATACATTACGTGTAAATTATGCTGATATATTTGTTTTTTAAGTGAAAGTATCAAGGATACTACAGGTGTAAATATAAGGGGTGGCAAAATGGTAAATTCGAGACTACCATTTTTCTCTGCGTTTTTATCTGCAAGCCTGAGACTTTTTGTCTTTTTAAATTGCGAGGACTGGGATTGGGACTCTGAGACAACTGTGAGATGAACAGAACTGTTAAAAAAACGAGACTGCAAGACCCGTGCAATTCGACTAGCATTTTGTGAGACCCATATTTTTTGAAAGACCATTTTGCCACCCCTAATAAAATAGAAGAAATACTGTACATATCTAATCAATGTTTTTTCTCTGAAAATTCAGGGCAATGTTTCTCTCGACTAAAATGAAGGCCACATGCAACAATTCAGTTACGTTTGAGCAAAGCAGAAATGACCAAAAAACCGTGGGACCATTGTTGCTCGGAGTCCTTCAATATTTAGAAATTAGAAACCAAGTTGCATATTGTTTGTTATGGATGGAGTTTGCCAAGCTGCCAAGTCCTGCAGGAACTGGAAACCTGGATATTCCCAAGTATCAAAGAGTGAAATATTAATGAAAGCATCTGCATTTATCGAGCTCTCACACTGGGAGTGTCGCCATTTAGTTTTGATCTGAACGAGAGAGACTTACATGTAACATGTGGGCAATTCCACCATCATGGACGTTACATTCAGACTCAATTTTAAACTTTAAACTTGCCATTGTCAAAGGATGAAAATACATTTTACAGCTTTTCATTGATGTACATGTTTGTGCACATCAATGTGTTAATTGGGTTATTCCCTTTCTCCAATTGAGTTTATATTTGTTTCAGAGTAATAATAAGAAAAAAAGGACTGTCATGGATGTTACATAAAAAACAAACCGTGTTACCTAGTACATTTTATTTAGCATTAGCTCAAAATTCCTGTGAACTACCAAAGATTTTCAAAATAACTGCTACAAATATATGCAGTTTAGTGGTTATGTTAACTGAAAATGTTGTTTTCATTTTCATTGCCATTGACAGTTTCACTTGGATCGAGGCTTAAAACGTAGCTTCATGGGACGTTACAGTCATTGTCATGGACGTTACACTGTGAATTATTGTCCAAGTATACAAAATAAAGCAACTTTTTTAACTTATTGGGCTCTATCATTTACAGTAAATTATATTACTTGCCCATTTGAAATGAAATGGGATTATTAAATGGCTTGGTAGTTCATGTAAATTAAGGACCGTAAGCCCATGAAGATTTTAGGGGACATTACATGGTCCTTTACATGACGTATTAATCTGCATTGCCAGCAAATCTTAAACCAGGAGCATGCTCTTAATCACCTGAGCCTGTTTTCTGCAAAAATATGCTGACCAGGATACTGTCTAACTATTTTGGTTCTTTTTCACACCTTTTGCAAGAGTTTTAACATATTTTAAGTGTTTATGCAAAAAGTGTAACATCCATGATGTATAACGTCCATGATGAACTTTTGTTGCAGTTAGTTCTAAAATGTTACAGTTTACCAGAGTTTTGCTTTCATCAAAGTGTTTCTTTTTGATATGTATCTGAACAGCAGAAATATTTTCAGAATCCTCCTAATGGTTATTTAAGGAGAGAAAAAAAATTCCCCAAATGTCATGGACGTTACATAACGTCCATGACAGAACTTCATATCATTGCTACTATTTTTAGAAAACATTTTGGGTGAAGTTTGCATCAGTTATTTGTTAACTCCACTCAGGGATTTTTCCTAATATAAGTGTTTGTAGTCATTAACATTTCCCAAGTATGATTTTTGTAAGTTAAAAATGTGCATCACAGATATTGTTATACCTTTAAAAAAATAAATGCGTACTTTGGGGTACCCCCCCTTGATACACCGTTGTCACAAGCAAAGTAAAATTTATTTTTTTGTGTACTATAACATGCCTACAATGTTTTACAGGGAATGATCCCATCTAAAACATCTTTTTAAAAATCTTGATTTTAACACCTCTCATATGGAATTGCCCATGTATGTACATGTACAATGTATGTCAAATTAGACATCACCTGATTCCATAATTGGTGGCCAGTTTTTATTTTATATAGCATTTGCATGGTGATGTACTTTGTACAAAATAATTTAATACCTACCTTTATTGTCTTTTTATACTTTAGGGTACAGCAGACCCAGAAAGAGCTCTGAAAGCTGCAAAACTTGTGTAAGTAATTTATTTTAATACACTATTAAAAAATAAGGTACATGCCAGTATCATATTTAATAAAACTGAGCCCACTCTAACAGTAAATTATTAAACCGTTATTCCATAGTTATCTATGGAAATTGGACAAAGATTTCACTTGAATTTAATATTATAAAGTATTTCAATCTTTGACATGCTAAAATAATATCATTTCAAGTGAAAGTTTTGCAAAGTATTCTTAAGTATAAAAGTGGAATAACATATTATCCTCTAAATAAAACTGTGTAATAAATTAATATTTTATGGCTTCAGTTGAGGATTTCCCACAATTTTCCACTAGAAATATATTTTAAAGGATGAACATTAATTTTCCAAAGATTGGCTAGACTATGTATCTTGGTTATGGCCGAGATGCATAATACAATGTACATGGTACATGTACATACATGTATGAGGCATATTATGCATCAAGATAAAAATAATGTGGAAAATAAAACAGTTCTAAATGGTAAGAGGTTTGTGATGTACATTTTGTTATTAAATTTATAGAGAAAATGATGTAGCTGGAATTGATGTGAACATGGGATGTCCAAAGGATTATTCTGTCAAGGTAAACACATGAAAATATTATTTAAAAGAGATTATGATTAATATTATAAATGAGAATTATTCAATTTTTTCTGACAGTATTCCTGTGATTGCACTCCATGCCATGTTGGATTGCGGATTGAGCAGTCCAGGTGTGAGCGCTGGCTGGGGTCGTTGTGTTGTGTTCTTGGGCGATAATTACAGTAATTCTCACAGTGCATCTTGCCACCCAAGAGTAAATGGATACCAGTGAATTGTCTGGGTAACCTGACAAAAATGCTTGGGAATGACCTTGTGATGGACTAACATACTTCGCTTCATGCTATGGAAATTGAAGTTACATGTAAGCACACGGCCCTGAGAAGCAACTTTGGCTTGCAGACAGACTTTAACTTTAATCTTTAAGAGTGAATGTCCCTTATAATCGAAGAAAATTGAAAAATTCGCGGACACGGTCAAAAATCGATTTGGCTCATATTTTGTCTGTAGGAAGCTTTACATACTAGACAAAACGAAATGAGGTTAGATTTTTTGAAATATCCATTTTAACGGGAATAAACCGTTGAAAACCGACTGAGGGTGAAAAGCTCAAGTTTCACCTTCTGCGAACTCGAAATTATGCAGTTTTCAGGCAGTTCTCATACGAACTAAAACGTAACTGCAGAACTTATCCAGCTATATATACATAGTGTGGGACTTCCTTTATCGAGATATAGTGATATTTTTTGTCTCGTGTTATTTCTGAAGGAACCACATCCCGATTATGAGACGACATCTTCGGCCTTTCGTAAACAAGCCAAAGGCGGCTCAAATTAGCTTGGCAAAAAAGCATGTGGTAGTGTCTCAAAATTTCTAAAAATGTTTCCAGCGACTCTAGAAGAATAGTTCTATATGATTCTGGTCTTATTTGTTTGGGATCTTCTACTATTTTAATATAAAAACTGACCAAACTCGACCTAAATTACAAATGACGCCATGTTGAAACGATTGACATCAGAATTTATCGCTTTGTAATCAAGTAATTGTTTTGGCCAAATATATCCCCATTGATGCTTAGAATCAATAGAAACGTATAGATGATGTTTATAATTAGACTGACTCTAGATATACCGAGATATATAAAATAAATTTCGACTATACATACCATGCAAATCGCGCCATAATTACGGTGAATTACTCTAGCTCGTCAATTCCCGATTGGTCTTTTGCCATACTACAGTCCGCTTCACATTCACTCGGCATAAATTATATTATTTGCATCCATATATAAGAAAAACTCTATGTTGTCTTCATAATCAGTTTCGAATATACTGAGAAACAAACTGAGTGGAGGGCTCGATCGAGTCGAGTGACTGAAATCCGATCGAGTGACTGAAATCCGATATGCGTGATCTCAACGGCAGTAACAAACTTACTGTCACGCAACCCTTCAGTTCGGCTTTATCTCAGTTACAGTTCTTTTTCATAACGCTTGATCAACTGATAATTTCTTGCTGACTGGCAGTTAACGGGAAGAGCAGGCGCACTCTTGGACAAATTCTGTCAGTCGTGCAATAAATTCCTTTTTTCCATTTTTTGAGCTGAAATGTCAGTAAGGGACTGTGCAATAATTATCAGGAGGGGGGGGGGGGGGGTGGAAAATGGGCTTCATGTAGGAAAATATTAGGTAATACCCCCTCCTAAAGGAGGTGAATTTAGTTATTGCCCCCCCTCTAATCAGTCAGAAATTATGTACGACCCCCGTGTTTTCGCTCGTGTTTTCGCGCGTGTTTTCGCGCGTGTTTTCGCGCGTGTTTTGAAGCTTGTAATTTGCTTAGGTCAAGTGTTCTGGGTTTGTTCGGAGATTATTCCATAGCGGGTATTGACGAAAATCTATGAAGACCTTGACATCTCCTTTGAAAATGCTCAAATACAACAAATTAATTAATCTCCTCCATTCCTTGCATCTCTTCTCGTCTTCGTGTCGGTTGAATGCTTGAATATTACCCGGTATGGAATATCTCCGAACAAACCCAGAACACTTGACCTAAGCAAATTACAAGCTTCAAACACGCGCGAAAACACGCGCGAAAACACGAGCGAAAACACGCGTGAAAACACGCGTGAAAATAAGATCACCACATATGACGTCACAAAAAACATACATTCGTTTCCATTCCAAGCGCGGTCATTTCTGGTTCGTTTTCGTTCAGCCGTCGGAAATTCTCGGAAATTGTCCAATTTTTGTGCCTTTTAAGCGCCACAAATCAGCTTTTGAGGGTTGAGTATGATGATTGATGCCAGTATAAAGCACAATTTTCGCGACAAAAGAAAAAATATCAAATTTCGTTGCATTTGACCTTTAAGTGTTGCTATGCTAAAATAATTTGCATCTACCTGGGGTCTGGGTATCCCGTATCCCTTTAATTTTTTCTTTAAATATCCCATATCCCCTTAATTATGTGGTCTCTATCCCTATATAATGATGATACTGGTGACATCATTTCCCGGGTAACAAAAAAGTTTGCAAAAAAGTTTTCAATCTGCTAGGTAACCACCCAGTTCGACAACAGGTGTCCACAGGTCACCACAACAGGACCCGGAAGTTGACGAAAATGACCGAAAATGTACAAACCAGCAGCATATCGGTCCATTTTGATCAGTATTACCATTAATTATTGTTAATTTGTTTTATTTTAATTTGTTGAAAATAATCTTGATTAATTGAAATGTTAAGAAAGTTCCAGTTGAATATCCCAATATATATTTTTTCCAATATCCCATATCCCTATAATTTTTTCCTTCAGTATCCCGTATCCCTATACATACATACATACATACATACTTTATTGACTTTCCCCAAGGAGCACTTCAAAGATAATTTTTTTCTCAAATATCCCGTATCCCTATAACCCCTAATGGGGCCTCATTAGGTGACTGTGCAATAATTACCAGGAGGGGTGGAAAACCAGAGGGGGGGGGGGGAGGGGCATAGAGTAATTCAAAGCAAGGAGGGGGGGGGGGGGGGGCGCTCAAGGTAAAAGTAAAATAAGTCACTCAAGAGCGGGAGGGCTTAACATTTAATTTCAAGTACATATTACATTGGCGAATCCATACCTATTATAAGGTTGGGACCGAAAATAACACATATGCTCTTTTCCTTCTGCTATGGCTCTGTTGTTCATTGCTACGGATGTGATGTTTGTTCCAAACGCGGATATCCAACAATTAAACATGTAGTAGGAGCTCTTCTTTCTGTTCTAAGGATTTTAATCCACAGGTGCGTGTAGAGAAAATGCAGGGTGCTTGTATAAAGATGTGTGTGTGTGGGGGGGGGGGGGGGGGGTCGTACATAATTTCTGACTGATTAGAGGGGGGCAATAACTAAATTCACTCCTTTAGGAGGGGGTATTACCTAATATTTTCCTACATGAAGCCCATTTTCCAACCCCCCCCCCCCCCTCCTGATAATTATTGCACAGTCCCTTACTGACATTTCAGCTCAAAAATGGAAAAGGAATTTATTGCACGACTGACAGAATTTGTCCAAGAGTGCGCCTGCTCTTCCCGTTAACTGCCAGTCAGCAAGAAATTATCAGTTGATCAAGCGTTATGAAAAAGAACTGTAACTGAGATAAAGCCGAACTGAAGGTTGCGTGACAGTAAGTTTGTTACTGCCGTTGAGATCACGCATATCGGATTTCAGTCACTCGATCGGATTTCAGTCACTCGACTCGATCGAGCCCTCCACTCAGTTTGTTTCTCAGTATATTCGAAACTGATTATGAAGACAACATAGAGTTTTTCTTATATATGGATGCAAATAATATAATTTATGCCGAGTGAATGTGAAGCGGACTGTAGTATGGCAAAAGACCAATCGGGAATTGACGAGCTAGAGTAATTCACCGTAATTATGGCGCGATTTGCAAGGTATGTATAGTCGAAATTTATTTTATATATCTCGGTATATCTAGAGTCAGTCTAATTATAAACATCATCTATACGTTTCTATTGATTCTAAGCATCAGTGGGGATATATTTGGCTAAAACAATTACTTGATTACAAGCGATAAATTCTGATGTCAATCGTTTCAACATGGCGTCATTTGTAATTTAGGTCGAGTTTGGTCAGTTTTTATATTAAAATAGTAGAAGATCCCAACAAATAAGACCAGAATCATATAGAACTATTCTTCTAGAGTCGCTGGAAACATTTTTAGAAATTTTGAGACACTACCACATGCTTTTTTGCCAAGCTAATTTGAGCCGCCTTTGGCTTGTTTACGAAAGGCCGAAGATGTCGTCTCATAATCGGGATGTGGTTCCTTCAGAAATAACACGAGACAAAAAATATCACTATATCTCGATAAAGGAAGTCCCACACTATGTATATATAGCTGGATAAGTTCTGCAGTTATGTTTTAGTTCGTATGAGAACTGACTGAAAACTGCATAATTTTCGAGTTTCGCAGAAGGTGAAACTTGAGCTTTTCACCTCAGTCGGTTTTCAACGGTTTATTCCCGTTAAAATGGATATTTCAAAAAATCTAACCTCATTTCGTTTTGTCTAGTATGTAAAGCTTCCTACAGACAAAATATGAGCCAAATCGATTTTTGACCGTGTCCGCGAATTTTTCAATTTTCTTCGATTATAAGGGACATTCACTCTTAACCTATTCCATTGAAAATGGCCTTCTGAACTCACTTATCAAATTCAAGGGCTGGATAATTTAGGGTACAGTATGAGGGTGTCATCAGTGGCAGATCCAGACCTGTTTATAAGGAGGGGGCCCAAAAAATGTTTCTGCCCCATCAGGCCTTAAATTTAGGTAGACACCCACTAAATTTACGGCCCATCGGGCCTTAAGTATTCTCGCAAATAACAGGGGGGCCGGGCCCCTCCCCTAAAACGCCACTGGTCATATGGATATAAGTAACTGGATATCAGCTGAGATATTAGATTGTTAAGATTCATGGTGTTCTATTATGCTGAATTGTAAGGCTCTGTCTTTGCACGCATTGCGGACCTATTACGCTAGATAATTGAAGTGTTTATTTATCATTACAGGGTGGGAATGGGGGGCAGCATTGTTGACTCAACCAGATAATGTTCAGAAGGTGAGTAGTGAATCTAACAATGACTTGATTGTTATTACCGGCTGCACTGAAAATGTTATGCAATGTGAAATTTCCACAGAATGGATGTTTTTTCTTTTTTCAAACTGTTATATCAGCCAAGTGTCATCTCAGTTCCACATGAGATATACATTTACAGGTGTTAATTCCTTGCAGATCCTTACAGCACTTGTGAAGGGAGTTTCTAAGCCAGTGACATGCAAAATACGAATTTTGCCCACTGTAAGTCTGTTGGTGTTTCTTACTCATGGAAATAATACTACAGTATTGTTTTAGTTTATATAGAAAATATATCTCTCTCTCTTCTGGAGCTTCGTTTCCCCAGAGTACATTTGGGGGAACAAGTACCAGTTGATGCGAAATAACGCCACCGAGACGGAACTGAGCCCGCGGTGTTCGTCCCCGAAATTGCTAAGCAATGTGATGTAGCAATTGCTTTCGGAGTACTCGTGAGTGCTCGCGCTTGTTTCTGATTGGATAAAAAGATTCAGAAATGCTTCAAGTCCTTCCACGAAGATTGTTTCCCCAACTGAGTAAGTTATGCACCAGATGAGGGACGCCTGCTTTCTCACTGAGGCTATGATATGAATTCCAAACATTTGGCAATAACAGAACAGACTAAAACAATCGACATTCAAGCAAGGAAGCAAGGCATTCATAACAAACAAAGGAAAAATTACACAAACTTTCAGTGCAATAGACAGTAGAATACTTTAGACAATTCATGTCCCTTCTGAAATTTACTTACTCTGACTGTTTATTGGTCCCTGAAGATTGAAGAAAACAATTACTTTTTCTAAACTGGTGGAGGGTACTGGTATTGCTGCTCTGGCAGTTCATGGAAGGTAAGACTATTTTATCTTGTGGTTTTAATGGCATAAATTATTAACCTGTTACATTCTTGCTTTCAGTTTTCTGTGAGCTGATTTTCAAATAACCTCAGTTTAACTTATGGCTCCGTCAATTCCAAGCCCGCTCATCCCCCCCCCCCCCCCCCCCCCCGGGCATTTGTCGGGCATTTGTCATTTTTTTGGCAGAATGTTGAAAATGCCCCACGGTGGGGTCAGCTTATATGTACAAAATCCCCACAGTGGGGCTTCAAGAAGAGTGCAAATGCCCGACCCACGGGACAAGTTCAAAATTTTATTTTCTTGTGAGGATCGGGGAATTTAAAAATCTAAATTCCAAGCAGAACTATTAATGATGGACACTATAATTGTTTCACAAATACATAGCCCTTTATTTATACCTGTAATCATTGTCATGGTTTTTGGAAACATTTTTTTTTAAATTACAGTACAACTGCAACGCACCTCAGGAGAGCAACGAAACCCAACAAATATAAATACAACAACTTATTTAGTCGGAACTTCATGCTCATATTTCAATGTTTAACTACCTGACAGCTTTGTAGTCAGTATAAAGTGCACTCGCAAAAGTGCACTCGCAATCTCAATTCAACATTTTAATTACGAAATCCGTATCTTGTTCCCGCAAAGGTGTTGAAGTTGAAGCTTCGTTCCGCCATCTTTGGTTTGCACGTGGAAAGCAACAGTGCAAATTTTTGGGCATGTGGGGTGGGGATGTGGCTCCGGTACACTTGAAAAGTGCGGGACTCAAACGAGGTTTAATATCAACTCAATTTTTATATTTTTCTATCGGGGGCAATCAGGAAATTTTAAATAAACAGCAAAGCATGTACGTTTTTTAAAATCCGAAATATCGCGTTGCCTTTAACAATGCCCCACCCCCGGGCTGACCGGTTATAGCAAATGCCCCACCCCAGGGATGGAAAAGTTGTAAAATGCCCGACAAATGCCCGGGGGGGGGGGGGGGTGGCATGGTCGGGCTTGGAATTGACGGAGCCATTAACATGTTTCTAAAGTTGGATTGAGCGTTATGTAAGGTTGCAATTTACGTGTTAGTGCCTGCCGTGATGTTCCTTAGTCCGCTAGTTACCCACCGAGTTGTTTTCTCCCATGTGTTGCGAGTCTAAGACAACAAAACGCACTTCAAAGAGTTCTTTTTACGCTACCATGTGCACAAAAGGTAGGAAGAATTCTTCCGAAGTGCTTTATAAGGTAAGAGACTGGCACAAGAAATGCGACCGTGTGTTCAAAACCTTGCTGAAGAGTACACGATGTTTTAGGACCAGAGACTCCAAAAATCTCTCGTTTTATTGTTCAACAGAGAAAAGCACGAAAGGTCACAAGATCCTGTACACACTGATGTGATTCGTGAAGTTGCAAAGGTTGTCTCCATACCATTGATTGCAAATGGCGTCTCTTCAATGGTGCAAACATTTGAAGACATTGAAAAATGTCGGCAGGAGACAAGCTGTTCGTCTGTCATGCTGGCGAGAGCAGCACAATGGAACACCTCAATTTTCAGGTAAATAAGTTACAAAGAATCTCCATTAGAGCGTTTATGTTTTCATTGTTGCTGTTTTTTTAACTGATGAAAAGGAGCATTCTGATTGGTTCCCCGAGTAGTACGGACCACTTACAATGGACCGCACACAAATTTATTTCGTCAATTTGATTTTTTGAAACATTTCACAAAAGAAAACCGTTTTCTATAAAGAAAAAACCATTTTACGTTATGTCTGGCTGACTATGTTTGTGAAGCTTCTACAAAATTGGCTTTAAAAATGTAAGTATAATGAACTAAACTTTGTAGCGCGTGCAAAGAAAACGGCTTACTAAAATACAGAAGTAGCAGTTTGCTCAGTTTGGTCCGTATTGTTTGGGGAATATTGCTCTTACTTTTCTTGTTACAAGTTAAAAAAAACCCTGAAAACATCAGTTATCGACCATTATTTCCCTGATACAGACCTTTAGTTTAATGATATCAGTATACAGTAGTTCCATAAACCAATTAGCATACACTGAAGGTGTTTCTCGGCGATCAATCTCAAAATTCCTTCGCGTTTTTGGTCGCCCCAATCTACTGTACGATAATAAAACTTCATTTGACCTTTTATCTAGACTATCTTTGTCTTCGCAGGAAAGAGGGTCGTTTACCCGCTTCGCAAGTCATAGCAGAATACATCAAACTGGTAAGGAATGCATTTGAAAATGCATCATTTTCCCTGCCCCTCTATTCTCAATCTGGGAATTACTCTGGTTCACGCAGTCTTGAAAAGTCCTAGACTTGCCACAAGTCGTCTTCTTTGAGCGAAACCGAGCGAGGAACGGAACCAAAACCAACGAAAGGGAGAAATAATATTGGAAAGGACTAATTTTAGAAAGTCTAGAAAAGTCCGTGAAAATCGATGGATTTGAAAAAATCTTTGAAAAGTCTTTGAATTACAATTATTATGTGGCCTTGAAAAGTCTATTTGCCCCAAGAATCTTAAAGCGAAATATCCTTCATTGTATAGAAGTGCAACCAAATACATTGACCAAGTGTTTTGCTATCGGGATGCTCTTTAACTACAATCGATGCCCGTGGCAGAAACGCGTTGAGTGTTAGAAACTTGTTTATTGTTGGCTGGCTTGACTTTACGGCTGACAGTGGTCCTTGAATAGTCCTTGGAATGTCCATGGAAAAAACGTGCTTTTGTATTTTAGGTATTGCTCCCCTTGAGGCAAACAGGTTGCGTAATTCTTATAAGCACTTCAAAATACAGTACACGACTACAATGGCCACCCTGGGACAGAAACAACTGGCCGTTGTAGAGAGGTGGCCGTTGTAGGGAGGTGGCCGTTGTAGAGAGGTGGCCGTTGTAGGGAGGTTTCAATAAGAGTAAAAAAAAGTGCATGGATCGGTGCACGCCGGGACGGAAAATCCTGGCCGTTTTAGAGAGGTGGGCCGCGTTGAAGGTTCGACTGTAGGTCATTCTATAATTTATGTATCAGTCACTTGGCAGCTCAATGAGTTGCTTTTCTATTTCTGTCGTGATTTGTGATTTCTGGACACTAGCGTTAATCCATTAAACATGTAGGAGTGCAGTAAAACGTCTTAGAACCACAGCAGTTAGTAGATCAGTTTACAACAATCATAACGGTCATCTCTCTACAATGGCCTGGATTTTTCGTCCCGACCTTACTCTTATTAAAACCTCCCTACAACGGCCCTCTGTACGACAACCAGTTAATTCTGCCACAGCCGGGGTGGCCTGTGTGGAGAGGTTCAACCTGTGTATCTTTCTGTTTTTGTTATATTATTTAATTAGTATTATTTCGCCCTCTCTAGGCCGTGGACTTTGACAATAACTTTGGAAACACCAAGTACTGTCTTCAACGGTTGGTGCATGAAGATACCACTTCCACAGAAGCAAGGCAGCTGCTACACACGAGTGATATGCGAGAGATCTGGTAAGTGCCACAGACATGTTGACACACAGGTCAATATAAAGAGGTTATTCAGCGGAAAGTTGTAATACGGCTGGGTATTTTTACGAGTCAGTTTTTATTTTTTCGAGCCTTTAGGCGAGAAAAATAAACATTGACGAGTAAAAATGCCCAGCCGTATTACACAATTTTCCGCGGAATAAATTGTTTATTATACGACATAATCTCTCTCCTCCGCAGAGGCTTCCTTGGGGGAGGGGGAGAGAAGCCTCTGCGGAGGAGAGAGCGACATAATTATTTCCTAAAATATAGGCTTTCAACAGTGTTTTCCGTAGCGCGCGGTCAGGAGGACTAAGACCCGTGTAATACGGTGCGTATTCGCACTCTAAAATGTTATGTCGTATAATTATGTCATGTATACAGGAACACTGACATACATGTACATGTAAGCTGCTGTTGGAAAGGAAAACTGTATGTTTTAATTGAACAAATTAAACTAAAAGAAAAACGATTTACACTTAACCCTTTCACTCCCATGGGAAATACCGTATTTTTCTAAAATGGTAGCTATAGACCCAAAGACCACAAGTAATATACCATTTGAAAGGTATTGTTTGGGGTATATCATAAAGCACCACAACAGACATACAGGAAGTCACAGATTGGATTGAAGAGTGTCCAAAATGAAAAAAGAAAAACGTTCAAAAATATCTTATTCCTTGTATATATTGAGTATACCCCTAAGCAATAGCTTAATTTGCAGCTCTTGGTGTGTGGGTTGTTATCAGATATTAACTTGACCTTAAAAGTGTAAGAGGCAAAAGTTGCAAAAGTTGAAGGGGTGGTTAATCAAGTCTAATATAGGAGGGGGGTATGATTTTATGCTTCCAATGTGCAGATCTCACCAAGATCTTTTTGGTGTCCAAATTTCATGCAAATGAACCCAATATCGAGCTTGTAATAGCATCTTGTGCCATATGGCACTATTGGGAGTGAAAGGGTTAAGAGGCCACCTGGTCTGTTACAAAGGAGTGTAATAGAAATCAAGTGAATTTCAATACACTCCGTTTTAATCTTGCCCAGGTTTGGCAATTTGTAATCCTTTTTGGCTTCCTTGGATTGTTTTTTTTTTTTTTACAGTTTGAAGCCATTAGTTAGACCCTTAACCCATATATAAGAACTGTTCGGAATACATGTTATATATTGTCTCCTACCTGTTTCAGTGAAATATGGAATCTTATCCCTTATTATAATATGGCTCTTCAGAGGAGGAAAGTTCTAATGGAAACCATAGAAAATGAAGAGGTGAGACGATTACTGGCCCTTTGCAGAACCCTATGGCATGACCATGTCAATAATTAAAATAGATGGTAGTGCAAAATGGGTTTCAGAAATGGAAAGAGCGTGATGAAATTAGTAAGGTTGTCAAATTTGAGACCGCTAAAGTTTAAGTGTGAGATTTTATGACGATTTGAAAGTTTGAAAAATTATGAAGACTTGTATGTTTGATGGCAAGCCTCACCATCCAAAAACCTGTTTCCACAATAATCTTCTTAATTTTTCAAACTTTCAAACCACCATAAAATCTCACTCTTGATCGGTGGTTTCAAAATTGGCAACCTTGCCACGTGTTATTTCATCACGCCCTTTTCATTTCTGGCACCGATGAAATTGTACGGCACAGGCCTATTAAGGGGGAGTTATAGGTGGATTTTTATGAAATTTGATGAGAGTTGAGGAAGGATTAAATTGGTAAAATAAAAAACATACACACCAACAGACAGTTGCCCCCAAAAGAGAAAATGCAAGAATAGAGCTAAAATGTACGAAGAACATCGTATTCAGGTGTAACTCCCCCTCGTGAATGATCTTAACAAACAATATGGAAAAAAAGAAATAGTTCGAGAATAGTGATCAACAAAACAGCGTATGATAAGACAAATCTCTCCCCCTTACTATTTGCTGCTCGTGTTTCAGTCAACTTTGTATTTTTACTCTTTTTGCAGAATAAGAAGAAGAAAAGAAAATTGTCTGATAGTACAAGTGAAATAACTGAAATGAAAGTCAAATATCTCAGGTAGAATGTTGCAGATTAGTTGGTAATCTTCTAATGGCTGCTGCCTTACAGTATCCTTCATATAAACTAACACAAGAAGAAAAAATTAGATTGAGAAAGACAAGAAAGAAAAGGCACGCCCTCAAGATGGCGGCCATTTACATTTTGTATTTTTTAAGCGACTAAATATTGTTTCGGGTTAATCAACAGTTTAGAATTTGAAGTTAGCCAACGTTTTACTGTTTGGGGTTAAAAAATGGTTTAAATTATTATGTTAAGTAACGATTTTATGATTCGTTCGTAGTAAACCGGTTAGTATTGGTCAGTTTTGACGTATGTTATGGGAGCACGTCTAGTGTTTCGGGCAGCTAGCGGCTCGATTCTGTTGTGCAAGGGAATAAGGTTATTGTGGGTTCGAATCAACTCAATTCATGAACTGTGTTCCCTTTTTTTGTGGAAAAGGTCTTAGCGCCGCCATCTTGCCACCATCTTGAAGTGGGCGTACAAAAAAAATTGCCCGGCCAGGTTACTGAAAGCCAGATTATCACACAAAGTTAAAATAAGCTTCAACTTGTCTCATTATGCGATCAGTTTTCTTTTTTAGTTCATTAAAACTTTGCTTAGCATCTGTTATTGTCCATGACTGTGTGCTCTCGAAACTAAGGGTTCTGAAATGCAGAAATAAACTGTTCTGGGGTTGCTCACATCACAGCCTTCAAACACTACTCAGTATGCTCAAAAGGAACCAACGCATGAAATGATGCTTCCGTATACATGATTGTGCAACAAAGTTGAATTCTGAGTAATCGTGACTTTTTTGTCACAAAACATGACGATACAAGAACAAAACTATTTCCCCCAATGGACTGTAACTTTCCCGATGGCGAGAAAGCTGAATGGCGGGAAAGCTGAGTTGTGTTCCACCTTCGCGCAATCAATCAGCGACAGCTAAAAAATATATTGCACACTTGCACCAGCATGCCGGCTTCGAAAAGTCCTTTTTGACATTTAGCTTTTGTTTATTTGTAGAAGAATTTACACAAGCGGTGTCACACCTAAAACAGTTCTTCTGGATTGGACACGGTAAATATAATTATAATCTGTTGTTTTTATGCCGTATATTGCATGCTTTACAGAGGCTGAGCCGCTGAGGTTACCGAGCGTTGTATTAAACCCTGTCTTTAAACGGCAACAAGCGGGATATTTCTCGTTTTCTTTCCGCTTTGTTAATTCCACCACTTACAAGACATACATGCACAACAGGCGTAGTTCTCTAAAAACACACACATGATTGTAAACACACACCCAAACACTAACTTTGTTCCTGCAATTACTGGATGCGACAACAAAACGGTCAACTGCATGATGAACAAAGTTCATTTGAGTAATATATATAGTTGTCCGAGTTGCCAAATACTAAATGCATGCAGTTTGTAGCTTTGTTGTTTCAAACAAAATCAAAGTACATGTGATGTTTCTGTTCTTTTCTCCTCTTCAGACGGAACGGTATCAAGCAACCCACATATGAAACGGTCAGTCACTTAAATTCCCAACGTATTGAAGGCATCTCGACAATTGATGTTTTGTGGTTTGTGCTTTGTTTAGTTGGTGTCCCATAGTCTGAATATGAAATTAGCTAAGCTCGACAAACAAAAATTAACGAAAAATGCCCTCTATCTAAACCAATCAGAATTCAGTAATTTTCCCCTGTATGTTATTAGAACTGTTTATTCGAACTTTCCGGCCGACATACAATCTTCTTCTGCGTGCACGTTGCGTTGCCTAGCAACCTCGTTTGACTCTCACCTTCTGAAGTGCAAGTATTAAATAAAGGAATTGAAATATATTCTCATACATGTTCATGTCTAGCCTGCCCACGGCGCGTTTTAATTTCGCATTCGTTTTCTTTCGCTTGTCGCCGTGACCACAAACGGAGAGCCTGGGACGGGCTAGTTCATGCCCTTCAAACGTGTCTCTTTACTTTTTGCAGATTGAAAGGGAAGAAGACAGATGGTTTAAAAGTATTGCACTCGTGGACGACAGGAAGTATGCTTCGACGGAATGGTAGGATGTTTGTTTCATATGGCGATGATCTCATTCTCTTTCGTTGTTTGTTTCATATGTTCATAATCGAGAGTTGTGACTGAAAATAACCAGTGTGATAAATAACGTTATTTTTACGTGATTCGGTTATCACAATTGTCCTTGGATGGTGCAGAGAAAATATTGTGCAATTGTGATTATGTCACATAAATAATCATATTTGCTTGGACACAAGAGAGGGTGAATATAACAGACTCGAAATGATGACTCTGGAACTGAAATGAGGAGAAAGTCTTGATTCTTTGAAATATAACAAGGATCATGCTTCTGTCTGTCTGTCTGTCTGTCTGTCTGTCTGTCTGTCTGTCTGTCTGTCTGTCTGTCTGTCTGTCTGTCTGTCTGGCGTCTTTTCAAATGATCCCTCGCGCGACTGTATTCTGATCGATGGTCATTTACACAAACAATATTTAATATGTACATGTATGACGTAAAAATAAAATAAAAATGACTTCACGCTTTATATAACTGGATTCGTAATGAAACTTTGTCAAAGCACTGTTCTCTTAGCTTAAACGTCTGGTTAATTCATTTTTGCTCTGTTTTATTCTATAAATAATCAGCTGTGTGTTTTGAGATAGAGCGGGTTTCAATTGAGTGTCGTGAAACCAAAACCAAAGCGATTACAATGGCCAATCACAACAAACGAAAACAACACAATGAACCATTGGAAACTCAAAGCAAATACATGTAACCGTCGCCATGCAAGTTAGGGAAAACCGTGGTTTTGCATCTAATTGGTTGAGAAGGTGGCGCGAGTTTTTTAAACCTATCATAGAGGTAACATAGCTCTAATTCATAATTTGAGCATATGGATTAAAGGCGTATAAAGTCAAAGCAATGCCTCAATGTCCTTCTGTTCTATTTCGTTGGGGTTCGGAAGTAATATATATCAAATACTTGAGACAGTGTCTTATCCGATTTCCAAACAATGAGAAGAGAGTTGAAAATACGACACGTAGTAAACTAAGGAGTAAACGGAGAAATAAAGTCCTAAAATTGTATGCTAATAGCTGTTATTACAGTTGAGCCCGCATTCAAATATTCTTTTGTTTTTAAAAAGTATGCAAAGGAGTTAGACTCGATTTCCGCCGCTCTCTCGAGTCCGGTCTTCGTTCTGGCTCATTTTCCCGAACAGCGGCTGGTAATCGAGCCTACAAATGAGGCTAATGAGCCAATACAATGCCAGATTGACCCTTTCGCCTCGTTTGAATGTCAAACGGCAAACAATACCAGATTGACTTTTTCGCCTCGTTTGCATGTCAAACCGCTGACATCTTTAATAACTGCTATTAAGACCTGACAGCCAAGCCTCACTCATGGTTATGATTTCCTTTGTTTGAACATGATGAATTTTCCAATGAAACTTTGTTGCTCTGTATTCTTGGCTGAATATTCTTCTCACCCAACGCACGAGATGTTGGTGATTTTACTTCTGCGCTGTAGTAATATCACTGTTGTTATTGTGTTACTTCAGGGAATCCAGTAAGAAAGCTGCTGAACAAGCCGCTGCTATCGTTTGTTTACAATCACTGGGTGTCCACGACGGACGTTCAAAGGCGGAAACCACGTGAGTTCCGGGAGAGGTCTCTCCGGATTGCTCCGAATCCTGGGAAATGAATACAAGCGAGCCAATAAGAAATCGAAATTTTGTCTTCGCCCAGCACTGATCATGCTAGGATGAAATATCAATCTTGATTGACAGTTCTTGCAACCCAGATAAAGTCAACCACTTGTCACTTCCCAAACTGGCTCAGCAACACTAGGAAGAAAGAAACGTACAGTACTTCAATTGAAGAAAGCCAGTGGACGAAGGGAATGAGATACTGTTGGAAGTTTATAGCGACAATGACGATCAATAAGGTCCTCCTTTTATTTGTGAAAACATGTGGATTCCCGAGGAGAGAGGGGAAAAGAGGGCCTGATACAATATTACTGTGGCGGGGAGATGGGGGCCAGAACCCGAGAGTAAAGGGTAAAGGAAGCGTTCAGCCAGTACTGCAGGCTTCCAGTACTCTATTTAATTTCCGTTTCCTTTCTGTTTTAACTTGTTATTTTATCTTGAGTACAAATAAAGGTTGAACATTGTTGTTGTTGTTGGAAGTCTACGGGAGGCGGGAAAAAGAGGGCTGGGTCCCAGGGTTTTCCCGAAAATGTGAAGTAGATTGAAGGAAACTTTTCGGAATTAGACAGCAGTAGTAAAGGCGCGAAGGTGGGGGGGGGGACGGGGGGGGGGGGGGGGGGGGGGGTTTGGGGGCCTCCCACAGAAAACATTGAGATTTTAGGCTCTGAAAAGTTCGTTTTGGTGGATTCTGGAGATGGTTTTGCTCCTGGTTTTGCTATGGATACTAGAGAAAGCAAAAAACCCTAAGGGTCTGATAGAGGGGTCCGAACTCACCCCCATCCCTCCCCCTGTATCCGCCACTGGACTTCAATTCATTTGATCTTTGCTTATCGTTTTCGATGATCACATAATTGAGCTGAAACAGTAAAAAATATGGCCGTACCTATAAATAGGCGAACAGGGAATTTTCTATGAAATTCACTGCCGCTGGCGTGCGCTGTAGAGGACTGGATCTAGTTTAGTCTAGAACGCAAAATAACTGGCGCAAAAAAAAAAAAAAACTGGCGCAAACAGTCAGAGATACGCCACCGAAGCGTCATTAATAAAGCAGTTAATTTGTTAAAATTTAGTTTTATGGTCGTCAGGGCTAACACGCGCGCAAAGATAAAAGGAATAAGCCAAAAAGCAACCTCATCCCACGTATTTTCCTTTCAAAAGTGGAGAGCTTTGTTAGCCAGACGTGAGAAATTGGTCCGTATGCGCGAGATGGAAGTTTTAGACCCGTAAGCGTGAGACTCGCCGCGCATAATGCGTTGGAGTTGGAAGGTATACGATGATAAAATAATAATAAGCGCGGGACAGCTGTTTGAGCCTTGATGATGGTTATCAGAAATAGAGATCTGAGATGACATGAGCGGACTCCAGAAAATGAATTTATTTGTTTAACAGGAAGACATCTGGTTTCAGTTTTGTATTTCTTAAATATGTGTTGGTTAATACAGCATCCAACGAGTTTCTTATGCTTATCTTTTGGATGAAACTATGACAAAGATTATTTCGCTCGTTTTACTTCTTTTGGTGGAAAAAATATCTACAGCCTGTAAGTGACCATTTTACATAATACTTGTAGTGATTTAGCTGGTACGAGGATTCTATAGTGCGAATTATAGCTGTGCTTTCATTTTGCGGCACCGCATGAAGTTATCGAATTATTTATCGTTAAAATGCCTACGAAATAAATGTGTTTGTTGATCCAATGACTATACTAATAATTTGCTAGCTCTGTGTTGATCTCTTAATCCTTGGTTGGATTGCAAACGTTCTTACGTCACAACCCTAAAAAGCGATCCATTTGGCACTTTTGCCGCGCGGTAAATTGAACCACTTTTGAGCGTCTCGAAATACCTGAGTACAAAATGAAGCTACCGGCCAATAAACATTTGAATTATGACTGGTAAGAACTTAAAATTTTAACTTTGTGAAATAATAATAAAAAATCATATCATACGAACTTATAAGTTGTCTAAGTTATCGAACTGTTTACACGAAAAATACCGCACCGTCTCGGTGCTTTTGGTAGCATGATTATCACTATTATTAGTAAATTTGTACCTCTGGATAATGATTTTCTAGCTTTCTGATTGGTTCCCTCCTCAATGGATCTTTAACAATTATTCCATGAGCCCGCGTTGGATACGAGATGATAGATAGCCAACGAGCGCGTAGCGCGAGTTGGTTATAATCATCTCGTATCCAACAAGGGCGAATGGAATAATTGTTTTATTAAAAACGTTAGTAACTTTAGGTGAAAACTTCGGTATTACTTTTTAAACAAGACTATAAATCGACTGAGTGATTTTTCAGTGCGATTAAATGAAGCATGATTTGTATGAAAACGGCGGCAAACGTCTGGCGACCGGCGCTGTCTTCGGTCTGTTCGGTAAACAAGCTAGCTGAATGAAAAAAGAGCTGCAAGACTGAATTTTCTTCGGATTAATATTCGCTGTTTCTTCTAAAGTTTCGTATATTCTGGAAAATTGTGCAAATGTGGAGCTGAACATTTTTCATTTTACAAGTTGAACTGATGGACAGCTGAACGGTTTGTTTATACGGCGAGCAAATCGTGCACGTCTGCAGAATTGTGTTGAGACGAGCGAAACTGAGCCAGTTGAAATCAAGTTCACTGAAGTAAAGAGCCAAAGGAAAGAGTCAATATCTACATGGATGGAAAGAAAAAGAGTGACCTTCCAAGATAATTTCACTGTGAAGTGATCTGGCTTCGATTGTACCATCACCAACGCTTGACGAACAGCTGCGATATTGTTTTCAATGCTTCGTCTCTGATGGATATTTATTGTGCTGATTTTAAAAGCTTAGTCCAGCTGGAATTAACAAGCCTCTTCGAAATACAAGGTAACAATACTGAATAGGTTAAGCTTAAATTTGTAGTGTAATTCATTCATTTTGAACGAATTTGTGCAGATTTGTATTGGTTTCCGGACTTTCCCGTAAATTGTTTCAGGCTTCCTTTTATAAATAGTGCTCGTTCAGTTGCATTTGTTGTAGAATTACAAGCATTTCCCATTAAATATTTCGTTCCAAACTTTGCTGCATTTTCTAGCAGTTTTGTTACTTCGTCTTCAGTCAATTCTGCCGTGAAACAATTTTCTCCGGCGGCCATTGTTCCTTGGAGAGAAAAAAAAATTCAGCTCTCTTTCTCGCCGATGCGTTCATGGTATAATGGCTCATATCCCATGGCCTCTAAGCCAATCAAAACTCTAGAAATGCATTATCCAATGGTTCAGTTTTTAATAATCAGCTCATATCCGGCAAGTCCTCGAAGAATAACTGTTAATTATCCTCTATGTAAATGACTATTGTGTATGACATAATGATAGCTATATAGAGAGTTTCTCTCGAGCTTTCTTTGTTTGGATTATAACCGTTTCCAAAGTTGGAAAGTATATTTTGTTTTTAATTTTAAGCAGGTGAATTAGAAACTGAACCTACATGAATAACTCAATAGCGTCATTATTATCTTTGGTTCCTTGCCACAAAAATATAGTGACAATTAATAATTTCAGCATTCCTGGGATTGACATTTTGAAAGTGCTCAAATATAAATTTATTGCATTGCATTATTTTATCCTCCATCCTACTACTGTGGTTTAACTGAGGCAGAGAACAGTCTTACAACTGGATTTTCTATTACGGTATTTCTCGTTTCCTTTTCGGATGAAAAATGATGGATAATTTGTATCTCATTTTGCTTATTTTGATTATAACCATTTCCAAAGTTGGAAAGGATATTTTGTTTTCGATCCTATATCCACCGGGTGATAAATGTTAATACAGTTATGTGTTAAGTTTGTTGTATTTTTATTTTTTTAAACGCGAAACGAATTAATACCCTGCGTTCATAAACGACAACAGGAGTCAGTTTATATGCGCTTCAGTAGTTTGTCGTTTCATGTCGCTTTTCTTTTTGTTGTTACCGCAACCTATGAGTTTGAAGCAACAGGAAGAACTTTACTTGGTTTTCATAATTTTCAATTTCACCTCAGTTCGCAGATCGCAGCGATCGTTGCGATCGACGATCGCATCGTTGAGACCTCAGGTTTCCATATGATCGCAACGATCGCAAGAGTGGTTTCCATATAAAAACTGCACGATCGCAAGGATCGCAGAGATAAAAATGTTTCTATCTCTGCGATCGCAATCCGTAAGGATCGCAAGGGTCGCATCGATAGCAACGTTTTATGGTTTCCATATGATCGCAAGGATCGCAGAACACTTTTTTTTGCGATCGTTGCGATAGTTGCGGATTATATGGAAACTTAAGAGTCATTGTCTGAGAAAGTGTTCCAGGTGTTGGAAATGGGGTCAACCGATTTTGATGAAACTTGGTAAAGAAGTTGGCCTTGATGAGATATTCCAAAAGCCACTTTGGTTTTGTTTTTTGACTTTTTATTTAAAAAGTTTCAGGGGGGGTCCCATTTGGCGCCTCCGAATCATTGAAAATCCTGTTTTTGAAGGGGCAAGTTTGGATTAGTATAAAAACCAAACAAACAAAACCTATTGACTAATTAATTGTATGGTGTGTTTCTACTATAAATACTCTTTCAGTTCATATGTGCGGATTCGGCACAAAAGGTTCTGGCAGTGTGGGGTCTGGGACGAGTTTTGGCCAAATTTTGAAGAGAAAACCACTACCCAAAATTGCCAAAGTTTAGAAGTTCATATTTTTAACTGCCCAATTGGCTAAAATTGATACTTGTGTCAGGAGTTACCCTAATGTAAGTAGAATGAAAATCAATTGAGAAATATTTGGCCCATTTATTTTTTAGGTGCTTTAAAGACCCATTTTGAAGCACACCCTCACGAAATTTGCATATTGTCAAAAGCCAAAATTTAACACCCATACTAGCTTTATTTATATTTAAACACTTCAGTTTGCTTTAGTGAGGCCTAATTTATTTATAAAATATTTGAAAAGCAGTAATTGTGTGAGTAAACACTACTTTATACTTTTAAATTGCCTTAGAACTAATAAATCAGTGCTCACAAAACCAACTTTTGTTTCACTTAAAACAAAATATGCATTCAATACAGCAACTTAGAACACAAATAACTAATAGGATGGTGTGTTAGTTATGTACTGACACTTTTTCCAAATGTAGCCATGCTTACTTGAACTTACCTAAGCCCTTGGCTTGGCCCTTGGCTTGAAGGAAACTGATGTCTTTATGGTAAATTTAATACAAATAAATTGCCATATTCCAAAATCAAGCGAGTAAAACCATCCTATGGCCAAATCATATTACCTGGCGATCAGTTTATTCTGTATTTGTTTACAGATGAGTCCATAATAGTCCAATATAATGAAGAATGCTTTCTGAAGCCGTTGACTTGTTTGGCAGTTTTGTCTCCTATCGAGCTTTTCGGGACTACTCGTCATTGGATGTAAATAATTAAACACAGTTAGAAGGCCATATGATATGCAGATTTTCTCCAGGGGTAAAACAGATGTCCTTACATCGGATTTAATACCATACATATGTAGAAGACAAAAAAGTCCAAGCTTTATATCCTTGCCCTTTCAGATCCTTTCAATACGTGTATGTTTATCTGCCATTTTGGATGTGGTCGCAAGAGAACTGGGTCGAGAGTAGTCTCAGTCTAAAACAATATGCACGCAATTTATTTATTTTTATAGGAGCATATTACCCTCCTATATTTTAAATCTTTATTATCAACTAAACAGAAATACAATAAAAATGAATTGTATATTCCTTTGACGTGTTGCATATAATTTTTGCTTTAATTTTGATGCATTGACTCAAACACCTACATTTCGTGACTCTTTTTGGGGGGTTACATTTCATTAGACCGGTCTCGGAACAATTGCATAAAGCAACGTTTTTATCTCCAGTCCTCCAAATCAGTGGCATGGCTGAGTAATATACAGTAATCTGTATTTGTGTCATACATACAAAAGTCATGTTGAAGACCAATTGCCAATGATCTTTAGCTGCCTCTGTGGCATTCAACAATGTTAGCGCTGTATGATTGATTTAGCGACTTTTTTTTATCATTACAATCAATTTAAAAATAAATGGCTGCCTGGTACGTTTAGCCTTAATGTTATTTGCAGACAGCCACTACCTCTTACTCTAACATAGCTACCCTTGGGTTTGGCATTATTTTAAATATGTTATAAGATACAGTAAAGCAATAAAACTGTTCGTGGAACGTGATGATGCAGATGCTGCAAAATGGCAGATAAACATACACGTATTGAAAGGATCTGAAAGGGCAAGGATATAAAGGCTTGGACTTTTTTGTCTTCTACATATGTATGGTATTAAATCCGATGTAAGGACATCTGTTTTACCCCTGGAGAAAATCTGCCACATCATATGGCCCTCTAACTGTGTTTAATTATTTACATCCAATGACGAGTAGTCCGGCCGAAAAGCTCGATAGGAGACAAAACTGCCAAACAAGTCAACGGCTTCAGAAAGCATTCTTCATTATATTGGACTATTATGGACTCATCTGTAAACAAATACAGAATAAACTGTAATATGATTTGGCCATAGGATGGTTTTACTCGCTTGATTTTGGAATATGGCAATTTATTTGTATTACATTTACCATAAAGACATCAGTTTCCTTCAAGCCAAGGGCCAAGCCAAGGGCTTAGGTAAGTTCAGGTAAGCATGGCTACATTTGGAAAAAGTGTCAGTACATAACTAACACACCATCCTATTAGTTATTTGTGTTCTAAGTTGCTGTATTGAATGCATATTTTTGTTTTAAGTGAAACAAAAGTTGGTTTTGTGAGCACTGATTTATTAGTTCTAAGGCAATTTAAAAGTATAAAGTAGTGTTTACTCACACAATTACTGCTTTTCAAATATTTTATAAATAAATTAGGCCTCACTAAAGCAAACTGAAGTGTTTAAATATAAATAAAGCTAGTATGGGTGTTAAATTTGGCTTTTGACAATATGCAAATTTCGTGAGGGTGTGCTTCAAAATGGGTCTTTAAAGCACCTAAAAATAAATGGGCCAAATATTTCTCAATTGATTTTCATTCTACTTACATTAGGGTAACTCCTGACACAAGTATCAATTTTAGCCAATTGGGCAGTTAAAAAATATGAACTTCTAAACTTTGGCAATTTTGGGTAGTGGTTTTCTCTTCAAAATTTGGCCAAAAACTCGTCCCAGACCCCACACTGCCAGAACCTTTTGTGCCGAATCCGCACATATGAACTGAAAGAGTATTTATAGTAGAAACACACCATACAATTAATTAGTCAATAGGTTTTGTTTGTTTGGTTTTATACTAATCCAAACTTGCCCCTTCAAAAACAGGATTTTTCAATGATTCGGAGGCGCCAAATGGGACCCCCCCTGAAACTTTTTAAATAAAAAGTCAAAAAAACAAAACCAAAGTGGCTTTTGGAATATCTCATCAAGGCCAACTTCTTTACCAAGTTTCATCAAAATCGGTTGACCCCATTTCCAACACCTGGAACACTTTCTCAGACAATGACTCTTAAAGCCTGGTTTCCCCATCGCAAGGATCGCAGCGATCGCTGCGAGACCTCAGGTTTCCATATGAGTAGGAGGATAACTTCAAGCGGCTTATATAATTTATTATTTTATTTTATTTCAATGAAAAACATTATTAGCATATTAAATAAAAATTCAACTGAAAAATAATGTCTTTAATTTAAAAAAAATTCATTGTTGACAATCTCTTAAGTGACGGCGTGGGCGCATCTTGATAGAAGAAAAGGAATTTTAAAGTCTTTGCAATTACAGGATATAAAATAGCGTTCAAGTACAGTAGACTCCCGCTATCTCGAACTCTCAAGGGGAACGGAAAATTGTTCGAGATAGCGGGGGTTCGAGATAGCGAGGGTGGTGTCTAATTTCGTAATTTTCAACAAAACTTAACTATAGCTAGTACACAATCATCGACCTGCCGGTGCTCGCAGAGTCTGCTCTATAGGTCTAGATCTCTTTTATGTCTTTATACAATATTAGCAATAAATACTGTTTGTCAGTGTTTCTTTTTTCTCGTTCAACGAACAATACATGCTTTATTGTAAAGAAAAAAAACGGCGTATTTTATACAAAGTCCAGTATAAGTCTAACTGTAACAATTGTTATCCTACTGCGAGTGTTTAGAAACAAAAGCAAACAGCTTTGTACAACGAATACTGAATAATAACCTACAGTACTTCACATCGGGCGGTCAAAATAAAGATTGAAAAAAAAAATTAAGGTTCTGCTGGTGCTGTGAATTATTGAAACTGTTCTTTATAGGAGAAGAGAGTTGACGTGTGCATAAACGCAACTTTTGTCGATAAACTACTGTACGATGAAAGAACGTCTATTACTTCGGAGTTCGCTCTTGGTGGGTCACTTAACATCATAATCGGCTGCAGTTCGAGATAAGAGGTGTTAATTTAGGTCACGGGGAGTCGCACTTTGTTCGAGATAGCGGGGGGATTCGAGATAACCGAGATCGAGATAGGCAATAGTAAATGACTGAAAAAACAGTAAAAAAACCAAGGGGAACGGGTTACAGTTCGAGATAGCGGGGGATTCGAGATAGCGGGGGATTCGAGATAGCCGGGGTTCGAGATAGCGGGAGTCTACTGTAGTTTAAAACGATAAAGCTCAACCAGTCGTTTCGGTCTTTAATATGTATAAAATAATGAACTGAGGCGACACGAGCATTAGTTTAGCTGCAACGCCGTAAAAAACAGCTGGTAACGGACAGCAAATAAAATAAAAAAAGACAACAGAAAAACACAAAGAGCGGGCAAAAGATGCAGCAGTTTAATTGCCTGTCTCAGAAACCGTCATAATTTTCCAACGTAGAATCCAGCTTATAAGCTGTGGTTATATATCACTTCAGAATGGTTTTTGCCTAGTCTTACCACCGGCGGTCTTTTCTCTCACGCAATACCGTAAATTTCGGATAATAAGCCCAAGATGTATATAACGCACGCGCAGAGCCTTTGTACATACTACTTATTAAGCCTTTTGTTTGGAGCCGTTCTCGTTGGTGTTGCTAGATCAGTTCGCTGGGTTTTCTCGTGTCGCTCATTAGGGACATCAAATCACAATGGCAACGAGAACGTCGCCAAACAAATTAAAGGCTTAAAGTGCCTATAACCCTTGCTCAGACTATATTTTCCCCGAAAGTAATTGCCTTATGGAACATTATTTTGCCAAAAAAACTTCCAAGTTTTGAAGTGCCATTTTTTTTACAGCTATTCAAAGTTAGCGAAAAATCATCATTTGTGCTCCCTGTGTTATAATAATCGAGCGATAAAAGAGTCTGGGGACGAGTGTTATAACAATAATAATAAAATTATAATAATAATAGAACACATTTATGACGTAGCCTCCGGAACACGCTTCTGACGGTCTTCACAACTTCACTGCTTTTCTACTCTCTAAATCATCAAAAAATGCCAGATCGATGCACGGTATACGGGTGTTCAAACACAAATAGCATAGGAAAGGGAATATCTATTCAACAAGTGATCGTCTTCCGTAGGCTACGTCACAGAACAGCTCGGCCCAGGCTCACCGCGCGCGCAGATTTTCAGCGCTGAGGCGCGGGTTTAAATGCTTCTAAAATAATGAAGGAAAAAGCGAATTGGATTTTTTCTTTTCAATATAATATCTTCAACCTTCCTAGTTTAAGAAAAATATATAGCTAGCAAAGGGTTATAGGCACTTTAAGAGGCAGTCCGCGTAAGAACCGCCGGTCAATTTTCGGCGGTAAATGGATTTATTATATGGCAAACTGGTCCACGACGAAAAGGAACATTCTGATTGGTTCCCTGAGCGGTCCGTATTTTGCAATACGGACCGCTAAGATGGACCGCTCACGAACTCATTTCACCGAATTCGTTTTATAAAACATTGAACAAAAGAAAATTGTTTTCTATTAAGTAGAAACATGTTTCCTCATGTCTGGCGGACAATTTCGGTTAAACTTTTCGCAAAGTGGCCTGAAAAATGCAAGAATATGCTTAGCTTTGGCGCGCGCGCGTTAGCCGAGAATGGTTGCATTAATTTATCAGCAAGTTTTTAAAAAAGCCATTATAATAAAAACTTTATTGAACTCGGCTTGCTCAGTCCGTATTGGGAAATATTGATCTCGTTCTTTTTTTGCAAGTTTATGGACCTCGCCTTCGGCTCGGTCCATAAACTTGCAAAAAAAGAACTCGACCAATATTTTCCCAATACGGACCTCACGCTAGTTCAATAACATCTATCAAGAGAATATAAGGGACAGAGAGGGAAACTAGGGGCGTTGGCTGGGATATGTGAATTTCACTAAAGTTATTTTAAGAATATGCTAATTTTAAGCGTACGCACTTCCGGTGCTGGAAAGTCAACAGATCTGCGAGTAATGGCGCCTGTTGAATATTTCAGTATGGCTTTCCCAAGTGGAATTTAGACTTCGGCATTGATATTGATTAACTCTGTAGAAAGTGTTCCGACAGTTTAACGACTTCCGAAGATGCTAAAAGTGTTTCGGATAAATGTTCTACTCATACTGGAAGGTTTGCGAAGATGTTACGTCGAGCGAGCGAAAACATCAGTGGCATCAAAATATATTATAAACGCGGAATTTCGGCTGGAAAGGCAGTCAGAAGAAGTCCTCGAATTGTGGTCAAAGCTAAAGCAAGCTTTCCAAGAAACGGAAATAGTCCGAAGAGTTTCATCGAGCGAAGTTCTGATCTTGAAGGAATCGCG
>MU827304.1:1949809-2027988 GCA_029204205.1 Desmophyllum pertusum | reverse complement strand
CATTGGCCCTGTACACATATCTTGCAGGTATATTGGGTGCTACCGGCAGGGCCGTAGACCGAGGATTTGAGAATGGGTGGGTGGGGGGGTTGGGGGGTGCGTTAAGAGTATCAAAGGTGGGCAATCGACGAGCGCCGAAGGCGTTAGTTCAAGTGGGGTCCTGGGCATGCCCCTCGGGAATATTTTTGAAAGATTGGTTGTCTGAGACTACATGTTCGGGTGTTTTTTGAAGGTCGTTTGACATGACCGCCCGTAAAAAACTGTAATTTCTGGAAGCTGTTTCAGTTAAATTCAAAAATGGATTTTTGACAAACCGGAACTTTATAGAAAGGTAATAGAAATACAATTGCGGACGTTAATGAACAATTTCTTCGATAAAGAAGGTTTTCAAGCCGAAAGGTGCATCATTTGTCGATGAAAATTGACTCGCTGATGTTGTCTTTTGTCGATGATCACCATTGTAAACACTTTCAACGCTGCGATTGGTTTAGTTTATTTGATGAACCAGCTTGATTCAGACTTCATTTTCAAATACTACTAGAGAACACACTACTATTTACTACTATTTTCACTTCTTTTGGACCGCGGTTCACATAGGTGGAACTCCACTAGCCCGTTTATAAAGCTAGTGTAGCCCCCCTGGGCCCCCATCTTGGATTTGACAAACTGTAGACTGTCACCGGGAAGGGCGGAGGGATGTCGTGGCGTAGGCAGGCGGTCGTGGGTCGGCCGTGTGTGATTTATCGGAGTTTTGTCAGTGGATTGGTCGTATTCGCCCGAGTCGGCAACTGCTGGATTTGCGCTCGCTGCGTCGTTCGACAGTGTGAGGTCGAGGGCTGTGTGGCATTCGGGTGGTGAGTGTGCTGTGATATGTGGAGCTTACATGCTGAAGAGTGTTTGCCAAGCGTGTGTGGGATGTGTGAACGAAATCGTGTGTGGGTGTTGGCTTACTGAGGAGGGGGGAACAAGCGTTTTTGATTTCCTGCCCTCGCACAATACAAGCTCGTGAAAGATAAAGAATGACTGCATCCAGTTAATGTTACGGAGCGTGAGGCGAGAACATGCAAGCGTGCAGAGTAGATATTCCAATTCAATGTGTGGGACCCCAATGGATGGGTGGGAAGATGATTGCACGGTTGGTTTGCAATACTGAGCAGTGGGGGTAAATAAGACCCACCCCCCCCCCCCCCCTTAGTTAAAGGTCCCTAATCGCTTCTTTCACTTGCAACGCCGCCCGTGTCTATATAATCTTAATTATATACACCTATTTCTGTCTGACAACGTTAATTGAAATAGGTGTATATTACATTAAGATTATATAGCTCACGGGGCGTGTCAAGGAAAAGAAGCTGATTAGGGGCGACCCATTTAACTTCTAAGGGGGGGGGGGGGGGGGGGGGTGGAGGATTTTGAAAAAAAATATCCTGCAAGCAACTTGTATGAAAAAAAATTTCGTGCACATGACCACTGACGGAAAAAAAATTCATACACGTTCAGTGGACCGAAAAAAAAAATTCCTGCAAGACACTACATGATGGGCTGACTTCAACTTCAGCTGCTGCAGGCAGTTGGGATTTTAATAGCATCTGTATTTGGGCAAGAGGGGAACTGGAACTACAATAATTTTTTGCTTCTCCCTTCTTCAGATAGCTTTTTCTGTACATTAATAATTATTATTATAGCTGTGGTTACACAGTACCAGTCTAAATAACCTGCGATCAGGCCCTCCTCGAAGAGAGCGCTCTCGTTCTCCGCGAAAAGAAAGTAAAAAGACGCCTGATCGCAGGTGACAGTCTACAGTTTTGTCAAATCCAAGATGGTGGCCCAGGGGGAGGGGGTACTCCCTAGCTTATAAACGGGCTGTGGAGTTCCACCTATTGTGAACCGACGTTCAAAAGAAGTGAAATAGTAGTTTAAAATAGTAGTGCTTGTTCTCTAGTAGTAGTTTGAAAATTGAAGTCTGAATCAACTGGTTCATCCAATAAACTAAACCAATCGCAGCTTTGAACGTGTTTACATATGGTCTTCATCGACAAAGACAACATCAAGCGAGTCATTTTCTTCATCGAAAATATTCACTCCTTTGGCTTGAAAACCTCTTTAATCGAAGGTCCGCAATTTGTATTTCTAGTACTCTTTCATCATAAAGTTCCTGTTTGTCAAAAATCCATTTTGAATTTAACTGAACAGTTCCAGAAATACTCATGTTTTTACGTTCGGTTCCATGTCAAACTGCCTTCAAAACACACGAAATGTAGTCTCAGACAACCTAATCTTTCAAAATTTCCCGAGGGGCATGCCCCCGGACCCCCTAGAAACTCACGCCTTCGGCGCTCGTACGATTGCACCTTTGATACTCTTAACGCACCCCCCCCCCCCCCCCCCCCACCCATTCTAAATCCTGTCTACGGCCCTGCCGGTAGCCACCACTATACCTGCAAGATATGTGTACAGGGCCAATGGATGTGGTACGATGGAATGAAGGAGAAAACATGTCCAGGAACAGGCCTAGCTAGGCCTGACTCCTTTCATCAGTGCAAGTGGAAAGGGATCACCATCTCATTGCTTTTACATTCAGTAATAATAAATATGTATTATTGATACATATGTATTATTGCTGAACGTATTAAAAAGCAACGAGATGGCGATCAAAGGTCAGTCACAACGGAAAGGCGACTTTTCCTCCGCTCATACACACACAAAAAAAATATCCTGCAGCATGTTACATGGAGAAAAAAATATCATGCACACAAATGCCCCGAGAAAAAAAAATTCCTGCAGCATGAAAGGGTTTAAAAAAAAAATCTTTGCCTATACCAAATCCTCCACCCCCCCCCCCCCCCCCCCCCTTCAGAAAGTTAAATGGGTCGCCCCCTTAAAACAAGTCAGTGAGGCAAATCACGATTATATGCTAGATAATTGGACATATTGGGGAAACGAAAGAGTAAAAAAACAATAGCAGTTATTACAGATGTCAGCGGTTTGACATGCAAAACGAGGCGAAAGGGTCAATCTGGCATTGTATTGGCCCATTAGCCTCATTTGTGGGCTCGATTACCAGCCGCCTGCCCTTCGGGAAAATGAGCCAGAACGAAGACCGGACTCGAGAGAGCGACGGAAATCGCACCTAACTCGTTTGCATACTTTTTAAAAACAAAATAATATTTTACCGCGGGCTCAACTGTAATAACTGCTATTCCAGTGAAGCAAATTGAAAAATCTTATATCCCGTACAATTATTACAATTTCGGTAAACAAAAGAATCGCAAGCAAATCACTGAAAACGATTGCGGTATCAAGCATTTTTATTCTTATAGGAGACGTCTGGTTTATTCGATATGCTCATCAATTTACTAAATGATAACTTTGTAAATGCATTTAAAATGAAACCAGCTATATGTTATCAACAGTAGCAAGACCAGTCTAAAGTCACTGATCATTGGGTTGCACATTGCGAATTGATTTCTAATAAAACGAAATGTAACACGCGTGTGACACAAGCTGGGGACATCACGTTTGACGCGTGTGTGTGGCACAAGTTGGATGACATCACGTTTGATAACTGCGAATCCGTTTTTTAAAAACTCTATTACACTAAAAGCTATTTTGCTTTGATACGTAGAGAAAGGCAAAGTAGTAACGGGACATTACATACCCGTGTTAAACTAAAGTTTCGCTTTTTAAATAGCTTTCTCAGTTGTGGCATTTGAGCCACAACATCATCGATACTCAGGCAGCGCCTTCATGGTGAAAATCTCGAACAGTTCCTTGTAAATACAGGTTATATCGTTATAAAACCAAAACACTAAGTTGACATTCGCGCACAGTATTATGGGCCGGCCTTTACTTTGTGCCATTTCCTTTCTACTCTGGGACAGCGGGCGGATGCAGAGTGGACAGCGGTTTGAACTCTCCTTTGGGGAATACGACGAGGTCTCCCTCGTCTTCTCTGAAATCGATTTAAAAAAAAACAAGAAAAAAAAATTCAAAATCACTATAGCATAGGTAAACAATTTTGAGGTCGATAAGGTGCTAAATGGAAGAGATTAGCTTATTGACCTTATTATACTAGCACTTTATGCAGTCGAAGCTCCCGCAAGCGGACACCCTCAGGAAG
This sequence comes from Desmophyllum pertusum, assembly GCA_029204205.1. NCBI lineage: Eukaryota > Metazoa > Cnidaria > Anthozoa > Scleractinia > Caryophylliidae > Desmophyllum > Desmophyllum pertusum. The sequence continues at coordinate 2,023,871 of MU827304.1, read as the reverse complement.
CAAAAACAAGTGTCCGCAACTGGAGCTGGCCGCTTACGGCAATGTGTAAATACATTGTACAGAGTTTGTATGAGCTAAAGTTCAAACGTGGTTTTGTCAAAGCGGCCGTAAGTAGACGCTTGTGAGAGTGTCCGGTCAGAGAGCTTCGACTGAACACCTCAAATATTCTCACAATAATCCGCTTTCATTGGAAACAGCTATCAACGCATCTAGGGTGGGGGTTGGAGGTAACCTATCATAGCATTATAAGGTACTAATGGTGAGCAAGGTAATTCGTCCTTATCGGAGGAAAAGCAATTAGCCCCTTCAGTATAACGTTTATGAGAGTCATATAAGCCGAGACAAATTAACTGGTTTATACACGAGAAAACGTTCAACAAGTTAAAAAGATCAATCGGGAATGAAATAGGGAACATCGAAGGCTGGCTTAAAATCCACTTAAGACTTGGAACAAATTAAGGTGTCATTTGTGGGAGGGGAAATTTAACATCGTCGATATGAGCCAAGACAACATATTTATACACGAGCAAACATGCAATAAGTTTAGTATCACCTTGCCACAAGCCTCACTACCAGTTCAACCTTCTTTGAATGATCCACCTTGATTGGATCCGCAGTCATGAACTGTTGTGAACTGTAGCCTTGCAATGTCGTCCCGCCCGCTCTCCATGCTGGATCAGGTTCAGTGACACGGTCAGTCCTTTGTTCTTCTGCATAACAACAAAGTGGTCATTACTGAGCGGGACACTCGAACCATGAAACGCTTTATTCCGCGTTTTTATCAAAGTACCATCGCGGAGGTCTTACTTTGATAAAAACGCGGAATAAAAGATAGACAAATGTCTCGGCGGTTGCTTAGAATCACGGCTGTGATTGGCTAGGTCTGAAAAAAGTAGAAAATAAGTTTAAAAGAGTATACAATAAGTTTAAAAAATAAGTAAAAAATAACGCCATAGCGTTCATGGATCGAGTGTCCGCTCTGTAAATAATGATGACATAAGGAAGCTGTGTGTTCACATTTCCCGAAACACGCATAGTAACAGAAATATTCAGCTAAGGCCGCTAAGGGATTCTCAGTTTGCCATATGATAACTTTATTACAGTACAAACGTACACAAACTGAGGTACGCCGCAAGCATATGTTACATAATAAAGTATTATTAGAAGTCTCTGTGCATTATCTCAAAGCTATTAACTAACTGCTTACTTGATAAGTAATTAACAATCACAAGAATCGAGAAAACGATATTACTGACACAGAAAGAGCAATGGAAAGTCTTATTTGTTTTTATAGCGACTATAATTTAGGACACCTCGCCCTTACTCGGCTTTTAACATTCTCATATCCATAGCAGTTTCGCAAACACTGATTGCAACATAGATCGACCCGTTTACTTTCTATTAAGCTGGAAAAATGGCTCCCGGAAAATCATGAAGGACATTTGAATACAGCTTTGGCAAAAAGAGAATATCCTTCAAGAAAGCCAGGAGGTTCATCACTTACCATACCATAGTTTCATAGACATCTTTTGTTAATTAAGAAGAAAAAGAGTAGTACATTGAAAGTAAAAAGCAACTGAAAAGAACCGAAAAAAACTATAATTTCTAACGGAACAAGAGTCTTACCCGATAGACCACATCAAAGTCCCTCTGTAAAAAAATGTCGTAGCCTAAAAAAACATACCTCTCTCGCCACTTGCTCCCTAGCCTAGACTGAACAGCATTAGCCGCGGTAATTATGCTTTTGGAATATTAACGGGGCATTTGCCTTCTTTTTTGGCCTGACCGTGGGGAATTTGAACGGCTTGCTTGTCCCCACCGTGGGGAATGTGACCAAAATTTTTCAAAAATGTCAAATGCCTGGGGGTTTTCCGGGGGGGGGGGGATGGGCACTGCTGGAATTGACTGACGCATAAAGGAACGCTAAGCAGAACGCTTAACTTGAGAACGTACGTGATACAATTTATGTTCCGGCCGCATACCTTTCCAACAATATTCGCGATCTCTAATGACTTATCGTGCACAAGTTTAAGCAGGTCTAAGCTACGTAACAGCGACCAGAACAGAAATACCAGCTTAATAATGTGTCCGCGAAAACAGAAAAATATTTAAACAAAGCTCTACACCTTCACCATATCTACTAAACATCAACAAAGATGGCCGTCACCAAATGGCTCTCAAAAATCGATATCTACTCGGATTTACTCGGATATAAGAATCAACTATTTCATTGGTTGTTGATAGTAGACATAGTAGTCCCAATCTGATTGGTGTGACATGCAGGACATATCTCCCCATCTCCATGATAACGTTCGTCCATCGCGTTGACTAGGAGGTTATTTGTTTAGAAAAAAAAAATAACTCAGCAAACGTGATGCTGTAATCTCTCTATTAATATGCTGTTACTTGTACCGTTTAATAAATTCAGTAGAGAGTAGATGTTTCAAGAGAGTAAATGTCAAGATTTAGTTCTACAACCGAACACTGAACATCGAATGAATGAGGACATTTTCCTACATGTAGCTGTTACCACTGTTATTACGTTAGAGAGCACCGGGTAATTGTCGTGTTTTTCTTTGCATGTTCCAGTTTGTATTTACTAAGGCCCGCAAAAACGAGCCTGCTTGCCGGCGATCGGCAGGAGGGCGAGTTCAAGTTCGGCTCGTTTTCACGGCTACTGTATCGCCGCTCGCGCGCGTGTTATTTTGTGAGCCTGCTCGCAAGCTAGTATTTACTATATTTATTACTCCACTATTACGTCATTTCACCATATAAGGTCAAGAGAACACAAGTATTGCATATAGTTTAGGTTTATAAATTATTGTTATTCACAAGAAAACTCGCCGAGTTGACGAAGTCAATCGACGAAGACAAAGGACCAGACAAAAATAACATTTTGACACTTTTTTTTCATTTTAGACATAATAATCTGCCTTGAAAGTTACTACTTACCTACTGCAGCTGGTGTCTCACTATTCTCCGGCAGCTGTCAAAATATAAAAGTAAAACAAAGTATATTACATGTATATTTTAAATTTCTACACATTAATGCAATTTGTGGTAAATAACTCGACAAACCTTTTAATGTATCATGTAAAAAAGGCGAAAGGCTATTTTGGACTATTGAACGAATATCCGGAGCCTTATAGTAGCCAAATTAAATTAAACATTGCTGTTCATGCGCTATTATAATATTTATAAAAATAAAATCCAGGGTGATTCATTATGTGTAAAACTGAAAGTGAAATACATGTTGAATGTAAGAATAAATAAATAAATAAATAAACAAAAAAACAAACAAAATAAAAACAACGACAGAGACGCCTCTAAACCTGTATCTAAACATTTTAATCTTCCCGGTCATTTTTTTTCAAACTTGGTTGTTTGCGGCCTTTTCCCTTCATCAAGGCAACACTGAAAGTCGCAAAACTTCAGAACAAAAGTTTATATTTCAAATCGGCACCTTGGCTCCTCATGGGATCAACGAACGCTTCTCGTTTTAATTATCTAATTTATTCATGAATTCTCCGTTACCATGCTCCCTCCAATCAACGGCACTCCATATACTCTAGTTTTCACCTATTTCAATTAAAGTTGTCGGATAGAAGCGTAAAGCCTACAAGACAAGACCGAATGGTACTCTGGGTATTCATTAGCATTTGCATATCGATGGGAAAAGAAATCTACAAGTTTTTATTTCGCACGTGATGTATTTGGTTTGCCCCGAATTGGATAATTTATTTTTCCATGTTTTTTCACTAGCTGATTCTGCTAACATTTAGTTTGGCTAAAAGTAGTTTACTTCTTCAGGTTGAAAACAAAAAAATAATGTTTTTCATGTTACTTCTCATTTAATAGTATTCGGTGCGTGCAGACAGTTTTCTACTTTTACCCATGCTACCTTTCGGTCTTGTCTTGCGGGCTTTTAAAAACATTTCTATCCACAACCCACAATCCTCCACTTTGCTCCGACGAAGGGCTAACACTCGAAACGTCAGCTTCTTCTTGTCATACCAGAGGAGAACTGTCAGGTTTGATATGGCTACGTTGCGATGATTTTTAATTAAAAAATATGAATATGAATTATTTTATTATTATGAACGAGTTGTAAAGCTTTATATACTGTGATAATGTTCACAGCACGTCATATCTGTACAGTTATGGTAAAAAGAAAAATCTGGCATCCTTCGATGATTCACGATGAAAATTATCCAGTGCAAATGAATGTTGTTCGCGAGCTGTTGATTGTACGTAGTGCGCATGTTCAAGTGTGCGGCCGGTAATTTGCTGCAAAAGTGCAGCTTTGAAAACTCGGCACTAAATATTTCTTACCAAAGGCCTGAAGCCTATCCTGACGACGGGAGGCACCTGGAGAAAGGCAAAATAATTGATGTATTAAGAACCCGAGATATTACGGAAAATGTATATTGTAAACCCAGTAAATCTTTATACAATGTACTGTTAAAAAATCAAAAGCTCTTATAAGCAACTCGTGAATGTTATATAATACTAATTTCTGCATGAACGGATGCGATTTTAGTAAAACGGAGCCAAACGACAACACATTAGTGTGGACAGGGCCACAGTTCGTTTAATACTGTGTAATAATACTATTACGGATATTTTACCTAGAAGGTGATTGGAATGAATGGAATTCATTTTAACATATAGTTATGGCATCAGCAATTCCTAAATGATCTGATGCCTCAAGGAATCACTTAACACTAAACAGAAAACAACAGAAAAATGAAGACAATTTTATATTTAATGACTTCCACTTGGTCCGTGTCTCTAAATACAACTACAATGTAATCTCCACCCAACCTCACATCCTCAAAAAAATCCCATTAAAGTGCATTTCGATAAAAATAACATTGTATGGATTTGCTCATATAAATGCACTTGATAAATAATTATCTACCGAACGAATTGAGAAAACGTTATCACACACAAAAAGCAATGGAAGATCTCAGTAGTTCTTACATTTTTTTTCAGAACCCTTTTCTCTGTTTTGTTAACATTTCAGAAGCTGTATTTTACTCAGAGTGTTTTATTTGCAACGTTCCTTTTTAAAATTGACAGAAATAATTTTAAGTTTATCTCGTTAAGTAATAAATAAAAGTACTACCATGCATGAGTCAACAGAAGAAGAACAACTACTTACCCGATGGAATACTACGTATACCTTTCAGCACTGTAAGAAAATTGACAGAAAAAATAATTAAATTAGTTAATCCGTGCAAAAAAGAATGAGACCAATATTCCCCAATACGGTCCGAACAAGCTACCAATAACGTTTTCATTATAATGAAGATACCTCTCAGAACGAGGAGGAACTTGTAATCTTGTAAAAAGTAGGTTTTATTTTATGAAAGATTAGCATGATATGCTTTTGATTATGATTAAAATATCAGTGCCAAACATTACCTACACTAGGATTCGGATTTTGGGTCAAAAACGCGCTACTTTTTTTACGGACGCTGAAATAACGTTCCATGAAATTAACATGGCTAAAGGTCAAATGCAACGAAATTTGGCATTTTTTCTTTTGTCGCAAAAAACTGTTCTTTATACTAGCACCAATCATACTCAACCTTCAAAAGCTGGTTTGGGGGCGATTTGTGGCGCTTATAAGGCACGAAATTCGACAATTTCCGAGAATTTCCGACGGCTGAACGAAAACGAACCAGAAATGACCGCGCTTGGAATGGAAACGAATGTATGTTTTTGTGACGTCATATGTGGCGAGCTTGTTTTATTGTACCCCTTTATTATACATCGTATACTCAGGCTGAAGCGGGTGTGCACCCTACCGTAAATCATATGTCTTTAGCGGTGTCAACCTGGCATTAGAGAGATTAAGAGGCTGTCCGCGTAAGAACGGATAAGGCAAATTTCGGCCCTTCACCGATTTGCCTAATATTTTCAGTGACAGTTAACCATTATATCCCATCAACAAATATCACATTTATTTGGATCAATTCCTTCTTTTTCATTTTTTGCGAGGCCATTTTCAACATAACCTCAAAATTATGCAAATTAGCTTTGAGGACTCTACAATTTAGCTATAAATGTCGGGCGCTACCAAAGTCCAATTTATCGTCCAAACCCGTTGAATATTTTATATATTCAAGTTTCATCTTTCATCAACAGTTTAGAGGTTTAATAATTGTATTTTATCAAATTTTAACTGAGTTATGAATTTTCTAAGATACCTTCTCTCGAACTCCGGAATTTGCGAAACGTGACATACCTATAGTTGAAAATTATTTTCTCTTATGTGGGACCTGACCTAGAGTCAAATCTGTTATAACTCAAAAGTACTAACACCAATCTAATAAATTATAGAATAAAATTTGTGGGCACTTAAAGCTGTGCGGGTGCGCCGTACAGAGCTCTGTGAATTTCCCAATTATTCGCCATTTTGATCGAAACCAAAGATAAGGCGGTCCGAACGATAGACCAATTTCGCAGCTGAAAACGCTTGGAGATACAATAATAACCGCTAAAGGGCAGACATATGCCTTGCAAATAAATATTATTCGTTGTTTTAGCTGTTGTTTCGGGAAAAATCGGGGTATTTTCAAAAGTAAACAGCGATAAATATTTCCTTTCAATTGATATATGCAAATTAGCTGCATATTAAATTTCGTGTTGCGATGGGATTTCTTTATGTATTCCACAAAACCCTTTCCTTGAGAGACTCTGAGAATATTTTCCAAGAGAAAGAATAATTGATTTTTATGTGGAGTAAAATTTTTTCAGCCTCTATGTGAAAGCGTTTTGTTCAGATTGTGAACTATATTTTGATTTCCCGCAGTGTTTGTTTTGCTAGCCGGACACAGTTGTTCATTTCATATTCCTGAATTCAAATTCTTGTACGAATGACTTCAGTTGATCAGTTAGGTCTTTTCCGGTATCTTTCAAGACAAAGAATTGTTCTTACCTGGGGAATAATTTATTTTAGCCATTATGTGAAAGCTTTCCTTTAGTTTATCAGCCATTTCCATTTATAACGCAGTGTTTGTTTTGCATGATTCACTTGTTCATTTCATACCATTCTACAGCTGATTCTAGTTAAATTAAAGCATTCACATTCTTGTATGAATGAATCTCTTGATTTAAATTGCACTTCAAAATGTCGCAAGATTTGTTTCAGCAGGTCCTCTCCCCGCCACCCCTCCTACGCCTGCGGGTTCGCGAGGCTCGTGCGTGCATTATCGGCGCTCGCCTCTCGATTCTCGCGTCACGAATCTATATCTCGAGAGAAGAAAGTGAGACTGTTTTGCAATCTATACTGGGAGAATATCGATCGGTCCTAGGCCTTGACAGTATTAACGATCGAGCGCAGCGAGGTCCATACCGACGGCCGATATTCTCCCAGTACGCCCCTGAGCAAGCTTGGTTAATAAAAGATATATGACACATTTGTGCTTACAAAATAGCTGTGGAAATTAGACCATAACAATGCACGAAACTTTACCCGGTCCGATACTTAGAAAATATCAGACCGGCAATAAAGCATTCTGATTCGCTGAATTTAGTTATTGCTCCTCTCTACTGTCTTAGTCGTGTTATAAAACTAATTATCGTAAAAAACAGTATAGCGAAACAAACTTTTCAGTGGCGACTGGTATGACATAAAATTATCGATGACTGATATTAATTTTTTTTTATATACATGTAAAGGAAACTGGATAGCGTGTCAGAATTGTGAGAAGAAAATGGTGGAAATGTTTGAATTAGAAAATTATATGAAACAATACATTGACACTGGCGAAAAAAATCACTGGAACCACAAGGATAATGGTACTTACGTGAACCAACAGCAGCATTTTCGCTAATAGAATAGAATAGAATAGAATAGAATAGAATAGAATAGAATAGAATAGAATAGAATAGAATAGAATAGAATAGAATAGAATAGAATAGAATAGAATAGAAAACTTTATTATCGTGTCAATGCCTTATAGCCTGGGAAAATCCCATACTAATTTGGGGACACAAAAAACAAAAATCCTTATTTCGTCGGCCATTTGGAAGTTTATGATATGTCTTCCTGCCACACTTGTACTCTTCCCAATATGGCCAGGGTATTGGCAGGACTTCGGGGCTCGATCGCCAGAATCTTCCAAGTAAATGTCTGTGCCTCGGGCAGATGGTCATGCTCGCAAGCTGGGTCGCCGACAAACCGCGAATACCCGCTCTGGCCAAGATTAGCTCGGCTTCGGTAACATCACCGAATTTCGATAAATGGCAGCTCGCCAAAATGCGCCGAAATATCCGAGTTGCACTCAGAGAGCGAAACAGGATTCTCCTCGTCACTACTAGAGCTACACGGAGTCTGTAATATTTCGTGCAGAGAACAACTGTATGGAATATCAGACATTTTGCGCAATATATACGGACGTTAATTAGACTGAGAGGGTTCTGACAAAATATACAATCTGACGTATTTCTCATTTAATTTAATTTAAAAGAGTGAAATTGTAAAAACAAACACTGTGTTGCCGCATCGTGGAAAATGAAAATAGCTCACAAAACGAGTTTTCAAAATCTTTCACATAATGGCTGAAACATTTTTTTTCCCCCTTGGCAACGACAGGAAAAATACCTGACTGGACAACTGATGTCATTCGTATAAGAATTTGAACACTTATAAAAGTTCTTACGGAAAATGTTTTGTGGAATAGAAGCTAATAGATAAAGAAATCCCATCGCAACACGAAATTTAATATGCAGCTAATTTGCATATATCAAGAAAATATTTATCTGTTTACTTTTGAAAATACCCAGATTTTTCCCGAAACAACAGCTAAAACGACGAATAATATTTATTTACAGAGCATAGGTCTGCCGTTTAGCGGTTATTATTGTATCTCCAAGCGTTTTCGGCTGAGAAATTGGTCTATCGTTCGGACCGCCTTATCTTTGGTTTCGATCAAAATGGCGAATAATTGGGAAATTCGCAGAGCTCTGTACGGCGCGCAGCTTTAAGTGCCCACAAATTTTATTCTATAATTTATTAGATTGGTGTTAGTACTTTTGAGTTATATAACAGATTTGACTCTAGGTCAGGTCCCACATAAGAGAAAAATAATTTTCAACTATAGGTATGTCACGTTTCACAAATTCCGGGGTTCGAGAGAAGGTATCTTAGAAAAATTCATAACTCAGTCAAAATTTGATAAAATACAATTATTAAACATTTAAACTATTGATGAAAGATGAAACTTGAATATATAAAATATTCAGCGGGTTTGGACAATAAATTGGGCTTTGGTAGCGCCCGACATTTATAGCTAAATTGTAGAGTCCTCAAAGCTAATTTGCATAATTTTGAGGTTATGTTGAAAATGGCCTCGCAAAAAATGAAAAAGAAGGAATTGATCCAAATAAATGTGATATTTGTTGATGGGATATATAATGGTTAACTTTCACTGAAAATATTAGGCAAATCGGTGAAGGGCCGAAATTTGCCTTATCCGTTCTTACGCGGACAGCCTCTTAAGCACCACGTTCTACGGCAAACCACAAACGTCAGCTTACAGTAGATTCTCTTTACTTTTCCTCCAATCGTTAAATAAATCCATCAGAAAAATCGAAAATAATTCACACGTTCACGATAAAACACGAAACTACTCACTTTCACGTACGCAGACGGTAAAAATGGGAAAAATACGACGTGACTGATTTTGCAGCTTGTGCCCGAAATATAATAATATTTCCTATATGTCAGAGGTTTTCACGGAGCGACAATTGCATATATGTGGTCAGAGACCTCTAATGTGGTTGACAATGGTAAACACTCCTGCATATATACCTCAAGTGAGATATTGTTTCTTACTGAACACTCTGAGAAATATTGAATTTCTTAATCCTTCCCAACGTAGTTTAATAGAAATACGTTATTCTAATTACGCGCAACTGAACCAACTCTGAGAACATAATTATATACTTATTTGCGGACCTGTATAATCTTAAAAAAAGAAAGAAAAATTAAGTCTATTTTATCCTTCTTTTCTATTTGCGTGGATCGTGGGCGGAAGCAAATAAAATGCACGGGAGTGAAAATAGGCAATATTTAAACTGAACGCAAAAAAAATAGCTTATGAAATAAGGATGGGATAAATTATCACACGGGTTAGAGAAGAAAAACAAAACTATCATGTTACATGGGTTTCAGAAGATAACAAAAGCATCATATTAAATGGGTTCGGAGAAAAACAATAGTATCACGTTACATAAATTATGTTCGCGAGGAAAACAACAGCATGATCTTATACGCTTGGGGGCAAAGACAAATGCTGTAGGAAATCGACCCACACAGAAGGGAAAAAAATAGCATCATAACCATAAAATTTCTTTCATTTCTGCAATGTCGCATGGTCCTTTCACGTGCGCATAACAACATCTGGTATCTGATTGGCTATGATTAACTTGAACTTTGTACAGGTACAAGTAGCTACAAAATGAGTACAGTACGTGATAAAATTCATGTTGCGCTCCTTTCTAACAATATTCACAATCTCTAATAACTTCTCGTGCACAAGTCTAAGCTACGGACCAGAAACAGCGATCAGAACAGAAATACCAGCTCAAGAATTTGACACTTTCCGTGAAAACAGCAAAATGTAAAAGCAAAGCCTGTACATCGCAGTATCACAGTGGGTTGCACATCTTTCTATGATTAACGTGAACTTTGTACAGGTACAAGTAGCTACAGTAAAACGCGTTCTAGGAACGCTAGGGAACGCTAGGGAACGGCAAAGTGGAACACTATAAAAAGGAACGCTAAGGGAACACTAAAGGAACGCTCTGAAGGAACGCTAAGAGAACGCAAAGTGGAACGCTAAAGGAACGCTAAAGGAATGCTAATAATGCGTTCCACATTTTAAGGGTAACGCGTTCAAGCGATCTGGAAACTAAAGAGAACGTGTTCCAATATTATACAGTAGGTAAAGTGCATCAAACGTCCCGTCACAAGATTGTACCGTGTGCCAGGCGTGTGTTATTTTTGTCCCTGAGGTCTCAAGTTTTCAGCAGGTTCTTGCCATCTAAATTGCCACGAACGGTAATATTGTTAACATAATTCGCAACACAGAGTTTATAATAATAGATCTGGGAAAACACAAAACTAAAACTATCTCCTCTTGTTTATGTTTTCGCTTCAAATTTTAAATCGTTCGATGTCGCAACTGCAAGGATGTCGCAAATCGATTATCAGCAATCATGCCTTGACTAATTTTGGCGTTTCTTTTACTGGTTGTTTCATGCAGCCCAAAATAACACATTTAGAAGTCAAGGTTATTTTCTTGCCAGTCGAAACTGAAGTAACTGAAAATAAATCTCAAATGACTGAGGTTTTTAAGAAATTTATTCTCGAATTCCGTGCTCGAAACAGAACTGGAAGTCTGTGTTTATTTTTAGAAGCGTGGGAATCAAAGCTTCTGATTGGTCAGTCGGCAATTCGATTTACAAAGTCAACAAAGCTGCTTAAACGTACTCGTAACGTAGCCCGCTGCCTCAAAGGCTAGAAACTTTCAGCTGATCGCAGTTCGAAGATATCATAGGATGGAATTTGTATATAATAAATAATTAAACAAGGTGGCTCGTCACGCAAGTGCAATGCAGCAAGTTCGATCGAAGAAAGCTCATCGTTTCTTCGCATTTCATCGTCAATAATATCAGAATGTCGGATGACAAGTTTTCTGTTTCGGTCCTGTTCGTGGTTTGTGATATAAGGACTTCCCGTTTGTTTAAAACATGATATAAAGAAAAGTTGAAATTTACGATGCGTTGTCTCGCATAAAAGCGAGAGTTTGCCCACTAGGTAACGCGTTCTCTTTTGAATTCCAGGAACGCGTCAGCTAGCGCTTAGGGAACACTAAAGGAACGCTAAGCAGAACGCTTAACTTGAGAACGTACGTGATACAATTCATGTTCCGGCCGCATACCTTTCCAACAATATTCGCGATCTCTAATGACTTATCGTGCACAAGTTTAAGCAGGTCTAAGCTACGTAACAGCGACCAGAACAGAAATACCAGCTTAATAATGTGTCCGCGAAAACAGAAAAATATTTAAACAAAGCCTCTACACCTTCACCATATCTACTAAACATCAACAAAGATGGCCGTCACCAAATGGCTCTCAAAAATCGATATCTACTCGGATTTACTCGGATATAAGAATCAACTATTTCATTGTTGTTGATAGTAGACATAGTAGTCCCAATCTGATTTGGTGTGACATACAGGACATATCTCCCATCTCCATACACATGATAACGTTCCGTCCATCGCGTTGACTAGGAGGTATTTTTTAGAAGAAAAAAAATAACTCAACAACCGTGATGCTTAATCTCTCTATTAATATGCTGTTTCTTGTACCGTTTAATAAATTCAGTAGAGAGTAGATGTTCAAGAGAGTAAATGTCAAGATTTAGTTCTACAACCGAACACTGAACATTGAATGAATGAGGACATTTTCCTAGCTGTTATACCACGTTATTACGTTAGAGAGCACCGGGTAATTGTCGTGTTTTTCTTTGCATGTTCCAGTTTGTATATTTACTTAGCCTGCGAGCAGGCTCACAAAATAACACCGCGCGAGAGCGGCGATAGCCTCGAAAACGAGCCTGCTTGCCGGCGATCGGCGGGAGGGCGAGTTCAAGTCGGCTCGTTTTCACGGCTATCGCCGCTCGCGCGCGTGTTATTTTGTGAGCCTGCTCGCAAGCTAGTATTTACTATATTTATTACTCCACTATTTACGTCATTTCACCATATAAGGTCAAGAGAACACAAGTATTGCATATAGTTTAGGTTTATAAATTATTGTTATTCACAAGAAAACTCGCCGAGTTGACGAAGTCAATCGACGAAGACAAAGGTCCAGAAAATAACATTTTGACACTTTTTTCATTTTTTAGACATAATAATCTGCCTTGAAAGTTACTACTTACCTGCTGCAGCTGTGTCTCACTATTCCTCGCAGCTGTAAAATATAAAAGTAAACAAAGTATATTACATGTATACCTAAATTTCTACAATTAATGCAATTTGTGGTAAATAACTCGACAAACCTTTTAATGTATCATGTAAAAAAGGCGAAAGGCTATTTTGGACTATTGAACGAATATCCGAAGCCTAATAGTAGCCAAATTAAATTAAACATTGCTGTTCATGCGCTATTATAATAGTTACAAAAAGAAACTCCAGGGTGATTTATTATATTGTAAAACTGAAGGCAATACATGTTGTATGTAAATATAAATAAATAAATAAATAAATGAATGAATGAATGAAATGAATGAATGAATGAATGAATGAATGAATGAATGAATGAATGAATGAATGAATGAATGAATGAATGAATGAATGAATGAATGAATGAATGAATGAATGAATGAATGAATGAATGAATGAATGAATGAATGAATGAATGAATGAATGAATGAATGAATGAATGAATGAATGAATGAATGAATGAATGAATGAATGAATGAATGAATGAATGAATGAATGAATGAATGAAATGATTAGATTCATGTTACAAAAGGGACAATTTTTGTCCCCTTTTGTAACTTTGTTCCCTAATGTAACGTCAAATATGTTACAAAAGGGGACAGGTTCCCCCTTGTAACATTTTGATGTTACATTAGGGAACAAAGTTACAAAAGGGAACAAAAAATGTCCCCTTTTGTAACCTATGTTCCCTTTTGTAACCAAGTCATGTTCCCTTTTGTAACCTAGCTTGTTTGTTTTTTGTAACTTGAATTTTCTGTTTTTTATTGTTGTTCCAATTTGTAAATCTACTTTCATTAGGCGCAGTTTTTGTTCTCCTTCATTTATCTTTGTGGTTAAAGGCATAACTTGTTATTTTGAGGAATTTGGGTATGCCCTCAATCTACCAACGTATGTTAGATCATTTTACACATTACATTGTTATAATCTGATTAGTCGCTTCAAGTTTATTCTTTTTTTTGTTTTGTTTCATTTCATTAACTTTTGAATGTTTCATAAAAACTTATTCTGTTCAGCTTTTTTTCGTCTGGGGGGGTGGGGGGGTGGGTAGCCCTTCCCTCCCTAATAATTTGGAGGGTATATTGTACGTTCAAAAATGCTTCCTTTGAGGTACGCAACATGACATTATGACCGCATATGACATGGAAATACGTCATGATTTCCGAATAGCCGCCATCTTGGATCTGCCATCTTGGAAATTGTTAAAGTTATCGCAAGGAAGTTAATATTTTCATTTATTGTTGTTTTATATGGTAACAGAAAAATTCCAAATTTGGAAAAAAGTACCTGCTAAGATAAGGTTGCCATGGTAATAGCAAGTTCCGTGAACACCAAATTGTTGCCAGATAAATATTTAATGATTCAACTTACTTGTCACACAATCGCTTGTAAATTAAAAGTAAAAAAGCGACTGACAAGAGTCCGCGAAAAGCTATGTTCGATTCTCGAACGGGATAAAGTTAACATAGTTAATTAATAAAGTTCAACTTCTGTGATAAATATCGCGTTCACAAAGGAAAATGAGCGAAGTTAGACAAGTCATTATGGTTCCTCAGGCGCAAAAATTCTTCCATTTTGAAAGTTTCCAAACCAGACTAAATGCAATCACCCAAGTCGCAGGCGAGAGGATTTCAATAGGAACTTTCACTTCTCCCAAAATTTCTCGAGTGTTGCATCAGGCAATGCAAAAAGAACCGGCCGGTAAAATTGCCGGACAAAATGAAGGAAAAATATGTCTAGTTAATAGACAACAGTTTTCTTTTGTTCAGTGTTTCATAAAAGGAAATTCGGCGAATTAATTCATGAGTCATTTGGTCCATTAGTGGCTCGTATTGCATAATCCGGACCACTCAGGGAACCAATCAGAATGCTCCATTTCATCATGGACCAGTTTGCCATACATACACTGTATAATGAGAGATTATTACAGTACAGTATAGAAACTGAGGTACGCCGCAAGCATATGTTAGAAAATCGAATGTTACAGTAGACAAACAACATTATAACTGGGTTGTAAAGTATCATTAGAAGTCACTGTGCATTATCTCAAAGCTATTAACTTATAATACGCTGATTAGCTGCTTGCTTGATATATAATTACCGACCACAAGAATCGAGTAAACGTTATTACCGACACAGAAAGAACAATGGCTAAGTATCAGGCGATATTCCGCGCGATTTCGCAGGATAATTGTTAAGTATACACCTATTTCAATTAAAGTTGTCGGATAGAAGCGTAAAGCCTACAAGACAAGACTGAATGGTAGTGGCTGGGTATTCATTAGCATTTGCATATGGAAAATAAATCTACAAGTTTTTATTTCGCATGTGATGTATTTGGTTTGCCCCGAATTGGATAATTTGTTTTTTCATGTTTTTTCACTAGCTGATTCTGCTAAAATTTTGTTTGGCTAAAAGTAGTTTTATTACTTCTTCAGGTTGAAAACAAAAAGAAAAAATGTTTTTTCATGTTACTTCTCATTAGTATTCGGTGCGTGCAGACGGTTTTCTACTTTTACCCATGCTACCTTTCGGTCTTGTCTTGCGGGCTTTTAAAAACATTTATATCCACAACCCACAATCCTCCACTTTGCTCCGACGAAGGGCTAACACTCGAAACGTCAGCTTCTAGAAATTCGCTACGGCGGTTAATTTACCTTTATCAACTTCGAGTTGATAATCAACTATCAGTTTTAAACAGCTCGTCATGGAATTTACACTTTTAATCATAGTTGATTTGCAAAGTGAATCAACAGAGATAAACGCGTTTGCAAGTGCTGAATTAATATGAAGTATTTTATTATTATGAACGAGTTGTAAAGCTTTATATACTGTGATAATGTTCACAGCACGTCATATCTCTACAGTTTATGGTAAAAAGAAAAATCTGGCATCCTGCGATGATTCATGATGAAAATTATCCAGTGCAAATGAATGTTTGTTCGCGAGGTGTTGATTGTACGTAGTGCGCATGTTCAAGTGTGCGGCCGGTAATTCGCTGCAAAAGTGCAGCTTTGAAAACTCGGCACTAAATATTACTTACCTTGGCACTGATCCAGGTAGTGAAGCTCAGCTTCACGGTCTACATAACGACGGCGGGAGGCACGTGCACCTGGAGAAAGGCAAAAAAAATTATGTATTAACAACCCGATATATTACGGAAAATGTGTATTGTAAACAGAGTAAATCTTTATACTGTTAAAAAAAAACATAGCAAAATAATGCGTCATATAACCTCCAAAACAAAGCGACCTCGACACACTAAGACAAAGAGAAGTCAAGCTTGACATTCTTTTACCGTCCAGATTGGCGAATTTTTATATGTATATACCATCACACATCAATGTGTTTTTTAAAGTGTATGGTAATAATCAGTTGCCACAGACACTATTGCGGCTGCCCCTCAGAACCCTTTCCTCTGTTTTGGTAACTTTGCAGAAGCTGCATTTTATTTGCAACTGTCCGTTTTCAGATTGACAGAAAGAATTTTGAGTTTAGCTCGTTAAACCTAATTACAGACACTGCAGGAGTTCTACGCTTCTAATCCCAGACTCTCTTGCGAGTGATGGAATGAGCGTGCCACTTTCCTCCGACGAAGGGCTGACGCTCGAAACGTCAGCTTTCTAAATTAAATTTGGTGGCTAATTTATCTTTATTAACTTAGTGTGCCACTGAAGACGTCTGTCATATCATCGTCATCCCGATAATCACGTGTTATATTCTAACATAGTTCAAGGAACTCAAAATCACGATATTTTACAGCGTGTGCGCGAAATTGCCTCGCTTCTATGTTTAACTGTATTGTCTACCATTATATACATTGTTGTTCATGCGCTATTATAATATTTATAAAAAGAAACTCCAGAGTGACTCATTATGTTGTAAAACTGAAGGCAATACATGTTGTATGTAAGTATAAATGAATAAATATAAAAATAAATAAATAAATAAATAAATAAATAAATAAATAAATAAATGAATGAATGAATGAACGGACGGACGGACGGACGGACGGACGGATGAATGAATGAATGAATAAATAAAAAACAAAATACATAAAAACAACGACAGAGACGCCTCTAAACCTGTATCTAAACATTTTAATCTTCCCGGTCATTCTTTTGCGGCCTTTCCCTTCATCAAAGCAACACTGCAAGTCGCAAAACTTCAGAACAAAAATTTATCTTTCAAATCGGCACCTTGGCTCCCCATGGGATCAACGAACGCTTCTCGTTTAATAACTAATTTATTCATGCATTCTCCGTTACCATGCTCCCTCCAATCACAGCACTCCATATACTTTAGTATATAAACACACAAACACGACACAAAACACAAACACACACACAAACACAAACACAACACAACACAAACACAAACACAAACACAAACACAAACACAAACACAAACACAAACACAAACACGACGAAGGGCTTACGCTCGAAACGTCAGCTTCTAGAAATTCGCTACGGCGGTTAATTTACCTTTATCAACTTCGAGTAATCAACTATTCAAAGTCAGTTGAATGGTACTTAATTATGCATGCACGTCAGAAGTCTCGTGGAATTGGGTATGATATCCCCATGGGTCTCTCCCATTGGTGTAGTGGTATTATATTAACCGCTCCCTTGATGAATATCACATTTCTAGGTCTTTCGACGGTAAAACACCGCGACTACAGTTCAAAGATCGCGACCCACCCTCCCTCCCTCCCTTTGCGATCTGTGTTCGGTGCATGGGCCTACTGGCTCATCCAGCGACACTCTGTGTAGTTTATGACTACGCCGGTGTGTTGCTTCCCATATCTTAACCAAAGAACAATGACGGCAGGCATAATATAGTACTATCAGTTTTAAAACAGCTCGTCATGGAATTTACACATTTAATCAGAATAGTTGATTTGCGTATGTGTAAAGTAGTTTAAACTGCCAGACACCAAAAGTATGACAATCATCACCCACACCAAATCCATATTTGCAAGACATGGAATACCATCCGAAGTAATCAGCGACAATGGTCCTCAGTATTCTTCAAAGGGACTTTTCATTATTTGCTGAACAGTGGGGAATTCAAACACACTACTGTCAGTCCACTGTACCCCCAGGCCAATGGTCTTGTTGAGAGAGCAGTACAAACAGTGAAAAGTTTGTTAACCAAAGCAAAGCAAGATCACCGGTATCCTTATCTTGGATTACTTGAATACAGGAAACACGCCTATTGATGATATTGGCTCGCCAGCACAACTGCTCATGTGCAGACGACTCCGGTCAATCATTCCCACAACCGACGCACAATTGCAGCCTGAAGTCCTGGATCCGCACAAAGTAAAGGAGAAACTGAGGCTCAAGCAATAAAAAACAAAAGCGCTATCTTGATCAGCATGCCAAGCACCTACCCATTATAGAGAAAGGTGACCGGATAAGAGTACAAATGGGAAGTCGCTAGAAACCAGGAACACCAAGATCCTATAGAATTCGAAACTGATGAAGGTCAAGAATATCGCAGAAATAGAAGAATGCTAATGAAATATCCGGAGAGTGGTCCATCAGCAACAGACATCTCACCTCATCACGAGTCACCTTCGGTGAAAACAAACGAAAGTTCACCTTTCAAGGAACCGGCCAATCAAGTCAATCAAGCAACTCCATTCGTTGAAGAGCCCACCACAACATCGCAAGAGCAAGAAGAAGTTCAATCAGCAGATGAGGAAAATCTCAGAGCCACACAAGACAGCAAGCGGAAGAGCTGTGAAGAGGCCACTACGTTTCAAGGATTAAGTTATGTGACAGTGAACACATAAACATGTTGAAGTTGATGAGAAACATTATGGACATTTACATGAATTTCTTGTTTCTTTGCGATATGATTTCATGTCAATTTGTATTTTTCTGTTTTTGTTTGTTTTCTTTTTGTTTGGGGAAAGTTGTAATGATCAGCGGTATTTCATATAAGTTACAGACATGCGCAATGTAAATATACTCGGTAGCCATGTTGGAATAAAACTAAGATCTTGTTGTAAAGCCGTATTTATCCAACTCCATCGAGGTCCTTCAACGAGAATCTTACAACTGCAAGAGTACAAATTTGCATTTCGTACCCGAAAAGGGTGAAATGTGGGAGGTGCCACGAAACTTCTTATTTAAAGCACAGGGTACAGAGAAGTTCAGTAACGTCGCCGTACATATTGCGTTGCACGGACATATATACCGCAGGCCAAATCACTGTGGGCTCGAAGTTTGCGAAGGTCGTCTTACACTGAATTCCGAAAAATAATTGCGCCCGCGGGTCAGTGTTTGCGGTTTACGAAGTTAAAAAAAAAAACATGGCGTACGAAACCGTTCGATCGAAAGGATATGGCAAATAGGGAAACAGAAAAACGGTTCAAATTTATTGCACAAAGTAAGGATTTAGTTTACAAAGTATAAGACGTTCAAAGCGTGTTTTGTACGATCAAATTGAACTCCTCTGGACCCTGTTTTTATTTTTGCAAACAATGATGAAACAAGCTCAGTTATGCGATAACATCACTCAAGAAAGCGAAGTATTAAATCACTTACCAGCTGCTAATTCCATAATCATCATCATCATCACCCATGCCTGTTAATCAAGAAGTAAAAGAGTAGTAAATTAAAAGTAAAAAGCAACTGACAAGAGTCCACGAAAAAGCTATGTTCGATTCTCGAACGGGATAAAGTTAACATAGTTAATAAAGAGTTCAACTTCTGTGATAAATATCGCGTTCACAAAGGAAAATGAGCGAAGTTAGACAAGTCATTATGGTTCCTCAGGCGCAAAAATTCTTCCATTTTGAAAGTTTCCAAACCAGGACTAAATACAATCACCCAAGTCGCAGGCGAGAGGATTTCAATAGGAACTTTCACTTCTCCCAAAATTTCTCGAGTGTTTGCATCATGCAATACAAAAAGAACCGGCCGGTAAAATTGCCGGACAAAATGAAGGAAAAATATGTCTAGTTA
The DNA here is from genome assembly GCA_029204205.1 of Desmophyllum pertusum. Taxonomy (NCBI): domain Eukaryota; kingdom Metazoa; phylum Cnidaria; class Anthozoa; order Scleractinia; family Caryophylliidae; genus Desmophyllum; species Desmophyllum pertusum. Next base: position 2,003,869 of record MU827304.1, on the reverse strand, counting down.
ATAGACAACAGTTTTCTTTTGTTCAGTGTTTCATAAAAGGAAATTCGGCGAATTAATTCATGAGTCATTTGGTCCATCTTAGTGGCTCGTATTACATAATCCGGACCACTCAGGGAACCAATCAGAATGCTCCATTTCATCATGGACCAGTTTGCCATACATACACTGTATAATGAGAGATTATTACAGTACAGTATAGAAACTGAGGTACGCCGCAAGCATATGTTAGAAAATCGAATGTTACAGTAGACAAACAACATTATAACTGGGTTGTAAAGTATCATTAGAAGTCACTGTGCATTATCTCAAAGCTATTAACTTATAATACGCTGATTAGCTGCTTGCTTGATATATAATTACCGACCACAAGAATCGAGTAAACGTTATTACTGACACAGAAAGAACAATGGCTAAGTATCAGGCGATATTCCGCGCGATTTCGCAGGATAATTGTTAAGTATACACCTATTTCAATTAAAGTTGTCGGATAGAAGCGTAAAGCCTACAAGACAAGACTGAATGGTAGTGGCTGGGTATTCATTAGCATTTGCATATGGAAAATAAATCTACAAGTTTTTATTTCGCATGTGATGTATTTGGTTTGCCCCGAATTGGATAATTTGTTTTTTCATGTTTTTTCACTAGCTGATTCTGCTAAAATTTTGTTTGGCTAAAAGTAGTTTTATTACTTCTTCAGGTTGAAAACAAAAAGAAAAAATGTTTTTCATGTTACTTCTCATTAGTATTCGGTGCGTGCAGACGGTTTTCTACTTTTACCCATGCTACCTTTCGGTCTTGTCTTGCGGGCTTTTAAAAACATTTATATCCACAACCCACAATCCTCCACTTTGCTCCGACGAAGGGCTAACACTCGAAACGTCAGCTTCTAGAAATTCGCTACGGCGGTTAATTTACCTTTATCAACTTCGAGTTGATAATCAACTATCAGTTTTAAACAGCTCGTCATGGAATTTACACTTTTAATCATAGTTGATTTGCAAAGTGAATCAACAGAGATAAACGCGTTTGCAAGTGCTGAATTAATATGAAGTATTTTATTATTATGAACGAGTTGTAAAGCTTTATATACTGTGATAATGTTCACAGCACGTCATATCTCTACAGTTTATGGTAAAAAGAAAAATCTGGCATCCTTCGATGATTCATGATGAAAATTATCCAGTGCAAATGAATGTTGTTCGCGAGGTGTTGATTGTACGTAGTGCGCATGTTCAAGTGTGCGGCCGGTAATTTGCTGCAAAAGTGCAGCTTTGCTTTGAAAACTCGGCACTAAATATTTCTTACCAAAGGACTGAGACTCCGCCAGAGAGTACTGATGCCTAGCTCCAAGTTTTACACGACCTGGAAAAAGGCAAAATAATTTATGTATTAAGAACCCGATATATTACGGAAACTGTGTGTATTGTAAACAGAGTAAATCTTTATACTGTTAAAAAAACATAGCAAAAATAATGCGTCATATAACCTCCAAAACAAAGAAACCTCGACACACTACTACTAAGACAAAGGGAAGTCAAGCTTGACATTCTTTTGCCGTCCAGATTGGCGAATTTTTATATGTATATACCATCACACATCAATGTGTTTTTAAAGTGTACGATAATAATCAGCCGCTACAGACACTATTGCGGCTGCCCCTCAGAACCCTTTCCTCTGTTTTGGTAACTTTGCAGAAGCTGCATTTTATTTGAAACTTTCCGTTTTCAGATTGATAGAAAGAATTTTGAGTTTAGCTCGTTAAACCTAATTACAGACACTGCAGGAGTTCTACGCTTCTAATCCCAGACTCTCTTGCGAGTGATGGAATGAGCGTGCCACTTTCCTCCGACGAAGGGCTAACGCTCGAAACGTCAGCTTTCTAAATTCAATTTGGTGGCTAATTTATCTTTATCAACTTGTGTGCCACTGAAGACGTCCCGCTAAATATTTCTTACCATAAGACTGTTCAGAAGGACGGGAGGCACCTGGAGAAAGTAAAAATAATTGATGTATTAAGAACCCATGATATTACGGACCCAGAGACACAATGGCTAGTGCAAAGTGTTTAATTTAAATTTGTAAAGTTAGTCGACAGTCCAGTCCAGAGTCCAGTCCTTATTTTCCAGCAGTGAGGGAGTGAGAGTGAGGGTGATATTAACTCGGATACTCAAAGGGTAAGTACAGCATGTAATCACCCACCTATCAATTTACCTGTAGGTGACACGTAGCTGTCAGCCCCCCCCCCCCCCCCCCCCCCCCCCCCACTTCATTGCATCCCAACCTAAGCTGTAACCTAAGCTGGTGGGTGCGGCGAGTACAAAACCCCATTGCTAGAAAAATATGGGTCTGATCTATGACAAGCAATTGTCTTTACATATTTCTTCACTATATTAAATACTACTAGACAAAGACACAGTTGCATAAGAATGCGTGACAGCTGAAACGAACATGTGCGTTACATGGGACAAGGTCAAATAAAATTATATATATTTCATTTCAAATTTTAAACATTCACCCTTTTCATTCTGGTTTACCAATAAATATTTAGTGTAACAGTTTTAAAATGTGTAGTAAATAGTGTATTTTACACCCTTGTATTGGAAAGCCTTCAAATATTCATGTACAATGTAATTTCATTGATGACCTTTTGACCCAGACATGCTACAAAATATTTATTATTCATACACTAAAGTGCTTGAATTTAACAACAGTTCATATAGCAGAACACTCAAAAAACTTCAAATACTTCGATTATCTTGAAGAAAAAACTTCAACCCACAGAAAAACACCATCTGATGTAAAAATCAAAAGGCGCTTTCGGCCATCTCGTGTAACAAAGTGTTGCTATTTATGGTCAAATTAATATGTTTTTATACTTTGAAATTAGAAGTAAATAATTTGTTTTTGTTAAATAATGTTTTTTTCTTATACATAGTTGTTTTTAGCAGCATTAAAATACTATACATTACTTAAACTTGTCACAGAAATGTAATGGACTGTTCATTTAGAGACAACGGACTGGAAACTGGGTTCAAGGAGATGTGTGAGAAGAAAAGTGCAGACTAAATAATATCGTGATGGATAATAGAACAACAATTGAAGACTGCAGCCTGTCCAAAACATTGCTTTTCTTACAGTAAATAACAGTAAATAACCAAAAACTACTTACATTAAAAGTTAAGATTATACACAACTATATGGAATTAATAAAATAAGCACCCATAACGGATTGAAAAGAAATATGGAAGGTAATCTTAGTGACACTAATAGCTGGATGGCAAGGCTTGCCATCCAGCAAGGCCTTTAAATTCTTCGAACTTTCAAACCACTATAAAATATCACGCTTACACATCAGCGGTCTCAAAATTGGCAACCTTACTAATTTCATCATGCTCTTTCCATTTCTGGCAACCATTTTGTACTACCGCCTATTTTTATGATTGACATGGTCACGTGACCGTATTATGCAAAGGGGCTATTAACTTCCTGTCACGCAAAAATTCTCATGAGAAATGTGTCTCTCGTTTTTATCTCGTGTAACCATGGGTTACACGAGATTTTAAATTTGGAGTTTTGGTCACTCTGTTTACCACATTTTTGTTAGCTCATTAAGGACCATATCTGTCATCTAAATTGATCGTTTTGATATAACAAATATTTGGATTCATCTGTTCTTGTATACATGCTACGTATGTGCGTATACTGTGTTTTTGCTTTCTGATCTTTTAAGGCAATTAGTTTTAGTTCGATTATTCACGACTGTTAGGTCAGACCAAGTTATTTAGTAGGTTAAGAATCTAGTAATAATTAGAAAGAAGTGAGAAAACTTTCTGAGATCTCCTGCCAACCATATGTTAATGACGTTAATGAGAGAATTGTAATAATCAATGGGGCACAACAATAAACTCAATCTCAATAATTCAGTGTTCTGGTAGTAATTTTAATCAAGGAAATGTGAGGCAGGATAAATTATTTTGTATTTTATTTATTTGATTCAACGAGTGATTAGAAAACAAAAAGATGGTCACAAATTATTTTAAATAAGGCGAAAAACAAGGTAATGATAATATAAATATTCAGAGTTACATGGGATGTGCATCTCACTTAGAGTCCTAGAACAGGTTAGTAGATACACGATGCGACGAGATATTTAGGACTTGAGGAATTTAAAAAAAATACTACCGTCGTTTGGATGAGATATTTAGGAGTTGCAAGTTCTGTACACTTTAAAGTCGGTGAACAACCGGCGTGTTACGGAGTACCCAACGATTCGACGAGATAATTAGGACTTGAAGTAATTGTAACATATTGTTCAAGCCGATTTATTATTCATTGCTGTTTTAGCTCTGTAAGTGTAGAAGCACGTACTTTTCTGAAAAAGAGGTCTGTACACTTCGAAGTAAACAAGCACATTACTGAGTACTATACGATGCGACTAGATGTTTGTGACTTGAAGCGCGTACTTTTCTAGGTTGATGTTGCTTATTCAACACTGTCAGCTTCTGACTTAGAGTTACGGAACAGGCCAATAGGAATACTGAAAAATTAACATAAGAACATACTATTCTATGTGATATCTAGGACTTGAAAAGCAAGAGCTACGCTGCGTCCTTACGGAGTCATACTGTTATAATGGTAACGCTAAAAATGACTACAGTTCCCTCATCTACACGATGCGACGAGATATAACAATCGTTTTAACGATTTCACTTATATACAGAATTAGAGAAACGGATTGAAACAGGATCACAGTTAACTGGTTATTACATAGTTAAACTACTAATCACTCTATTCCGTTTCCGACTGATAAAACGTCAGGATACTGTAATTATAGTAAGCAGTTTGAGAATGAGTTCCCTCAATGAAATCTTTTGATAGATCGTTTTGCGGTTTATTGTTTGTTCATTAAGACTGAAAACGTGCTCAAGTATAAACATTGTGAGACTTATTTTGTTATTATTAATGTTTTGAAACAACACTTCCGCAAACCAATTTCTGGTACAAGATGTTTGCTTTTGTTTTAGATGGCAGTTGTTGCACTCTGTTACTGTAGTTTGGGTTATTTCAATTTGTTTTTGAAATATGTCAGTAGTAAATTTATCTTTGTTGACTCTGATGTTCTCAAAGGTGTATGTTTTACCTTCTGAGCGATTGTTTCTGTTACAATGACTAATTGACTAACACAAACGGAGTTGTCAATGGTTGTTGGCATTATTGTTTTCTGGAATTCTATGTCAGTAAATTATTCGATAGACACATATTTTGGAATGAGAAGGTCTTCAGTATTTGAACTGGTATTCACGCGAATTTTTTTCAGTTTACTGGTCTGCTACTTTCACTATAGTTTCCAAAATGTTTTAGTTTTAGACGAGAAAAACATACTCGTCTCACAATGTTTTTCATTAGTTTGAATTTGGAAGTCGATGTAAGTTCCTTTCTTGACAGGAGATACATTGTGGATATAACCCATAACTTCATTCTTGTAAGACTCTCTTTTCTTGGCTAGCAGTAGTAGATCTTTTTTCTCAGTTTCCATTGTAGAATATGAAGTTCCAAGTGTCAAGTGACTGTGGATCAAAATGAAAGGGTTAGAATATTATTAATAGAAACAAGGTAAAGTCTGTATTTGAACCTTATAGTCGATCAGGCCCAGTTGTTTATATCCAATTTCTGTATCATGAATTGAGTGAGAATTCGTCCCTAGATGGGATGATAGTTGGGGTAATCAAATTTGTGTGTAATGTTGTAAGCTAAAGACAAGGCAGATCAACACAGTAAAGGAAAAAACCCATTAACGCACAACGAAGTAAAAACAAATAAGGGAAAGAAGATTCACGTCTAGTTGAATAAGCTCGAGTAAACGGAGTAAATTCAAATAGACTTGTTGGACATCAGTCTGTCCGAATCATTAAAAACTTATCTGTTAATATTTTTCGAATAAGTCTAGTCTCAGCTGTTAAACAGTTCACAGTTTTTCTCAATACGGACCGACCTAGGACGGCAAATAACCTTTTTATTTTTTTCGTACTTCGTTTGAATTTGATAAAGAAATATTGAAATCTCAGGCTTGTTTTGCAAAATCTGTTTTTCACGCGCGCTAGTACATGTAGCTCAGAAGACTACCGAAGAAATAACCCAAGTAACAATAAACTCAGACGATTAATTTTTACACCACAAATATGTAATTACAGAAATGGAGACTAGAGCGGCATTTCATCACAAAGCTATTTCCATTTTCACAAAAACCATTCAAAGGTTAAGCCGCCGTCAAATTCGGCAATCTTCCATACATTAGTCTTGCCATAAACAAATATCATGCAGTCTTTACGTATACTACAATTTTATTTCACAGGTTAAATCTAATTTTTGCCATTTGGTGGCAATTTGCAGTTTTCATTTTATGCGAAACCCTGACAAACTTCGTCTGCATTGGCTCTTTCAAAGCCGACGGCATAAAATTGATACGTGCCGAGAATTATAACCGGGAATAATGGTAGCCACAAAGTTATTTCTTGAATGAAAATTAACGGAAGGTTTGTTTAGGAAAACAGAGAAACGAAAAGCAAACAATTAAAACGAAGGAATTGAGTCTAAACATGGTAAATTTTAATTTAAAACCCACAAGTTTTAACGTGAAATCGATTTCCAAATACGAACAACAAACTTGACTGGATACCGCCCGCTCTCGCACTGAGAAAAAAAAAAATAAAACTTATGTGCTGTTTTTTCGCAAAAGTTGTTTCGAGAATGAATTTGAAGTTACTTTTTCGAAATTTTCATCTGATGGCAAATTTATTTTCTTTCAAATTAACCGAGCAAAACAGTCCTGTTTGGTCTGTCTTTCAATCGGTAAAAACATTATCTTTTGTTATTTTTCAAAATTATTTCGAAAAATGAAGTTAAATGTTTTGTTTGTAATTTTCATTATTTCAGATCGAACTTACAACTTAGTCGCTAGTTGCATACACTGTGTACGGAAAGTAAAACACAATTAAGTTTACTATTAGAAGAAGGTTGATTTTTATACTAACCTTGACAAATCAACTGGAGTGATGCCGCTAGGGTCTATTTTTCCTCGTTGTGAGTTTGAAACTGAAATACATCAAAGGCAACTGTTAATTATCGGTTATTCATTGCATGTTTGAGGGGTTGACCTCTTCTTTCCTTGAAAAACATTGATAAAATTCGTTTCAACAGTAAAAACTTAGGAGCTACTTTTCGCAATCGTTGCTCCGAGTGCGAACTGGACCTATGTCGTTACAGATTTTGATCAGATAGCACGTTGCTGTCCTGTCAAATTTGCGAACTAGCACGGACATGTAGGGCCTATCTGTAAAACTGTTTTTCTCGAAAGTCGCTCCGAGAAAGAATTTGAAATATCTTGCTACAAATTTTCACTAGAGAGCAGATGTCTCGCTCTCGGGACTATCTCTTAAACAGTAAAAAATTATGTTCTGGCTTTTTCTTTTTAAAAAAATTCCCTCTTCAAGATTGAACTGAGTGCAAGAAATGTCTTTTGATTTTCAAGTCCTACTCTGTCATTCACAGTTTCAAAGATGTGGTACACACGGCTTTTAAACAACAAAGCAACTTTGCATAAAAGACTGAATCACCTGAATGGATGTCCTGACGTCTTCTGCCAAGATCTGGGTAGTTCTGCTCCAGATAAATTAAACAATGAATTCCTTATAGTTATTTAACAAACATTACGGTCCTCTTCGAATGCTTTGTGTTTTTTGTAGTCAGGTTTTTCTCAATTCATACCGTTCATTTAGTTAGGAACACTTTGTAGAGTTCGCTGATGTATTCTGACGCTGGCTGCTGTTAGAGTTATTAGCATTGTTACCGGTTACAATGACTTTTTGTTTGTATGTAATTGAAGTCTTGTTGCGAAATAGTCTGATGTTTGTTTTTAAGTTGTGAGAGATAATCTAGCTCTAAAATTGTATTTATGTTATGAAAGTGTTTAACAGTAAGAAGTAAAAAGAGAAATAATTAATTTAGAAAAGGAGTAGAAGTTAACAGTTTAATTTTGATCTTTTGAACTAATTGTTGTGATGAGCGTTAATTAGTTCGTCAAATTTCCAATGTAATCTTGCCCTGTAATGGTATTTGTGTTATCTAGATTTAATTGTTGTCATGTTGAGACGTCTTTAATAGCTCGTTCGTGTTTGTTGGGAAATAGTGTGCTATTTGTATCCAAGTTGATCGAGGTTATTTAGCGGTATAGTTGTATTTATGTTATAAATGTGTTTGAAAGTCAGGAGTAAAAAGAGAAATAATTAATCTAGTCTCGTTAAAAAAGAACTGCAAGAGAACAGTTGAGCTAATTGTTGTTTTAATCGTTAGTAATACGCAGTTCGGCAATTTTCCAATGATGTAATCTTGCCCTGTAATGGTATGTGTGTTATCTAGATTTAATTGCTGTCATGTTGAGATATATTTGCAAGGTCGTTCGTGTTTGTTTGGGAAATATTGCGCTATTTGTTTCTAACTTGCTGAAGGTTATTTAACGGTATAATTGTATTTATGTTATAAATGTGTTTGAAAGTAAGAAGTCAAAAGAGCAATAATTAATTTAGTACTACAAGAGAATAGTGTAATTGAGCTAATTGTTGCTATGATGATCAAGTATTTTGTCTATTTTTGTAATGGTATTATTGTGGTATTATTATTATTATGTAGATTTAATTGAATTGTCAAAATGAAAGGTCTGTTTACTATCTTTTAATCTTTGATGTGTCAGGGATCTGAAACGTAGTAATTTGTTCTTACTCATTACGTGATGCACTGCAAAACAGTTAGGACCTGTTTTAGTGAGTTATTTGTTTACTAGAATTTTAAAATAAAATATCACACAGTTAACACATGTTAGAACTGTTACAAATGTTAAAAAAAAGAGTTGACTTTGGGATTATTATACGAAATAACGTGTTTTCGAACGTTCGATTGCGTTCGATTGACCTACAACTTTTTTGTGAGTTTGATTATGTTCGACTGACCGAATGGATAAAGTTCCATTAAGTTCGATTGCGTTCGATTAAAATTCCGTTCGATTTCGTTCGATTAGATACACCGGGCACAAAAACTGACACGATAAACCAGATCTTGTAACGCTAGCGTGACGTTATTCCTTATGAGTTTCAAATGTCCTTCCATTCATTTCCGGTATGCTTGTAATTCAATTAATTAACTGCTGTTATCTCTCGTTCCATCGTCTCCCTAAATCTGTTCACAAAATCACGGAGTTGCAGGGTATAAAGACAGTTATCCCGACAGCCAAAGAACCATACACCAGGTCAAGGAACGCCAGCAGAATGTTACGGCTTCCCGTATTTCGATTTGTCTCTGTCACTTGAAGTATACTTAGAATTTTAAATATGAACGCTTATCAGCGTAAGTAAACATACGCGATCTCACTTGAGGTCTCTGAAAGTATTTTGATTAGTAATATTATCTCATGCTACAGTTACCTTTTTTTGCCTTATTTAACCTGAATGTATGACTGATCTATAAAACACAAGAGTCGCCCGCGAACACGTACAATAAATAATATTGATCTCAACCCGTAAGCCTTTGCTGTACAACTGATCTTGTAACGCTAGCGTGACGCCACTGAATTTCTTTGCTCCTGTTTAAAAGACAGCGAAAACACGTGACAAGGTCAGACTTTCCAGTTTAATTTGAGGGAGTAAAGCAAACTCCTGTAAGTACACAGTCCGTTGTCTCTAAATGAACAGTCCATTGCCAGGTGCCGGTGGTGTGCGCACTACGATCGCTACGCATTGTGGATGTAAAATTTTCAAGATGGCGGCGAAGCTTGAGAAATTTAGTAAGTTTTGTGCTTCGTTTATCGATAGAAACAGTTCTTTTCTGAAATCGTTTTCTACAGTTACAAGAAGTAATACTTAGTTAGATCGTATTTATGTCAACAAAATAAGCAATATGTGTTATTTCAAGCCAAAACGTGAAGCACGAAAATTCATCCCGAAGACGCATGTAATTTGAACCCGTTTTGTTAAGAGCTATAATTTCTATTATGTTGCCCATTGACCGTAAAAAACGGTTTAAAGTGTTTCTACAAAGCTTTTTATAAGCCAAGGTATAATCGCTCCCCATCGCGCCCCACGTTTTGTCACAGATTTTCCGTATTTAAACCGACATTTTTGGTAGTAAATATGGCTTCGAAGACGTGACACGTACCAGAAGTGTCACCCTTGCGATCACAAAATAGCGGCGAATAGTTTTCTCCAACAATACTAAGGCCACCAGCTCTGCTTAAAATGCTTTATATTGGTACATAGCAGTGAATATTTTGATGTAGATCTATACAATTATAATTATAATATAATAATATTATTATTAATATTCTTAATATATATGAGCTAAATACGTACCATATAGCAATCTTTATGTACTCGTACTTTAATGACAATCTGCCAAGTTATTTTAATAAATATTTTACATTAAATGAAAACATACATAGACATAAAACCCGTTCAGCTTCCAATATATATATTGATTACAGAAGGACAAACTATGGGAAATTTTCATTAAAATATAGGGGAGCAGAAATTTGGAATAAGTTACCGAAGGATCTGAAAATATCAAAATCGTATAATTCTTTTAAAAAATCAACAAAAATTCATGTGCAAAATCAAAATAATGTATTCTTAAATTATAATTAATTCTAAGACAACAAACCTGTGTTAGAGTTAGATTTAGAAATTACATCCATCTGCTGTATTTATATTAGTTTACTGAAAAATGGGGATCTTCTTAGAAAAGCTCAGTAGAGCTTGCTAAGATCTCCTGCCATTATATATTATCTAGCAGAAATACTTCTATTTATGTAAATGAAATGTAATGGACAAATAAAAAAATAAAATTATTCTCAAGCTTTGTAAATTTCAAAATATTTCCTTATTTGTAATTCATTAAGGCTTATCTATAAAATCATGTAATTTAATGGACAATGTTTTATTCAGGGTTCCTGATGAGCATGTGAGATGTAGGAGATTTAACATAACATTCAAGATGCCACAAAAATATATATGAATATATAAAAATTATATTGAAAAGGAAAACAAGAGGTGTTTCCCTAAATAAATAAAATAAAATAATGTCTTGGCTTTGTGTGAAATTGTTGATTTCATGAAGTTGTTTGAATTTAGTCAAATAAAAAAGATTTAAAACCAGCCACTCTGGGGGAAATGATTTTCAGGAAAGTTAATTTGAGAGGAATTTCATGTAGAACATGAATTTCCAGATCATCTGCTTAGCTGACTGAACCCGATTCTTTTTTATTTCTTATATAATAGATTTTTAGTGAACATTACAGTCTGCATGCTCAAGACTAGTGTTTATTATTTCCAATGTACATGTTTGACCATTGAATACCGTCAAAAACAAAATACACCGGTTTAGACTTTGTAAAAGGTGACTGGGTGAGTTAAAATTATAGAGCTGACTGCTAAACAGGACCTTGAAAACCCCGACTGTTTAATATGATGAGATTACTGTCCCCGGGTTCACCCTAAAGCCCGGGCCTAAAGCCTGGTTCACACTTGTGTGATAAGGACGATAAGCATAAGCATAAGAAAACTTGAGAATGAACCGGTGTGAGATAAGCACAAGCACAATATTTGGCTGTTGACGTGAATCCCATCATGCAATGTTCATCAGAATTTCTAAAGCACTGCGCTTGTGTATGTCGTCTTGTGCTAAAAGCAAGTGTAAACATCCTTGTGGTTATGCTTGCGGTTATGCTTGTCTCACAAGTGTGAACCAGGCTTTTAAAAAATAAGTTCTTAAAATCCCTTAGTTCTTCATGGCATGACACCATGGGAGACTTAATATAATTATTTTTCTGATCTCATCTCATTACACCTGCTAATGCAGCTCTGAAGCTGAACGGTTCAGAAGTATGCTATATACTGTTATATAATTTTAACTCAATAATGTGCTTATTTATGTGTGATTCTGTTTTCAGGGGAGGTTTAAGAAATTAAAAATGGCAATGATGTGTTTTCATAGCCTGATGCAATCATGAAATAACTAACAGAAACTATGAAATTCTCCCAAACTCCCTCTGGTGACTCCATCAGGCTTTGTAAACACAAATGCCATTTCCTGTTTCATACCTTTTATTACCTATAAAACTGCTATATTACTGATGTATGGATCATAACCTAAAAAACTGTCAATGACAACAAGCATACAAAAGTTGCAGTATTTCTTTTATTTGATTTATCACTTCCTATATTGTAAAAGGCAACAGGTCCAAATATTACTGAGGAGTTAGAGGGAAGACCAGGGGTAGTGGTGCTCAATTTATAAAAAAATATGAAGGACCAAAACCCTCAAAACAACAAATAACAGCCAGCAACAGCAAGCCCAAACAAAGCATCCACTGTATTGTTATTTGGTTCAGTGTGAATAAACATAAAACATTGAAATGCATCAGTACAATATTCATCCAATCATGCAGCTCATACAACAGAAGATCCTTGACAGAAGATCAGCTATTGAATTTACCTCTTTTTTGACGAAAATTATGTTTCGATGCAAGCAATATTTAGAAACGATCAAATCGATTTCAGGAGCCCAGAAATCAAAATTACCGAACTGGCCGTCTTACCTTCAGTTCGCTCGTGCTCGTGATGGGGCCACTGACTTCAGTGAACCGGAATCAAAAAGTGAAGACTGAATCATCGAACAAAGCGATGGTTTATTGCCCGACAGGCCGATGGAAGCTCATCCATTGCTCAGAGGCAAGCAGTCGGGAATCACGAACAAAAGGTATTTATCAAGAGGAGGAGACTGATTTTCCCAGAGAACTCGATGCAGTTTGTTCTTCAAAATTCTTCGAAAGAAAATAGAGTAAAATCGCTGCTTTTCACGGCGTATTTAACGATTTTAGTCGATTTTAGTCGCTTCCCACAAGATGCACACTCCACCAAGTCTTGGCACAAATGATCAGATTTTGGATACCGTCCATGATGCATAGCGATCGTAGTGCGCACACCACCTGGTCCATTGCATTGCTGTGACAAGTTTAAGTAATGTATTTTAATGCTGCTAAAAACAACTATGTATAAGAAAAAAACATTATTTAACAAAAACAAATTATTTACTTCTAATTTCAAAGTATAAAAACAAATTAATTTGACCATAAATAGCAACACTTTGTTACACGAGATGGCCGAAAGCGCCTTTTGATTATATAATTGATAAATATATCAATCCTCAATTGTTCTGTCCAGGGTACTAATATGCGTGCAATGGCCAAAGTTGCAAAAATATTTTGAGTTGGCCACTGTGCGCTTATTAAAATCTAAGCTTATGCAATGTAATGTAAAGTCATTGCTAATAAAGAAAATAAATCTAACACAATTTTCTCCTCTCCTCCCTTCCCCTCCCCTCTCTAAGATGTGGACAAATCAATATTTTTTGAAAAATTGAATTACGAGATTTTGCTTCTAACAACGCTTCAAGTACTACTGCAACGGCACAAGATATATATTTTTTTCACTTGAGTCGCGGTTTTCCTTGTGGTACACTACAAGTTACTCAGCGAAGGTCTGGGGTCGAGAATGAAGTTACTCGTGCAAAAGACGCATGCGTCCAAAGTAGTATAGCATATGGCGGTTTCAGCGCATAATTCCATTTGATTGTTTCCATTTTTTGATTACATCATATTTAACCAAATAATGCGCTGTAAAATTGAAACCAAAAAATGCGCTGTAAAATTTTGAAACTATATGTTATTTCAAACAAATGGTGTGTTTATTTCATTGTGTGATTTCATTGCGTGATTTCCTTTGCGTGACTTTTCTCAGAGATTAGGTTATTATATATATAGTTGTGTTGTGACGTCATACGTTTTTGTTTTATGTGCTTAAAATATAATCTCTACTAATAGTATAGAATGAATTGTGATGCAAATATTCATAATGAATTTGAGAATATGGGAGAGTTTACTTGTCCTTTTTGTGATGAACAATTAATAGATGTATTAAACAAAAAAGATGACGAACCATGTTGTGACAACAAGGAAGTGATTAACGATAGTGGTGTGTTCGTATGTATAAAATGTGGTACTATAGACTCATATGAACTAAGATCGGAATACATAGATTTTAATCAAAACATCTGTAAATTTAGGAAGAAGTCTGTCTATCATCGAAAATATCATATAAAGAATGTCCTGGATGATATATGTTTTAAACACAGGATTCAAATATCGTCTGAAGATAGAGCCAAAATTAATGGTATGTTTAAGAGGATCGAAGGTGTCTTAATTGACGACAAAAGAAAACGATCTATAAAATTACATTTCATATTCCGAAAACTATTTGAATCATTTCAATCTCCATGTTATAAATATTTCGACTTGTCAAAGAGCTTGAAAACCATACACAAGTATAATAAAATATGGAAAAATATTTGTACAAAAACTGGGTTAACATATATTAAATCTAAAAAAGTGGATGATGATCCTTTCCAAAAAGTTATGTCATCAGTATATTCAAAAAATATAAAGCTGATTAAAAATACCAATGATATTGATGATAAATATAATGAATTAATTAGTAAAATATAGATTAATCGGATGTAAATTTCTTAACATATTGCTTTTCGAAATTATCTATAATTGGGCACACATCGATGATTATCTCGACAATGAGTTTCATATTATTTACAAACAGTTTATGATCAAAATGATTACCTCGTAGATAAGATCTAAGTTCCACCAATGTCTTTTGATAAGATATATAAGCGAATTTACATGTCTCAATTTTCCGAGAAAAGTTTTTAATTTCACAATAACTTTTTAGAAGGATGCCTGTTCCCGACACAACACCGAGAATTATTGGATTCAAAGTGATACTACCAACCACGGATCCCACAACAACGAGTCCAGCAGATGATATGTTTATGGCTAAATTTTTCATCTTAAACGACTTGAAAGTCTTTTTATACAACCACCATCTCTTATGGTAATAAGCATATAACGATTTTATCTCATCGATTATTTCATCACTAAGTTCTTTATCAATGTGATTGAATTGAAAAATATTTGTTCGTCTTTTTTCAGTCATATATATTGTCTACATAATTTATACAACACTAACCCCATTTTGTTTTTCAAGTAGAAAAATACGGCTGTATCCAATCGAACCGATGTCGACAGCCCTAGGTGAAAAACCGATTTTTGAAATTACGAATTTGAGATCAATAATAAATTTATTCGTTTGGAATGCGGGTTTGTTCTGTAAAGTTATGAAAATATCACCGGTATGAATACTGAGTTTCATGTGATAATTATTTCCATTTTTTACTATCCATAAAAACATATTCTTGTCTGTATCACTAGCAATCAAACTCTGTGAGTAAATAACTGCATTGCTGACTAGCAGACTGTACGAATTCTCGTCGATGTAATATTTCACAAACTCAAGTGTTGAGGAACCGAACCCTAAAAGCTATCGCTGTAAGACTCAAGCTTGCTGTTGTGTTTGAATGATATGAATAATGTGAAATCATCGTTTTGATCGAATGTTTTTTGTAATACGATCTGCGAGCCATAAATATTAAAACCATTGATCTGAGGATTGTAAGAGCTTAGAGATATCTTGTTGATGTACAAATCCTGATCGATTTTGTCGATGTAAATTTTAGATGACTCTTTAATCAAATTGAATGAGGACGGGTCAGTCAGATCAATGAACTGCTTGAATACTCGCCTGTAACCGATATTATTCGTATATGGGCTTATATTATCATTTATTATCTGATAACCGTTTAGATTGATACCTGTCTCCATCACCATATTACCATTTTCGAAAATGAAAGGAGAATCGAAAACATCAGATGATACATCACTTTGACTTCCTCGAATAGCATAGATTATTAAATGAGTAACTCCTTGTGCAGCACTTAAATGTGTACCGTCACATCTTAAATCGACGTCAATTTCAACCGGAGGAACAACACCCCATTAGTGCATGTGAATGATACTTCTCGTATATCTTGGAAATTGTTTTGTCGATTGTCGAGCGATATTCAAACTTGTTGATACTACATTGACGCTCACATTTGTCATAGATGGTGGAAAGAATTCGATAACAATCGTATACTCCCCTTGGCTTATTGGGCTCATATTAAAACCGATTCGGGATGAATAATTATTTTGTTCATTTTTAGTGAGTTTCATATTATAAGATTTTTTGTTGTGTGTATGCGGAGAATCTTCAAAATTTGAAATATCAACAATAATAATATCATGCTCAGCTGTGGCTTCATTCACGTCCGTCATTAAATAATAAAATACATTTTTTTTACTGTCCGCACTTGAAACATGAGATTGATCAACATACTTCCTCACATCAGCAAGTACTTGTGTGTTTAATTTTTGTATTTCTCCACTAACGAAGGCTACATTAGTTGCTGTATTATTCTCTTGACCTGAGGGAGTTGTTAAATTAACGATTTTGTGGTTATTAGCATCTAGATCGGAGAGCATTTTATTATCACCTAAAACTGAAAGAGCAGTCAAATCAACATAAGCTTTATAGCGATGTTTCTCGTTACGTCACCTATTGTTATTAATGTGCCAACCAGTGAACTATTGGCTGTTGAAACAAAGAGTTCTTTTGTTTAATGGTTGGAAAATTTGAATAACAAAACAAATGTTGATAAACAGTGAACACTCCTATTAGCAGCTTGAAGATGAGTAGATGGAGTAGATACATTGTTTATATGCTTAGAATTCATATCGAGGTTTCCAGTCATTACCCCTCCAGCAATATCTAACTTCTTCTCAAGTTCACCATCGATGTATTTTTTTGGAACTAATGATTGATCATCATAATTTCCATCAAATATTGCTGTGTCTTTAATTATATTATTTTTTAAGTCAAAATCAATTCCATTTTTCTTTAGG
This sequence comes from Desmophyllum pertusum, assembly GCA_029204205.1. NCBI lineage: Eukaryota > Metazoa > Cnidaria > Anthozoa > Scleractinia > Caryophylliidae > Desmophyllum > Desmophyllum pertusum. The sequence continues at coordinate 1,986,921 of MU827304.1, read as the reverse complement.
CAATTCAAATTAATATATTCCTTGTTAACAACTGATTTAACATCTTTAACAATGGTGGGATAAGGATCGTCAATTTTATGATCAGGTAAATTTTCAACATTTAATATCTTATGACTGTTCATGTTGAGATCGTGAGTCAATGGGGCACTGATATCTGTACTAGATTTGGAATCTACATACGACTTATTTACAGCATCTCTATTATCAACCGGGTCTCCTAATTGTTTTATATTTTTACCATCCATCATAAGATGTCCAATCATATGGTTCGATCCGTTCAAGAGTAAACTTTGTGCTTTCATCGTCATATAATTGACCGAATCTTGAGCATCTGTCGGATCACCTAAACCGGTTATTTTATGATTATGCATATCAAGGTTACCTGTATTGATTTTATCATGTTTTTTAGCAAGTTCTATTTCCATAGTTAATTTATTAACAGCATCTTGATCACCTACAGGATTTCCTAATTGTTTTATTAATTTATTCTGCATAACGATATCACCACAATTAACAATGCCATTTCCAGATAGGTTGAGACGATTAACCATGTGGTTTGACCCGTCGAGTAATAACGCCTGTGCTTTCATCGTCGCATAATTGACTCCATCTCCAAACTCCGAAGGATCAGCCAGATTGGTTAATTTTTTATGTTGTATGTCGTAGTTGCCATCCGAATCAGGTTTGAAACCCGCTCCTTTAGGTCCCGGAGGTCCTGCTTTTATGATATCACTACTATCAGTGGTTGTAGTAGAACTACCGTGTTCATTAAAAATACCCATTATATAATATCGTTAGATTAAATAGCCCCATAAAAATTTCGTTTGATTAATTTCATAGGTTTATCAACATATAAAAATGAATATGGTATTTTGGTAGCCTTAATGTATTTTTCCTTATCAACACCAAGCTCTCTTGATATCAGATTCCTCTCTCTACAACTAGGGAAATCATAGATGGCAAAATGACTGCAATTCAATCTAATGTCTTTTGGTGTTTTATAAAAACTTTGAGAGAGATAAATTACACTACAGTTTTTATGCCGTCCTTGAATAAAATAATCTACTAAATCCTTTTGATTTTTCTCACATACATAGTCATCAAAAATGACAACTCTTTGTAAATCTTGATTTTCTAAATTATTTACGGGGATAATTTGATCATTACTGGAAACTAAAACATCATAACCAACTTGTTTACTAATTTCATTCATTGTCTTCACCAGGTTTTTATATTTATCCTGTTCAAGATTTTTCCCATACAAGTGAATCTGATCATAGTAAACAAGTGGTTTGGTGATCATATGATATAAAAGATTAGTTTTACCGCTACCGCTATTTCCACAAATAAGCATACGAAATGTATTCTTTGGCATGTATGTATACAACTGTTTGAAATTATCTTGTTGATCATTACCGGAATCATAATTCGGTATTTCCATATATATCATTACGTTATATTAAAGATAAGTTAAGATAAGTTGAGATAAGTTGAGATAAGTTTTTAATATAACGTAATAATATATGGATATTGAACGATATAAAAGACTTATTATTCCTAAAATCGAATCAGGAAAAATAACTAAAATTGTCCGCGATGTTATTAAGGATGATGAAACGTCTAAGCAGGATGTCTATGAGCAAAAAAAAGAAGACGTCAAACCGATTACTGAACAATTGGAGAAAGAAATCGATGAAATAAGTAAGTTGAGAGAAGAAGCGAAAGAGATGCAGATAGTCCCATATTCAGAACAAGTTAAAAGATTAGCATTGCCTGGACCTGACGGCAAACAAATGAAAATAGTATCAAATATGGACAAAGGGTTCACACCAGAAGACCTTGAAATTATGCAAAAATATCAACTTCCATTACCATCTAAAGTATTGGTTGATACAATGAAAGATGAAGATGTGGCGAGTAAATTATTAAATAAGTCTGGAGAATTGAACAAAAAACTGGGTGGCGAAAAAGGTAACTTATCTACAACAAAAAAAGCGAGAAAAAATAATAAAGATTTGATAGATGGATATAGTGAGGAGATTAAAACTATTAAAAAATACAGAAGTCGAATCAGTATAGTTGAAGAGGGTACAAAAACTTTAAAAGTTGGAGAGGGTATATATACACAAACAAAAAGAAATGCTTATAAAATCGATCAGAAGGGCACCTATGGAAATTTAATTATCGATATGCCTAAATTATACGGTCAGCTCAAACTAATTGCTTACAAGGATGGTGAAAAAGTATATGATAAACAAGCTGATTTCAATACACTTGATCTGCTTACAAAGAGATTTAACACTAAAAAGAATTATAGTCCTCTATCGAAATCTATATTTAACGACTTGAATAGAATCAGTGAGATTCCAATACATCGGACATCTAATAAGTACAAAAAGATAGGTAGTGGGGTTGTCTATTATAATAACCCACAGGATTTATTTTCACGTCTGGAGCTGTTAGGAGGTAGTATTATGGCCGGAAACGATGGTGTAAAAGACGAATTCACAGAAATTGTACATACATTAAACAAATTGGGTATTTTGAATAACAATCAACTTAACAATCTCTTAAAAGAATATGTTCTAAAATAATATACTCTACTGATATATAATGAACGAACGAGCAATTCATATCTCATCTTTCAACCGAATTAAGGTCGGACGATCCAAAACTGAAGATTTTGTTGTTAAATTCAATCCAATTTTAAAATTAAACCCTAATATGCAACATGAACTAGCCGTAGATAGATTGTCGATGACTTATAGTTGGCATAATATAAACCATGAGTATAAGAACAACGTTATCAAATACAGTACCGATTCAGGTCAATCATGGGAAACAGTTACTTTTGTTGCTGGGATGTACAGTTATGATGACATTAACGATTTTTTACATCAGTCTATGGATCGAAACGACCATAAAGCAGCTGGAGGTGGTTATAACATCAATATTTCATTCATATTATCATCATATAAAGTGATTATAGAGATTGAAAATAATTATCAACTAGATATTAGATCCGATTTCGCTAAGTTAATTGGATTTGAACAGAAGATTGTTCAAAAAACGGAGTATGGGTCCATGCTTCCGAATATCACGAATTCAATTGATGTTCTAAATGTAAATACCGATGTTATAACAGATAGTATCGTCAATGGTAATAACAGTAACACATTATGTGTCATCCCAACGGATAATTTAACAAGAAGTTTTCCATTCACTTTTGAACCAAGGCGTGCTCTCTTTAGTCCTGTAGCTTCTAATAATATCAGTCAAATGCGGTTTTTGTGACGGATAGTTTAGATCGATCTATTAATCTGAACGGCATCGATTGGTATATAACATTGATTATAAGATCAACGCCTATTTAATCTAATCAAAGAATATAGAATGACGAGACATTTTGAATACAAAAAACGTTACGACCCAGAAATGGATCGATACGTCAAAACACATATTTATGGCGAGGGTGTGTCAGATGTGATGAAATCAATTGCCAGTAAAGTCCTTGGCAAGACAGTAAAAAAAACATTGAAAGCTGGGATTCAAAAAGGTGCTGAAAAAGCATTCGAAAATGCAGCTACTAAAGCAGGTGATTTTGCAGCAAAGAAAGCAGGCGATAAAATAGTTCAGCTCTTGAGTAGAAAGAATATAGAAACGCCATTAATAACACAATCACAACCATCCCCATTAACTGATTATGAGATAAATGAAAGAGTTAATCAACTACTTTCAGGTGGGAAACTTCGTAAGATGTAAAATTATGTAATTTAGTTATATATGTATAGAAATTCCAAATTTGTCGAAAGATACGAAGATGTTGTTTTTGACCTGGAAACAGCTTTGAATACGACTGTTGCTAATAATGCTAGACAGAAAAAGGATGGGTATCGGTTTATAGCAGATAATTCTGGCGAAGTGACCCCTTTTGACTGGTTCAACGGTCGAATATCACTAGATTTTAAGGTAACAAAAACAGCTGGTGGGAATCTCGCTATTGACGATCATAACGGTATTGTCAACGGGAGTCATAGTTTGATCAAGAATTTTGACATCAAGTTGAATGGTAAGAAGGTATATGATTGTAACGAGAGTAATCACGTTGTTAATATCAAAAACTTGCTTGAATACAGCCCATCTTATGCTCAAAGTACGGCTTCAAATGAATTTTTCTATCTTGATACTAGCAGAAACGCACAAGAAGACAAGACGAATGCGGCTTATAATAAAGGCTTTGCAAGTAGAAAAGCTCTTCTTGGTACGTCCACTACTGTCCATACTGAAATTTCACTGAATCGATATTCGTTTTTCGAAAGTCTTATGGGTGAGCTACTACCGAACACCCGAGTGGAATTGAATTTGGAAATTGAGAGCGATGGTAACTTGATTTGGCAGGCTGCTGATGATTGTAGAGTCATTATAACACGTATGCAGCTGTTTGTTCCTAGAATAACTTTTAATTCGGAAGGGTCAAGCCTGTATATGAGTGAATTTCTGAAATCGAGAAAATGGACATATCTTCGCGAAAATGTGGAAGATCCAACAGTTCACAACAGAGAACTGGTAATTTTAAAATAACCTCTGGGATAACACGTCCTCGTCACGTTTTTGTGTTCATAATCAATGATGCCAATATCGATACACAGACAGCAAATCCGTTCATGTATAATACATTTTCGGTGAGTACAAACCCTAGAACTCTTACAAATTGCCATCTTGAGGTAGGTAATGGAAACGAATACCCAGAAGTTCATTATGCGCCTTCATCAGATCCATCGCGTGTATACAGAGATGTTTTGAAATACGTCCACGCTAACAACGAATATGGAGAAGGGACACTTCTGAATCGTACGAACTTCGGTTCTGTATTCCCATTCGTCTACTTTGATTTAACGAAGCAGAAAATGGATATCAAAGATGGAACAACAAAATTGACTTTCCGATACGAGCTTTCTGGAACAACAGCATCAGCTTATTCGATTTATTCATTCGTCCTCCACGAACAGGACGTTGAGCTAGAGCAGAAGAATGGTAAGCTGTTGCTCAGATCTTAAATATTTAACCGATGTTTTTTAAACTAGGTATGTTATAACAAAAGACAATACCTAAAATTATTAATTAAATATGTTATAACAAAAGACAATATCTAAAATTATTAATTAAATATGTTTTATAAGAATAAATTATCTAACATATATTTATATGACTACTTATTATCCTCAGAGAGTCACTCTATCAGAAGGACAGAGATCAAGACTTGCGAAAGCGTATCGAGATAATTCAGCAATTGTAATTAGATTATCAAGAAACGAATTGAATGGATCTGACGAATTGATGCTTACGAAGACACAGATCAATAAAATCAGGAAAGCGATAAAAAATGGAACCGGAGTAGATATCTCGATTTCAAAGACAGGGATTCGAAAAGCTGTGAAACACGGTGGGAGTTTATGGTCATCTCTACTTTCATTGGGAACAAAACTATTGCCGTATGCCTCAAAGGCGGTTCCAGCATTAGCGACTGGCGCTATGAGTGCTCTCGGGAGTCTTGGAATTGACAAGATTTTTGGAAAGGGGCAGACTGGTGGTTTTCTCATTCCACAAAACAAGGTTGAGCAGAAAAAGCAAATATTAAATGCTCTTCAAACTGGTGGCCAGTTAGTTATTAAACCTACTAAAACACAGCATGGAGGGTTTCTCGGCACTCTTCTTGCCTCAATTGGCATTCCCATGCTGATATCCGCGTTGACTGGGAAAGGATTGCAGGTTGATAGTAATCGTTCAAAAAGATCACTACCCGTTTATGTGCCTCCTCCTCCTTCCCCAAAATCAAAAGGTGGCTTGATTAATCCATATGCACGACCCCCACCATTCTATGGAACATGGGAAAATCCTATAGGGATGGGGATTAAAAAAAAGCTTCAAGAAGGACAAAAAACAAACAGCCGAGGGTTTAATTCTAGGAAAAACAGCCCATTCAACGGAATCCCATTACTCGGGGCACTCCTATAAAATTTGTTAACAAAGCATTATCAAACGTTGATTTAACAAACTGGTTGAAATGGCTTAAAATTAATCATTTCAGGGGTATTTTCAGTCGTGATAATTTACCTGAAAAAATAAAGAAAGAATGTGGGATTATCAATTTAGATTCACAAATAGGGCCGGGCACTCACTGGGTTTGTTACAGAAATATTGACAAATATTGTGAATACTATGATCCATTTGGTTTAACCATGCCTCATGAAGTCAAAACGTATTTATCAACGAGCAAAAAACACATCATATTTTCAGGAGATGAAATACAAGAAAGAGATTCAATTTTATGTGGATATTGGAGTTTGTATTTTTTAAATGAACGTCAAAGAGGTGTATCATTATTAGAAACCATACATAATTCAAATTTTGATCAATTAGATCACGGCGTTAATCATAGATTTCTTATCAACTATTTCACAAATATTATGTAACTTATTATATTGATGGAAAGTTACTGTGTTAAACAGAAGAAACAAACTAAGTGTGTGGAACCATCTGGTTATAAAAAAGCTAAGAATGGTAGATTGATGTTTTATTGCACCTGTGCTGAATGTGGCATAAAGAAGACTAAGTTCGTTAAAAAACCAAAAAACTAGTCATGCCCTCTCATGAAGGGGGCGATTTGGCGTCAGAGCTCTTCAAAGGAGCTCTTAAAATGGGATCTCTAGTTGGGAGACATGCTTTGAGTCGAGCTGTAAAATCTGATTTTGTAAAATCGAAGATTAAGAAGGTTGGGCATAACTATTTGGATCAAGCTCTGGATTCGTTCACGAGCGATATTTCAAAGAAAATATCACCGATTGGTAAAGGAATAGCATATGATATGAGCATGTATACCGATACAAGTGATCCGACTAATTCGCTTTATGATAGAAGCCAATATGGCCAAGGGGCTGATATTCATAAATTGATCGGAAGATTACCAAAACCAAAAGGAGGCTGGACACCAGGTTCGTATAAATATATGGGACCTTATAATCCTTTATCTAATCAATTATCATATGATAAAGATACAGGGGAAGTTATTGAATGGCATGTTCAACCTAAAAATAAACTAGATAAAATATCAGCTTACCATGATATTTGCTACGATCGAGGTGGAAATAAAGGAGATTGTGATAAAACAATGGTTAAAGCGATTGATCAGATACCATGGAAAGATAAACCTTGGGTTCAACAGCTGTTCGCAATTTAATAAATACAAAGCAAAAACTGGGATTGGGTTTAAAAAAGAAGTCAAAAAACGGAAAACGGCGTTGAGTAATAATGATTGGGCTCAACAATTAGCCGATGAACTTCATAAACCAATCAAACGAAAATTCAAAACTAGAAGAGTCATTGCAAATGGAATAGATGAAATATGGTCAAGTGATTTGGTTGAAATGCAACAATTCAGCAAATGGAATAAAGGTTATAGATATCTTCTTATGACGATCGATGTGTTTTCAAAATATGGATGGATTGAGCCATTGAAGGATAAAAAAGGTGATACAGTTACTGAAGCATTTAAAACAATATTCAAAGAAGGTAGAAAACCAAAGTTTTTATAGACAGATAAGGGTTCTGAGTTTTATAACAAACATATGCAATCATTACTTGATAAACACAACATTACACTATATTCAACAGAAGATGAAGAGAAGTCATCAGTTGTCGAAAGATGGAATCGTACAATGAAAAACAGGATGTGGAAACAGTTTACAGCTAAAAATACAACGCAATATTTAGATATGTTACCTCAGTTGGTAAAAGAATACAATAGTACAAAGCATTCAAGCATCAAAATGACACCTGTTGATGCATCTAAGAAGAAAAATGAAGGAGTTGTATATTTCAATCTATATGGTGAAATGGAGCCGTTATCATCTAAACCAAAATTCAAAGTTGGTGATAAGGTTCGAAGGTAAAAAGGAAGGTATTTGATAAGGGTTATACTCCAAACTGGACAGAAGAAGTATTTACAGTCGATAAAATCCAATACACAAATCCAATCACATATAAATTGAAGGATTTGAATAATGAACCAATAGAAGGATCATTTTATGAACCTGAATTATTGAAAGCGAAACAAGATATATTCCGCATTGAGAAAGTCATTCGGAGAGATTATAAGAAGAAACAAGCTTTAGTAAAGTGGAAGGGGTATAGTGATGATTTCAATAGTTGGATACCACTGAAAGATGTCAAAAATATATAAAACAATGTAATATATTATATATATATAATGAATATGCAAAACTTCAAAAATCATTCGTCTGAAATATTAAGTGAAATCATGAAATGTGAACATGAGATAACTCTTTTAAATGAGACCATTGATAATTATCATTCAAAAATCAAGAAATTGTCTCATAAAAGAAAGCTGATTAATTTATATATCAAGAAGATAGAAGAAATGGATGAAGATATTACATTGAAAGATCTTCTGTTTTATATCGTAAGTGAAATAGCACAAGATAAGCATGTAGAAATAGATATTAATTTACTTTTGAACACAAAGGTTGATAATATGCGATATATCAAAACATTCAGATGAACACATTTAAACACATAACAAATAAATTCAACACAGTCCGAAATCGTATAAAGGATAAAAACATATACACTATTATGTAAACTACAGTGTGTGTATACTGTTAATCGCTGCTACAGTAGCCAAAAATATTATTGTTTCTGGCTATTATTTATATGTGATAGAAATATATAACATCATTGTATAGATGGATGAAATGAAATTTCTCAAAAAATTGAAAAAACATGAGGTGTTACAAATGGTGGTTGAGAGTAAATCTGTCACAGTCATGGAGGGTGAAGATACAGATGATTACGATACCGAAATCATCGCTGAGATGTATACTTATCTGAGAAAATATAAAAAAGCTGAACTAATATCTCTCTATTTTGATGAAGATAAATTAAAAGATATTACATGTAGAGTATTGAGGGAAATACAAACGAATAATTTTAAAGAATTGATTAATGTTTTAAAGAAATAATATATAGTATATAATATAGATGGAAGATAAAGTAGTTAAAAGAGGTCGAGGTAGACCTAAAGTTTTTACCACTGAAAAGGAAAGAGTTGATGCCATTCGAAAATCGAAAACTAAGTATATGCTAGGAAAAGAATGGTATTGTGACGTTTGTAAGACAGGACGTAATTATACACTATCGGGGAAGCATTGTCATCTGAGAACGATTAAACATTCAATTAACACTGCTAACACATAAAAATAAATTCAATATAGTTTTGATAAATTCAATACATTTCTAAAGATCCACGTTTCGGATCATTCGAATTCTTAACACATTTAAACACAATCGTAAAAAACATTTAAAATAATATAGCTATAGTAATATATATAATGAATACTATGATAAATCGTAATATTGAATCAAATGAAAGAAAAATTCAACAAATGAAAAATACCACCAACCAATTAATTGAAAATGGTAAATTCCAAGCTGTCTTCGCTCGTCTCACCAATTTTAACCTTACAATAACAGAAGATCAAGCAGATAAGCTTTTAGGAAAAATCAACCATCATATTATTAGTTTCGAAGAGACCGATTTGTTTGATAGGCAACACCACCATGAATTAACAGTTAATTCAGACACAAAACCATTTTTAAAATGTATCCTAACAGAAGGGTTAAATAGTTATAGTGATTGGGGTTCTGATGATATAGATAGAATACGAACACAATATGTTAACAGAATTATATTAAAACCAACTGAACCAACAAAAATTATGTCTGAAGAGAAACCTGTTGTTGAGTCTGTTAAGCCAATCGAAGTAAAAAAATCAACATCAACACCAAAATCAAGTGAATGGGTCCGTAACCCAAAGACAGGTCGTTTAATAAAAGTGGGTGGTCCTACTTACAATAAATTATATCCTAAATCAAAACCAACCGAAGTGGTAGAAGCAACAAGACCTATACCAAAACCACACACTAAATTACCTACTAATATCAAACTTATTCCTAAACCAAGGAATGTTAAACCGGAAATTGTAATAGTGGATGATTACAAACCTATTCCAAAACCAAGGACTTTAAAACCAATTAAGAGACCTGTTCCTAAACTAAGGAAGCCTGTCCCAGCTCCAAGAACAAAAAGACATTAGTAAAACCAATACCAGCTCCAAGAACAAAAATCACCCAAACAGATAAAGCATTAAAGAGCTTCACAAAATCATTTGAAATATCAATCAAAAATAATAAAGATCCGTTAATTCAATTAACAAACACAAGAAAAGTAATTGAGATTCTCTTAAAAAAACAATTGGATGAAATGAATGGAATGAAGGTTGTAGAAACTCTGAAAGTAACGTTTGAAAAACAGTTAGATGAAGACAAAACCACCATCAAAACAGCTTATTTTAATAGTAAAACTCAAATAATTATTAATGAGAATGATATAAATCAAACATTACAAACTGTTAAACAACAGATATTAAACGGGATAGCAGTTTGGATATCAGAGGGTTCTGGATGGACTATTGAATCAGTTGATAGTCATTATATCAACATTGTAAAATATAAACCATTAAAAGGATCGTTATATATTCAACTACCACAAGAACTACGAAATAAAAAAGGTCTGATAAATATGAAAAATAATGATAATGAGTGCTTCAGATGGTGTCATATCAGACATTTAAACCCACAAACGAAAGACTCACAACGAATTAAAAAGTCTGATAAATTATATATTGAAAAGTTAAATTATTCAAATATTGATTTCCCAGTTAATCAAAAACAGTATAATAAAATTGAGAAGCAAAACAACATAAATATTAATGTATTTGGATTTGAGGATAAACAAACATTCCCAATATATATATCTAAAGAAAAGTTTGAAAAACATATGGAATTATTACTGATCACTGAAGAGAATAAAAACCACTATGTTCTTATCAAAGACTTCAACAGATTCATGTTCAATCAAACAAAACATGAACATAAAAAGCACTTTTGTATGTATTGTTTACAATGCTTTAGTACTGACAAAGTACTAAACAATCATAAAGAAAACTGCCTAATCATTAACGGTGAGCAAGCGATTGAAATGCCTAAAAAAGGAGAAAAGGTTGAATTTAAAAATTTTCATAAACAGTTAAATGTACCATTTGTTATATATGCAGATTTTGAAGCTATCACAGAAAAAATTGATGGTTGCAAACCAAAGAATGATAATTCATATACTGAAGCATATCAAAAACATACCGATTGTGGATATGGGTACAAAGTCGTGTGTTGCTACGATGATAAATATAGCAAACCAGTAAAGATTTATAGAGGTGAAAATGCTGTTTATAAGTTTATGGAAAATATGTTAGAAGAACTTAAATGGTGCCAAAAAATGAAAAAAGAGCATTTCAACAAAGACATGATACTAACAAAAGAAGATGAGAAAGATTTTAAAACAGCTGATAAATGTCGTATTTGCGATAAAAAATATATGGATAAAGACATACGAGTTAGAGATCATTGTCATGTAACTGGAGAATATCGAGGATCTGCTCATCAAGATTGTAACATTAACTTTAAATTAACTGATAAAATTCCAGTGATATTTCATAATCTCCGCGGGTATGATAGTCACTTTATCATGCAGAATATAGGTGAAATAGCTAAGAAGCATACATACAAAAATAAAAAAGGAGAAGAGTGTCAAATGAACATCAACACAATCCCAAATAATATGGAAAAATATATGGCTTTTAAATTTATGCTTGGTAAGCATTTAGTATTTTAGACAGTTTCCAATTCATGTCTCAAGGATTGAGTAACTTAGCAAACAATCTACCAATAAATACATTTAAATATACTTCTGAAGAATTTCCAGATAACAAACTTGAATTAATGAAACAAAAAGGAGTTTACCCTATGATTTTATGGATAGCTTCACCAAATTTGAAGAAACACAGTTACCAAACAAAGAAGATTTTCATAGCATTCTAAATGAGGAGCACATCACTGATATGCAGTACCAACATGCTCAGAATGTGTGGAATACTTTTAATTTAAAATCAATGGGTGAATATCATAAACTTATATTTAAAATCTGATATCCTATTGCTTGTAGATGTATTTGAAAATTTTAGGAAAACTTGCATGCAATATTATAAGTTAGATCCATGCCACTACTTCACATCTCCAGGGCTTTCTTGGGATGCTATGTTAAAAATGACTGATATCAAATTAGAACTAATGACTGATATTGATATGTTTCAATTCATTGAAAAGGGTATGCGTGGAGGAACCAGCTACATAGCTAATCGATATGGGCAAGCAAACAATAAGTACATGAAATCATATGATGAGAAGGCGCCCTCAAAATATATTATGTATTTAGATGCTAACAATCTATATGGGTGGGCTATGTCACAATATCTACCAACTGGTGATTTCAAATGGATGAAACAGCATCAAATAGACAACTTAGATTTAGCGAAATATACAGAAGATAGCAAAAAAGGATTGATATTAGAGGTTGATCTAGAATATCCTCAAGAATTACATAACCTGCATAATGACTATCCTCTAGGCCCTGAAAAAGTCAAAGTGGCTGAAAATATGTTATCAGAATATTGTAAAAATATCCAAAAGAAATATAACATATCAATCGGACAAGTTCAAAAATTGATACCAACTCTGAATAACAAAGAGAAATACGTTCTACATTATCGAAATCTACAATTATATACTGATTTAGGACTAAAAGTTATAAAAGTTCATAGAGTGTTAGAATTTAACCAGTCTCTATGGTTGAAACAATACATAGATTTCAACACTCAGAAAAGAACACAAGCCAAGAATTCATTTGAGAAAGACTTTTTCAAGCTGATGAATAATAGCGTTTTTGGTAAAACAATGGAAAACCTCAGAAAGCGAGTAGACGTCAGATTAGTCACTGATGAGAAAAAAACTGACAAAAATGGTATCAAAACCAACTTATGTATCATCAAAATATTTAATGAAAATCTGGTAGCAGTGCATAAACTCAAAGAAACACTTACCTTAAACAGGCCGGCATATGTGGGTATGTGTATCTTAGACTTGAGTAAGACATTAATGTATGATTTCCATTACAATTACATAAAAAACAAATATGATGACAAAGCTAAGCTTCTTTTCACAGACACAGACAGTTTGACATTACATATAAGATCGAGGCTGAAGATGTTTACAAAGACTTCCAGAAAGACAAAAGCATGTTCGACAACAGTGATTACCCACAAGATTCACTATTCTTTGACAAAAGTAATAAAAAAGTCATCGGAAAAATGAAAGACGAAGCTGCAGGAATTCCAATCACTGAGTTTGTTGGTTTGAGATCGAAAATGTTTTCATATATTAAAGAAAATAATTTGGAAGGTAAAACAGCAAAAGGTATCAAAAAAGCTGTTATCAAGAAGAACATCAAATTTCAAAATTATAAAGATGTGTTATCAAACAACAAGCAGATTATGCATAAAATGAAAACAATTCGTAGTAAGAACCACCAAATAGGAAGCTATGAAATCAACAAGATATCTCTAAGCTGTTTCGATGATAAACGGTACATTCATGAAAATGGTATAACAAGCTACGCTTACGGACATTATAAAATAGAATAAGTCAGAATAATAGGCTTAAAGTATTATAGACTTCCTATGTTTCCGAGAATGTCACGCAATGGAATCACGCAATGAAATAAACACACCATTTGTTTGAAATAACATATAGTTTCAAAATTTTACAGCGCATTTTTTGGTTTCAATTTTACAGCGCATTATTTGGTTAAATATGATGTAATCAAAAAATGGAAACAATCAATGGAATTATGCGCTGAAACCGCCATATGCTATACTACTGTCCAAATTCAGAAGCTCTATTTATTGACCTGATTTCCTACAAGTCACTGACGTGATTTGCCCCAAATCAGGACATTTTAGGAAAAAGGACAATATTTACAAATTATTGTTGAAATTTCCAAAACAAAATTATTCAAAAAGCGAGTAACTTGGATGAGATTTATGCGCCTGACCACACGAGTGTTTTGTTTACTCGCGGCTGTCTCAACAATCAAGCTTCAAAATTCTGTTCGATACAGAGGGCATTTTCCTAGGCTTTACGAGCTGAAATATTTCCTGAAGCTTATCAGCGTATTGAGTTTATTACAGGAATCGCATCGAAATTAAATATTTGGAAAGCAAAGCAGGCAACATCATGTATTGTTGCAAACTAGTGTATGAAATCTCAGTGACTGCGATCTTAGCACGTTATTCGATCTCTTTAACTTTACACCAAGGGTGTAACGCAATACAATCAACTCTCGCCTTGCGGACACCCCGTTCTACGGACACCCGCTATTACGGACAAAATCCAGCCTTCTACCCGGCAAAAGCTATAGAGGTTTGAAAATGACTCGCGCTATTGCGGACTCTCGCTATTACGGACTCCAAACTACGTCCCGAGGGTGGCCGCTATAACATAAAATTAAATTAAATTAAAAATAAAATAACAAAGTAAAATTAAAATAAAAATAAAATAAATAAACAATAAAAATAAATAAATTACAGTAAGTTACTAGCAATAGGCGAGATAACTAGAGAATATGACTTTGGACCTTGAACAGTGCTTTTTATAGCTAGACAGAGTTTGTGGCCTAGGCCAATGGAGCGTGTTGTTCCATAACACAACTCGACACTACGTAATGTTCACGGGGACTTGAATGTAGCTTTTACTAAAGTAACCATTCACGAAGCCCGATCGAAAGTATAACTAGACATCATTGCAACATAGTAAAATAAAGGTTATTCAAGGCTACTAAACAAAGAATATAATAATATGTTCATGCCATGCGTTACACTACAAGTCGCCAGACTGTGTTGCGACATTGACAACTGATACCTCACGGAAGGTCACGGAATACTAGAGCGTCACGCTCCATTAACTGCGTTTCACATCTGGCTATGTAAAACTTTAATAAACAAATAAAATATAATAAAAAATAAAAATAAATAAAAATGAAATAAATAAAAAGTAATAAAAATACAAATTAAATTAAAAAATAAAATAAAATAAACAATAAAAATAAAATTAAAAATTAAAATAAAATAATATATAATATAAAATAAAATACAAAATAAAATACAAAATACGGCATAGCCGCTCGATAAAAACAGAAAAATAAATAAAAAGAATTAAAAAATTATCTTGCGAGGTTAATAATGAGTTAACAGCTTTTACTTCAAAATACCATGAATAAACAAGACAAAAGAGACAGAAAACAATTAAACAGTACACCCCCCACCCCAAAAGCCTCTGTGGAGAAATGTTTGAAAAGACTGATCAGATCATAACTTACATCACAGGAAAGACATGCAATCAGAATTCCTAGAGAATAAGAAACGTGAGAGTTACAAGATAATGTTCAACAACTGAAATCTCGACTAAGTCGAACACAGGCTGCATAATAAACCAAAGCTACAAAAATCTCTACTAGCTGTTGGAGTTCATATAGTAGACAATTATTGTTTTGCATTGTAACCGGTGTAAAAATGTCGTCCTGCAGTGTACGGCAATAATCACAGTCTTTGTAAAGATATCGACGTAAGTGACTAAAAGAGTAATTTCGTGACACCCTCACGTGTTCTAGCTCAAAATATATGCTTGTATCTTTTTGCTCTCGACAGCGTAAAAATCGTCAATATAAACATAAAAAAGAATGACTTCCTTGTTGAGAATGAAAGAAACCGATTTTCTTGTTTGTTAACTCGTTAGACCCTCTATCAAGAGTTACAGATGTTTTATAGAGAATTTGATGACATAAGGTTCATGAATGTTTGAAAAACTCTAAGAAAAATAAGTGTGCGCAACCTCGCTTATAAACTGATAACAAAATTTCAGCTATTAAGGTTACACAATTAACCTACATTTCCTATAAACAACTAACTGAGTCACACCATCAAAATATATGCTTTCCTGTCTTTTGATATCAATCTCTACTAGCTGAAAGAGTTTACATAGTAGACAACTATTATTTTATATTACATCCCGTGAGAAAATGTCGTCCTGATGTACCAGAAACAATAACAGCTTCTTTCAAGATATTGACGTCAATACTAACACAGTAATTTCGTCACTGCACAGTTGACCTTTCATGAAAAACACATTTGTAAACTAATGAGTAACGAGATCAAAAAGATATGCTCACATATTCTAAACAACTCTGTGTAATGAACTCGAAATATATGTTTGAATGTTTTTGTGCTCGGCAACGTAAAAAAAGTCAATATAAACATCCAAAAGAAGGACTTCCTTGCTGAGAATGTAAGATACAGATTTTCTTGTTCGTTAACTCGTTAGGCTCTCAATAAGGAGTTGCAGATGTTTTATAGAGACTTTGTTGACATAGGGTTCATACCTGTTTGAAAACTCTAAAAAAAGTAAGTTTGCGTGCTCTCGATATCTCACTTATAAACTGATAACACGTTCTGGCACGTTCTGTTGGTGTACCATAACAGACTCTCTAGCGCTACGAATGACTGAAATCCTGGGTTTTCGTGATTCACCTGAATAATAATGACACTATTTATAATGAACTGTCAACACAGTCCCATCGCGTGTCGTCTTCGTTTTAAAAACGTTAACAACAGAGTGATATAATATAGCTTCTAAAAAAGAATTCAAGAAGCCATACGCAGACGTAGTCAGTGGAACTGAGTAAGTATTTTCGGGCGCCCTTGTCGTGTGAAGGATATTTAAAGGCCAATTTGTTTTTTTTTTTATGCCTAAACAACGTAATTAAACAGGCTTCCTGCATCATTTCTATTATCTTTTCTTACAGAATACATTCCATTCATGTTGTTTTCAAAGCAGAGTAACCAAATCACCGTCCTTTTGAAATCTGCAGAGGTGAGTTGCAATTATATGCCATTTTGACAGTTTAACAGTCTAACTGGTGTAGAAGGGTTTTCTTGCGCACTACCAATAAAATTGCTCCAACCTGACCAAAACAAATTTATAGAATAACAAGTTTCGGAAAATTTCATCTATTTAAAACGAGTAGAAACATTGCATAAAAATGTCATCGTACCTTGCGCAGTAAATTAGTTCAAACATAACTTACCTATTTCAAAGCTACAACAGATCGCGTAATTTACAAATTAACGAGTATAAAATTCGACATGTCCGTGAGCAAGGCGAGAACAATAGAAGTGAGTCTTTATTCATTCATCTGTAATTCTCATATACAAGTTTACATTTTGGCTGATGACATTAACAATCCAGTCCCATATCTTCAACTGAGTTACTCAAAATCTTTGTTTTGAGCTCTGAATTGAGTTGGTTTTGTGACCCGTGTTGCCGCTAAGAGATTTCACCATTTGATCACTAGCTTCCCATTTACTTTTTGTCTGTTTTCTTATATGGCTCCTGCCTTGCGACATATCCAGTAAAACGTGACTGTATGCTTTTCTATTGGTTTATATGTTCTTTTTGTCTGAATGTAAAAGCCATGTTTTGTTGCCCTTTCTTTTGCAGTACAACATTACCCTACCCTGGGTGCCAGAGGTTTTTCCTTCTTCGCGAGGAGCGACGAAAGGGCGAAAGCGCGATGCCGGCGGACGACGCGAAGAGAAACTTTTTTTTCGCTCGCCACGTTGTGGCTCGTTGTCGCGGCTTTGCCGCTTAAAAGAAACAGGGGAAAAAATCCCTCTGGCACCCAGGGTAACATTACCCCGGCATACTCAGTTTTAGTAAATAATTAATGACGCGCACGTCCCTTGAAAGTAACAAAAGCAGAATTAATATAGGTGAGTCTTCGTTCATTTATTTACAAATCACTTTATAAAATTTTACGTTAATGCGAATCATGTTTTTTATCATTTAACGAGTTTTCAAATTGGAAAATTTTATACTTGATTACTCCAACCAGCACCAAATCAAAAGAAGTATGCCCTCTCAGTTCATGTTAAAGAAATCAGAAATAAAGACCGCCCTAATGGCTTATTAGACTCAAATACAGAGTTAACCTACCTTATTTCTATTAATTATGTTGTAACACTTTCATTTTGTTCTACAGTTACCTGACATTTGAAAGTTCATATTCTACAATGGAAACTGAGAACAAAGATACTACTACTAGCCAAGGAAAGAGAGGCTTACAAGGATGAAGTTGTGGGTTATATCCACAATGTATCTCCTGTCAAGAAAGGAACTAACTTCGACTTCCAAATTCAAACTAACGAAAAAAATTGTGAGAGGAGTATGTTTTTCTCGTCCAAAACTCAAGCGTTTTGCAAACTATAGTGAAAGTAGCAGCCCAGTCAAACTGAAAAAAATTTCGCGTGAATACCAGTTCAAATACTGAAGACCTTCTCATGGGAAAATATGTGTCTATCGAATCATTTACTGACATAGAATTCCAGAAAACAATAATGCCAACAACCATTGACAAGTCCGTTTGTGTTGGTCAATTAGTTCTTGTAACAGAAACATTCGCTCGCCTACACTCTCTGCTAAAACAGGAATGAATAATAAATCTTGAACAATATGTTACAATTACTTCAAGTCCTAATTATCTCGTCGCATCGTTGGGTACTCCGTAACACGCCGGTTGTTCACCGACTTTAAAGTGTACAGAACTTGCAAGTCCTAAATAGGGACCTTAAGCAACCACGACGGCGACGACGGCGAGAACGTCACAAAACAATAGGTTTAATTAGTAGTACAATAGCTCTGCACGGGCGTTTTCAAACTTTGTACATTTCTTAGCCGTCGTCTGCAAAGCAACAACGTGAAATGACCAAATTCAAAGTATTATGGAGAACGTGAACACACGTCGGTGAATTGTCCTTTCTCTATCTGGACTTAAACTCTGTCGCTACGAATTCAGCTCCGGGACAGTTTGGCCACATTGGACAAATTAAACGTGTTGGAATAATCGCGAAATAGTTTTAGGAACGTGAATTCACTTTTGAAGTGACGTTTTCCATGGCGTCGTCGTCGTGGTTGCTTAAGGTCCCTAATATCTCATCCAAACGACGGTAGTATTTTTTTTAAATTCCTCAATTCCTAAATATCTCGTCGCATCGTGTATCTAAGTTTTTAACATGTATACTAGCCTGGTCTGGAACTCTAAGTGAGATGCACATCCCATGTAACTCTGAATATTTATATTATCATTACCTTGTTTTTCGCCTTATTTAACAGAATTTGTGACCTTCTTTTTGTTTTCTAATCACTCGTTGAATCAAATAAATAAAATACAAAATAATTTATCCTGCCTCACATTTCCTTGATTAAAATTACTACCAGACCACTGAATTATTGAGTTTGAGATTATTGTTTTGCCCCATTGCTTATTACAATTCTCTCATTAACGTCATTAACATATGGTTGGCAGGAGAACTCAGCAAGATTTCTCACTTCTTTCTAATTATTACTAGATTCTTAACCTAATAAATAACTTGGTCTGACCTAAAAGTCGTGAATAATCGAACTAGAACTAATTGCCTTAAAGGATCAGAAAGCAAAAACACAGTATACGTGCATACGTAGCATGTATACAAGAACAGATGAATCCAAATATTTGTTATATCAAAACGATCAATTTAGATGACAGATATGGTCCTCAATTAGCTAACAAAAATGTGGTAAACAGAGTGACCAAAACCCCTGAATCCAAAATCTCGTGTAACCCATGGTTACACGAGATAAAAAACATCTCTGGTTTTAATTTAATTAAACAAATGTTTTAATCTCATTAAGGGGGGAGAACCTAAACTACAAGGAACCACAAAAATGTTGCTAAGGAAATCTCTAAACCTCCATAACTTTGGTTCCTGGACTCCAGTGGGCATCAAACGTTGTAGTGTTTGTTCAATTCACGTTCCCTTTAAATATTTCGAACCATGCCCATATTTGGTGTGTCACGTGACCAAAATGAAAAATGTCTAAAAACTCGGAAGGGTTTGATCGTTTTCAAATTATTACTTTAGAATATGCTGAAGAACGTCAATATCGACAACTTGTAGCATGCGTTTGATGAAATGTACAATATTTCGGAAGTTATAAAGCTTTAAGACTCTTAAAGCTTTATAACTTCCGAAATATTGTACATTTCATCAAACGCATGCTACAAGTTGTCGATATTGACGTTCTTCAGCATATTCTAAAGTAATAATTTGAAAACGATCAAATCCTTCCGAGTTTTTAGACATTTTTCATTTTGGTCACGTGACACACCAAATATGGGCATGGTTCGAAATATTTAAAGGGAACGTGATTTGAACAAACACTACAACGTTTGATGCCCACTGGAGTCCAGGAACCAAAGTTATGGAGGCTTAGAGATTTCCTTAGCAACATTTTTGTGGTTCCTTGTAGTTTAGGTTCTCCCCCCTTAAGTTGTTTTGACCACTTGAAAAACAAGTATCTCATTTCATTTTGCTTTCAAGATCCATATTTACAATGCAAGGAACCGATTAAGCCGGAAATAAATAGAAGAAAGTGAAAATTCTGCTGAAAAATTTGAAGAGAAAATATTTTATTTTATTCAAAACGTAAAGTTTCAATCAACAAAAAAAACAACTAATTATCAAATCGTCACGGAACAGGACATATTACTCTGTTGCGACAAGAATACATGTGAAAGCTGAAACGAACATGTGCGGGAAAGAATGGTTGCTGTTTGAATCTGAGTTATGAAAATGTGTACGTGAGACGGGCGTGAGACACGTCGCAAAGTAGTAATATGCAAATTTAGTCTAAAGTGTAACATGACACGCTTTCGTGAATCTATTTTTAGTGTAACACCATGTGAATTTTGCGCGTCGACCGGAGATGCGAACCAAACGATACAAAAGTGTTTACAGGCTGAACGAAACGCTAATTTCGAACACTGATTACTTCTAATTTAATTTAAATTTCGTTCAAAAATATCATTAACGCTAGAAATTCAGTTTTATCTCTGGCCTGCGAGCAGACAACAGTAAATACGCGGAAAATGAAAAGTTGTCCCATTCATTGACAATTATAGCTAAGAGTGCCCGATTTGACACTTCATAGATACGCCATACTTTCGCGATCAAAATTTTCCTTTCTGAAAATTCCTTATGATCCCAAACTGTTTCGAAATCTATCTTGAAGCTTCTTCTTTTAGTTACATTGCGTGAAAAAATAAATCAATTATATCTGCGATGTACTTGTTGTTAGTAACGTACTACAGGTCTTTAGCGCATGCGTAAAATTTACATGTAAGCAGAACGCTACCATAAGGAGGGCAAAGCGTCGTCTGAAACAAATAATATATCACTCTCCCCAATCTTCCCTATTCCCTATCATCCCAAGAAGCCTATGCGGAGGAGAGAGGTACAGTACTGTAGTAATAACGCAGATAGATCACCCACGTTTTGCGTGGTGAGCACGCGTGACCCCCAAGATTTATTAATTTGTATTAATTAATTAATTGATTATCAAAGTTTACGGCATAGTGAACTAGCGAACTAGCGAACAGCGACTTATCACTTATCGGCCCTACACAAAACCATACCTATAGTGCACTTTGCACTAAAAATGTGTATTGTATAAACAGAGTAAATCTCTATACTGTTAAAAAAAAACCATAGCAAAATAATGCGTCATGTAACCTCCAAAACAAAGCGACCTCGACACACTAAGACAAAGAGAAGCTTGATATTCTTTTGCCGTCCAGATTGTGTTTTTAAAGTGTACGATAATAATCAGTTGCTACAGACACTATTGCGGCTGCCCCTCAGAACCCTTTCCTCTGTTTTGGTAACTTTGCAAAAGCTGCAGTTTCCAAACCCTATTTTATTTGCAACTTTCCGTTTTCAGATTGATAGAAAGAATTTTGAGTTTAGCTCGTTAAACCTAATTACAGACACTGCAGGAGTTCTACGCTTCTAATCCCAGACTCTCTTGCGAGTGATGGAATGAGCGTGCCACTTTCCTCCGACGAAGGGCTAACGCTCAAAACGTCAGCTTTCTAAATTCAATTTGGTGGCTAATTTATCTTTATCAACTTAGTGTGCCACTGCAGACGTCCGTCTTATCATCGTCATCCCGATAATCACGTGTTATATTCTAACACAGTTCAAGGAACTCAAAATCACGATATTTTACAGCGTGTGCCCGAAATTGCCTCGCTTCGATGTTTAACTGTATTGTCTATATACATTGCTGTTCATGCGTTATTATAATAGTTATAAAAAGAAACTCCAGGTGACTCATTATGTTGTAAAACTGTAGGCAATACATGTTGTATGTAAGAATAAATAAATAAATAAATAAGTAAATAAAAAATAAATAAATGAAAACAACGACAGAGACGCCTCTAAACCTGTATCTAAACATTTTAATCTTCCCGGTCATTCTTTTCAAAACATGGTTGTTTGCGGCCTTTCCCTTCACCAAGGCAACACTGAAAGTCGCAAAACTTCAGAACACAAATTTATCTTTCAAATCAGCACCTTGGCTCCCCATGGGATCAACGAACGCTTCTCGTTTAATTAACTAATTTATTCATGCATTCTCCGTTACTATGCTCCCTCCAATCACAGCACTCCATATACTCCTGAGTATATAAACACACACAACCCACAATCCTCCACTTTGCTCCGACGAAGGGCTAACGCTCGAAACGTCAGCTTCTAGAAATTCGCTACGGCGGTTATAATTTACCTTTATCAACTTCGAGTTGATAATCAACTATCAGTTTTAAACAGCTCGTCATGGAATTTACACTTTTAATAATAGTTGATCAGATTTGCGTATGTGTAAAGTGAATCAACAGAGATAAACACTTAATTATTATGAACGAGTTGTAGAGCTTTATATACTGTGATAATGTTCACAGCACGTCATATCTGTACAGTTTATGGTAAAAAGAAAAATCTGGCATCCTTCGATGATTCACGATGAAAATTATCCAGTGCAAATGAATGTTGTTCCCGAGGTGTTGATTGTACGTACTGCGCAGGTTCAAGTGTGCGGCCAGTAATTTGCTGCAAAAGTGCAGCTTTGAAAACTCGGCACTAAATATTTCTTACCAAGGGACTGATACGTACCTTCGACGGAAGAATAGCAACCTGGAGAAAGGCAAAATAATTTATGTATTAAGAACCCGAGATAATACGGAAAATGTGTGTATTGTAAATGTGTGGATTATCAAAATTGAAGAATGTACGTTGGATTATTTTTAACACAATGAAATTTTTCAAGTATAAAAAGAGAGGAGAGAGTTGGGTCTCCTCTCGGATTGGAGGGAGTTGGGCCTCCAAAATATCGAGTCTATGGAGGCAAAAGTGTGACAAGAGGAGCACCATCCCCACAAAATGCAAAGCATTCCCCCATTGACGAGCCACAATACATGTGAGAATCAACAAAAACTAACTTAGAAAGTTACAAAAGGTTTGCTAGTGTCTGGGAAACCTGTGCCAGAACTGAGGGTGGGTTTTTATGTATCTCTCAAAACAGTCTGATGACCAAAGTTAACCGAGGTAGCTGTTATAGCTGCACCTATCCAAAAACTATGACCATCAAATTTGCTCGAGTCTAGACCTCCCTTGGAAATTAGGAGCCTTGTGTTCTTTGTAAGTTTATCCCAAGTAAGGAATGATCCCGACTCATAAGATAAGGGGGGCCTGTAGCTGAGATGGTGTTCTGGATCAAAGCTAGAATTACATGTTAGTTCGCCTATTCGTAGAAAACCAAAAATACAAGAGTCATTACTGCACAGACCATCAAAGAATCCTTATTGTTAGTATACTGTATTTGATGTTGAGAAGGTGGTAATTATAAATAAATTCAGTAGAGTGATTGGTCTGCGGAATCTTTGAATGTACCCCATGGGAGCACTTAATTCTGCGAAGGACAAGCACTAAAGATTTCCAATTTTCAATAAATTGTGATTTTAGCTTAGAGAATGTAATAGACAGTCTGATTTAAATTTGTACTCGGAATGGTTGAATAACGAAATTATTTTGCCCAGATTTTCGGACGCAAAAATTAAACAGACACCAATTCGTTTAATACTCAACTGCGCAATAATACCTGCATGATTCAACAGAACAAAAATCACTTACTTCTGCTCCCCTTGTTTGACCCCTTAGTAAAGTCTGTAAACAGTTAAGAGTAAGAATTAGTTAATCCATTAGATTGAAAACCCCTCCACACCCAATATGGATAACAGAGAAGGTGTTTGGAATAAATGGAATTCATTTTAACATAGTAATGGAATATTATCGAAAATGAAAACTTTTAATAAACTGTCTTTTGCCTACACTACATTTCTGTCGAAACTTTCCAACATGAAACGACACAAGAAGGATGACAAATACGTCGACTTGGTTGCGTGTCTTAATAAATAATTGAAAATGAGAAAAGAGCCAATCCGTAATACTGTAATCCCCATCCCGCCTCACAGCCTCAAAAAAATCCATACAGACAGGCAATGTAAACAAGAAACGGCCGGCACAAATGCCGGGAAAAAATAGGGAAAAATTAATAGACAACAGTTTTCTTTTGTTCAGTGTTTCATAAAAGGAATTCGGTGAAATTAATTCGTGAGTCATTTGGTCCATTTTAGCGGTTCGTATCATACACTTAATGACTGGTCCCGAGGGAAACAGTTAGTTTCGTTTTCCCTCGAATCTCAAACCTTTCCCATTTGTACGAAATTAAAGGGTCCCTCTCAACCAGTGTGCTTTGCGGTCGCGTGTTATTGTTTTCATCCGGGAACTCGATCTCTCGTGGGGCTAATGTATGCCATACTTTCCAAATTGTACTAAATTGGGTCGTCTAACTGCTTTTTGTGGCCAGAACAAGGCCAGAATCCTGAAAAAAGTAGTTTTTAACTTCAAGCCGCTATTTTTGCGGCACCCGAAAATGGCCGCCGTAAGAGTATTGGCGCGCAAAGCACAATGGTTGAGAAGGACCCTTTAATGACAAATGGGCCACTAATTTTTTTCAATATCTTTTATTTTGGTCATAAGCTATCTTTAAAAAAAAAGTTGTGGTGGGGTATAGAGTATCCCTTTAATAAGTGTTTTGTTATATAGCAACAAACAAGACTGAAAAGACAATTTGAGTTCATGAGAAAAACACGCCAAAGGTTTTCAATAAATACACACAGAAGCGAACAACAAACCTGATTCAAGCTAAAAAATACTCCAGGGAGGGGATAGAATGCCGGCACTTTTATTTGAGGACATAGCGGTGCCGGGGAACAGACCAACAGTGCGAATCGTGTATCAGTCAAGCCGTTGCTAAGAATGACGTCAACCAAAACTTCATTGTTTTCTAACCCGGGAAACTAGCTTTTTTCAGCTCGCAGAGTGGAGCTGTTCGCGTTATACCTGCCAACCTTTCCTGAGTCAAATGCGTAAGATTTTTGTCTTTTAATTTCCGAAGATGATCCGACGATTTTCGACCGTTGCCGAAGTAGTGCTACTACTGGAACAGGAAGCGAAGTCGGATGAAATGTTTATAATAATACACGAGGCGAAGCGAAATCAGACAACAACGAAAAGAAGACGTCTTCGTTTTCGATCGAAAACAACCAAGGAAAAACACCTTTTTGTTATCATGCATACTAATTTTAGGTGTGAATTTCTTGCCTGACAAGCTTTTTTATTGTTAATAAGTTCCCGTGGGACAATCCTCTTAGCAACTAGTTGAGTGCTACTGCGCACACTCGGTTGCCCGGCACCGCTATGTCCGTAATTATGCAAACCATTTATAAGGAGTTTCTATCCCCCCTGAACTACTCTTATGATTTACAGCTTGGTCAAGACAGAGGCAAACGTTTACCTTTTGAGTATATTTGGAATCTTTCTCGACAACCATACGGCTAATTTATTCTGATTGGTATGAAAAACGCTTCTTTACCGGCGGCTCCATTTTTAAAACATCCTCGATACATGATACACAATACAAGTGGATTTTTCCCGCGCTTACCCAACCAGTGACGCGGGTCGGCAAAGACATCACACCACGTTTTGGCGACGAGGTAACCAAGTGCCTACAGCTCAACCGTCTGTCGAAAAGTTATTATGTTCTACTTTGGGAAAGTATGAGTTTTGTATTGTAGCCCACGCGGGAACAATTTTCGAATTGTGATGATGAATATATGAATGAATGAATCATATATGGGAACTGCGGAAATAAATTAAATGAATATTAAGTGATCATCGCAGTTGTGAATGCAATTTTTGCAATTGCAATATAAGCCAGAAAAAAATTCTGGCTTCAACGGAATTTGAACCCATGACCTCCGCGTTACTAGTGCGATGCTCTACCAACTGAGCTATGAAGCCACACATTGGAAGTAGGTCAATTGTGAGTTTATACACGTCTGGACGCTACCGAATCCGTCAATTTGATTGGGTAAAACAGATATTGACCGCAGTCAATATTCTCCCATCTAGACCAGCATCTAGACCGCAACATGTCGCAACGACGCCGCAACATTTTCTATAGTTAATTGTTGAATTGTAACAATGAAAACTATAGCAGTTTTGTTCCGTATTTAATAACAACAACGACAGAGGGGAAAAACCCAGTTGAAAAAAAGCCAGCTTAATGCATGTTTTCCTTAGCCCGCGTAGTTGTTTATTTTCTTATTTCTTTGTATTCTTTGTAGTTTTGCCAGCTTCTCAGGCCGGTTTGAGGCGATTTAGGCGAGTTTTAGTTTTCGAGGTTTTCCGTTACTATAATTAGGGAAGGCAGGAAAGAAGAATTCAAATCCAATCACTCGAAGATCGATAAATTCCGTTAAAATGCTCAAATCGCCTCAAAACTTCCACCAGTGTAATCTCCGATAACGAATGTTCCCTCTGGTTGTTGTTTCGGCTTCCAAATGCCGTTCTAACTGCAGATAAACTTGCGTCAGTTCGACACTCACGTTTCCTGATATGCTCTCACAACTTGCAAAGCAATCATCACAACTTTAGCCAGCGGATTCAACATCGAAAACTGAAACTCGCCTAAATCGCCTCAAACCGGCCTGAGAAGCTGGCAAACTACAAAGAATACAACACAGCAACAGGGTAAGTCGTTTTTATTCACAAAACATTCGATTTTATATCTTCTAAAACATAACCGTTGCGTTCCCATACAAACCCTTATAAATCGAGCCGTTGTAACACAATACCGCTTATACCGTGACACTGTTCTCTTATCTTTAGCTTGGGCGGCCTGTGATCAAATATGTGATTTTCTGAAATTTCTGAACGGATCCAAGATGGCGAGCATTTTTAAAGTATGACGTTATTTTTGGCGTGATATGATATCATAATTGATTCGTGATTGTCACTAAAAGAAACATGTTTGAATGCTTTATACACCACATAAGTTTCATTTTTATAGCAGAAATACATTTTGAGATACAGATCGTTTTACCCAATTTTTTTTTTTTTAGCTTAATTTTCAGTTATCATAAAATTTTTACGATGAAATCCTTCAAAATCTTTGCTGCTTAGCCTCTTTCTTTTTAGCATCTTATTTTTCTTGATTTTTTCAAAACAAATTTGGAGATTTTCTGACATTTCTGAACAATTTAGAAATCCAAGATTTGGATCTAAGATGGCGGATTTTTTTAATGTATGACGTCATAATGGCGTGTATGACGTCATAATTGACACGTGACTGCCACTAAAATAAAGATTTTCTATTGCTTTAGACACCATGTAAGTTTCATTTTCATAGCGTCAATACTTTTCGAGGCCCTCCCCCAGGCTCACGAACGAAAAAAAACCCAGGCAGAATAGGGTTAATCAATCAATTTAATCAATCAATACGCTGATTAGCTGCTTCCTTGATATATAATTACCAACCATAAGAAATCGAGAAAACGTTATTACTGACACATAAAGAACATTTGTTGTATTTATAGAGACTATAGCTTTTAATATTCTCATCTAGTTTCGCAAACAATTACAACACAGATTCGATAACTCTGATCTATCCGTTTACTTGTCATCAGCAGAAAAAATACCTAGCGGAAAATTATGAAGGACATTTAAATACAGCTTTGGCTAAACAAGTTCAGTCATGCGAGAACATCACTCAAGAAAGTAAATCACTTACCAGTAGATTTCCTTGACATACATTTGAAAGCAAAAAGCAACTAAAAAGAGCCCAAGAAAAGCTATAATTTCTAACGGAACAACAGTACATACCCGATCTGAGACCAAACCCAATCCAAATCTCTCTGTAAGAAAATTTAAAGAAAAAAATAATTATATTAGTTCAAGGGGGGGGGGGGGGGGGGGGGGGGGGGAGAGGGGGTATAGCTACTTCCCATATATTCTCTTAAACCCAAATCCAAACCATGCTCTCACAACTTGCAAAGCAATCATCACAACTTTAGCCAGCGGATTCAACATCTGCGCGTGCGTAAAAGTTGTGTAAAGCCAAAAGAAAAGCGAAAGTAGTCATTTAATAATAGGGAGTTTAAGCAAACCACGACGGCAACGAGTACGTCGCTAAACAATTAGGTTTAATGAGCACCACAATAGCTCTGCACGTAAGTTTTGGCACATTTCTTATAGCAATCCTCCTGCAAAGCAACAACGTAATCGTCCAAATATAAATCTGCGCGTCTCAGCAAGTTTCTGTTTTACATAAATCTGCGAGTCTGAACAAGTTTCTGTTTTCCTTTACGGAAAAGAAATGTATTTCACACAAAACAAACAGGACAATATTCATGACCCTGGCGAAATGTAACGTACCTTGATAAAAAATTTGATCTAATGGCGCTTTTAGTGTATGTGATGTACGTACGCAACTCACAGACAATCTCTTCAAGTCACGATTCGACGTGACCCTATGACGTAATCGTCCAAATATAAATCTGGCACGTCTCAGCAAGTTTCTGTTTACATAAATCTGCGAGTCTGAATAAGTTTCTGTTTTCCTTTACGGAAAAGAAATGTATTTCACACAAACAAACAGGACAATATTCATGAATTGACCCTGGCGAATGTAACGTAGCTTGATAAAAAAATTTGATCTAATGGCGTTCCTAGTGTGTCCACCCAGTAGTGAGTACAATGATTTAATATTTTGACGAGTCAAACTCACCGACGTTGCGAAATCTGTAGGCCGCTCCGATGTGTTTACGCGGTCCTAAATTAATATTTATTTGGACCAGCCCAACTTTCACATAGGCTCGATTTTCGCCGCTCTCTCGAGTCCGGGCTTCGTTGTTCTTTCACAAGGCGAATATATATTTATACTCTCCCCTAGCTCTCCTACTAGCGCTTTGGCGGAGTGGGGGTACGGGGTGAATCACGTAAAAACAAGGCGAACATATATTTATACTCTCCCCTAGCTCTCCTCCTACCGCTTTGGCCGACTTGGGGTACGGGGTGAATCACCAAAAAAAGAATTTTCGAAGAAAATATAACCGGACTTTTTTTTTTTTCAAGCAATCTATCAGATTAATCACGCTTGTCACGCTTAAGTCTGATGTTTGCGTATAGTGCCTTGTACTGTCAATTATCTTGCCTCTGAGCAGTCTTTAAATATCATTCCTCAATATAAAGCCAGAGTTGAATAAGAGGAAAAAAATATGGGGCGCCGAACTGGTCAATATTGCATATATATTTATATGGTCTGTTTGTCTTTTCATATGGTCAACCTGACTTTTTATGTGGTCAACTTGACTTTTTTATATGGTCAACTTTTGACTTTTTATTTGGTCAACTTGACTTTTTATATGGTCAACTTTAACTTTTTATATCGTCAACTTGACTTTTTATATGGTCAACTTTTAACTTTTTTATTTGGTCAACTTGACTTTTTATATGGTCAACTTTTAACTTTTTATATGGTCAACTAATTGCGCACACGCGCGTTATTGACACGCAAGAAAATGGCGTACAAGATGGCGTACTGATTCTGATTTGAAGAAATATGAGTCGAAATACAGCCAGAGAAAGAAACGAACATGGATTGTTTTTATTCTTTGACAATTTCAAGTTACTGCTGTCGACAATAGCATCGTTTGAAGAAGCAGATAGCAGTCCCAGAGCTTGTCACTGGAGGATGTTGACCAGGCTACTGATCGACTGCTGGCTGCTGCAGACACCATTCGGTTGCTGATATCAGATATTGAAAACAATAGCGATTTTACAGATGTCACATCAATCCTAACTCAGACTCTGACTAAGGTGAGGGACTTGAGTGATCAA
This sequence comes from Desmophyllum pertusum, assembly GCA_029204205.1. Taxonomy (NCBI): domain Eukaryota; kingdom Metazoa; phylum Cnidaria; class Anthozoa; order Scleractinia; family Caryophylliidae; genus Desmophyllum; species Desmophyllum pertusum. The sequence continues at coordinate 1,956,664 of MU827304.1, read as the reverse complement.
CTACAGCGATACAGAAACAATGTGTTGGGCCTAACTAGCATATAGCAACCCTACTGCTACCACAGGGAATGGTCCAGGGCGACCACGTTATGTCATCGAAGAAGAGCAGATACGTTTTTAAGAGAACTGCATTTCCCTTGGAAAAAAATATCTGACTTACTTCCGGGATAAGCGAGAGCACTCTCAGGAGAAGGAGATTGATATATGGCATGACTGGGTACGAGAACGCAAGCTGGAAACAGATTTCAGATGCTAATTTAGAGAAAACTAGTTCAGGAAATCCAAGAATTAACTCCTAATATTGGGCAATGTAACTTGAAATTGTCAAAGAATAAAAACAATCCATGTTCGTTTCTTTCTCTGGCTGTATTTCGACTCATATTTCTTCAAATCAGAATCAGTACGCCATCTTGTACGCCATTTTCTTGCGTGTCGATAACGCGCGTGTGCGCAATGCATTAGTTGACCAAATAAAAAGTTAAAAGTTGACCATATAAAAAGTCAAGTTGACCAAATAAAAAGTCAAAAGTTAACCATATAAAAGTCAAGTTGACCAAATAAAAGTCAAAAGTTGACCATATAAAAAGTCAAGTTGACCAAATAAAAAGTCAAAAGTTGACCATATAAAAAGTCAAGTTGACCACATAAAAAGTCAGGTTGACCATATGAAAAGACAAACAGACCATATAAATATATATGCAATATTGACCAGTTCGGCGCCCCATAAAAAAAACACGACAACATAGGTACGAATCGTTGTTTGAACCATCAATCGCAGACGTTCCGTGTTACATCATTATTCGCAATCGTAGCGAAACCTACCGTATTCAAGTCACAGTTCGACAAATTGCGTGACTCAAACGGTGACCCTATGACGTGATGGTCCAAATATAAATCTGCGCGTGTCAGCAAGTTTCTGTTTACATAAATCTGCGAGTCTGGGCAAGTTTCTATTTTCCTTTACGGAAGAAGAAATGCATTTCACACAAAACAAACAGCAGAATATTCATAAAATATCATTTAGGCAAACGATGATCATCACTGATTGCGAAATGTAACGTAGCTTGATATATTAAAATGTGATCTAATGGCGCTCCTACTGTGTCCACCCAGTAGTTAATTTGACGAGTCAAACTCACCGACGTTGCGAAATCTGTAGCGGTCCTGGCGAAATGTAACACCAAAAGAAGCTTAATACGATATTTGATTTACCTGCCGCTCCGATGTGTTTACGCGGTCCTAAATTATTATTTCTTTGGACCAGTCCAACTTTCACAGAGGTTCGATTTCCGCTACTCTCTCGAGTCTGGTCTTCGTTCCTCCTCGAGAAAAACTTCCACAAGGCGAATATATATTTATACTCTCCGCTAGCTCTCCTCCTAGCGCTGTGGCCGAGTTGGGGTACGGGGTGAATCGCCAAAAAGAACAAGAATTTACGAAGAAAATATAACCGGGCTTTTTTTTATCAAGCAAGAAAGCAGTTTTACCTGCTTTCTTGCTTGAAATCTTTCAGGTTAGTCACGACAGTCACGCTGAAGTCTGACGTTTGCGTATAGTGCCTACTGTCAATTTTCTTGCCTCTGAGCAGTCTTTGAAGATCATTCCTCAATATAAAGCCAGAGTTGAATAAGAGGAAAAAAAACACGACAACATAGGTACGAATGCGTTGTTGATCCATCAATCGCAGACGTTCCCGCGTTGCACCATCATCATTCGCAGCTATTCTAGTCACAGTTCGACAAATTTGCGTGAGTCAAAATGTGATATTGTGACGTAATGATTGGGGTTATTTATAAATCTTCTGCGTGCAAGGAAGTGAAATGCTGCACCAACACGAAAAAGTAATGTATTTCACACTAAATAAACAGCAGAGTATTCATGTTTCAAATCAGAAAGTAATAGCTTGATATGATAGCTTGATACACGTTTCTGTTTCCTTTACAGAAAAGAAATGTATTTTCACACAAAACAAACAGGACAATATTCATGACCCTGGCGAAATGTAACCTAGCTTGATAAAAAATTTGATCTAATGGCGCTTCTAGTAAGTGATGTACGTACGTAACTCACAGACAATCTCTTCAAGTCCACGATTCGTTCGACGTGACCCTATGACGTAATCGTCCAAATATAAATCTGCACGTCTCAGCAAGTTTTTGTTTACATAAATCTGCGAGTCTGAGCAAGTTTTCTGTTTTCCTTTAAGGAAAAGAAATGTATTTCAGCACAAAACAAACAGGACAATATATCATGACCCTGGCGAAATGTAACGTAGCATGATAAAAAATTTGATCTAATGGCGCTTCTAGTGTATGTGATGTACGTACGCAACTCACAGACAAGTCAAGTCACGATTCGAACGTGACCCTATGACGTAATCGTCCAAATATAAATCTGTCACGTCTCAGCAAGTTTCTGTGTTTCATAAATGTGCGAGTCTCAGCACACTTTTGTTTTCCTTCACGGAAAAGAAGTGTATTTCACACAAAACAAACAGGACAATATTCATGACCCCTGGCGAAAATGTAGCGTAGCTTGATAAAAAATGTGATCAAATGGCGCTTCTAGTGTATGTGATGTACGTACGCAACCCACAGACAATCTCTTCAAGTCACGATTCGACGTGACCCTATGACGTAAATCGTCCAAATATAAATCTGCACGTCTCAGCAAGTTTTTGTTTACATAAATCTGCGAGTCTGAGCAAGTTTCTGTTTTCCTTTACGGAAAGGAAATGTATTTCACACAAAACAAACAGGACTATATTCATGACCCTGGCGAAATGTAACGTAGCCTTGATAAAAAATTTGATCTAATGGCGCTCCTAGTGTATGAGATGTACGTGCGCAACTCACAGAGGATCTCTTCAAGTTACGATTCGACGTGACCCTATGACGTAATAGTCCAAATATAAATCTGCACGTCTCAGCAAGTTTCTGTTTTCCTTTACGGAAAAGAAATGTATTTCACACAAAAGAAACAGCAGAATATTCATAACATGTCATTTAGGCAAACGATAATCATTGCGAAATGTAACGTAGCTTGATATATAAAATGTGATGTAATGGCGATCCTACTGTGTCCACCCAGTTGTTAATTTGACGAGTCAGACTCACCGACGTTGCGAAAATCTGTACGGTCCCTGGCGAAATGTAACACCAAAAGAATATTTGATTTACCTGCCGCTGCGATGTGTTTACGCGGTCCTAAATTATTATTTCTTTGGACCAGTCCAACTTTCACAGAGGTTCGATTTCCGCTGTCCTCTCGAGTCTGGTCTTCGTTCCTCTTCGAGAAAAGCTTCCACAAGGCGAATATATATATATTTATACCCTCCCCTAGCTCTCCTCCTAGCGCTGTGGCCGAGTTGGGGTACAGGGTGAATCACAACAACAACAAACTCGGCCTAAAACACTAACCGGGTCGGCCCCAGCGCCGCCCGGTTAAAAACTTCGGCCTAAAACACTAACCGGGTCGGCCCCAGGGCCGCCCGATTAAAAAAAAACTCAGCCTAAAAACACTAACCGGGTCGGTCCAAATGCCGCCCGGTTAAAAAGGGGGGCCTGTAGCTGAGATGGTGTTTCTGGATCAAAGCTAGAATTACATGTTAGGAAACTCGAGCCGGAAATACGTCTGCGCTACGCAGACTACCTATTCGTAGACCATCAGAGAAATCCTTATTGTCAGTATACTGTATTTGATGTTGAGAAGGTGATAATTATAAATAAATTAGAGTGATTGGTCTGCGGAATCTTTGAATGTACCCCATGGGAGCACTTAATTCTGCGAAGGACAAGCACTAAAGATTTCCAATTTTCAATAAATTGTGATTTTAGCTTAGAGAATGTAATAGTCTGATTTAAATTTGTACTCGGAATGGTTGAATAACGAAATTATTTTGCCCAGGTATTTTCGGACGCAAAAATTAAACAGACACCAATTCGTTTAATACTCAACTGCGCAATAATACCTGCATGATTCAACAGAACAAAAATCACTTACTTGTGCTCCCCTTAGGCTTGTTTGACCCCTTAGTAAAGTCTGTAAACAGTTAAGAGTAAGAATTAGTTAATCCATTAGATTGAAAACCCCTCCACATCCATATATGGATAACAGAGAAGGTGTTTGGAATAAATGGAATTCATTTTAACATAGTAATGGAATATATTGAAAATGAAAACTTTAATAAACTGTCTTTTGCCTACACTACATTTCTGTCGAAACTTTCCAACATGAAACGACACAAGAAGGATGACAAATACGTCGACTTGGGTTGCGTGTCTTAATAAATAATTGAAAATGAGAAAAGAGCCAATCCATAATACTGTAATCCCCATCCCGCCTCACAGCCTCAAAAAATCCATACAGACAGGCAATGTAAACAAGAAACGGCCGGCACAAATGCCGGGAAAAAATAGGGAAAAATTAATAGACAACAGTTTTCTTTTGTTCAGTGTTTCATAAAAGGAATTCGGTGAAATTAATTCGTGAGTCATTTGGTCCATCTTAGCGGTTCGTATCATACACTTAATTACTGGTCCCGAGGGAAACAGTTAGTTTCGTTTTCCCTCAAATCTCGATGTTTAGTTCATGAGCAAAACACGCCAAAGGTTTTCAATAAATACACACCGAAGCGAACAAACAACGAGTTGGCTAAAATCAGGCGATATTCCGCAAGATTTAGCAGGATAATTGTTTTATTATTCAACAAATTGATAACACAACTAAAAAAAAATATTATTCCACTTTTATTTGAAGAACTGACTTGAACATTTTACTGCGCGCAAACGAAATTACATATATATAAACACTAGCCTCCATTTGGCGAGGAAATATGCTCGGATATTTGTCCGCGGACATTATCTGTTCCGATAATTAAGCGAACAGTTTTCCGAGAGCGAAGCTCGAGGAAAACTGTGAGCTTCGGAGGAACAGATAATGGCCAAAGACAAATATCCGAGCATATTTTGAAGCCAGATGGAGGCTATTGTAGTTATTATCCTTCAAATATTTTTTCACAAGGCCGCTCTGTTTGCCGTGGAAGATCTCGGGCGGCTAAGCTGTTAAACATCAAAATAATTCTGTTGGCGTTCAAAAATATTTCTAGTCTGTTCAAAACAATCAGTTTTATTTAATTTAGCAATTTATTTGCGACGAAAACTGAACCTGCGAACGTGAAACGCAAATTTTCAAAACTGGGGAATATCACTTGGGGAATATCACCCGGATATTCCCCAGTTTTGGCCGAGCCACGTGGCGTGTTTAGACCAATCGCGCGCGAGAAAAAATTTTGATGGATTATAACGCAGGATATCTGTTGAGTACAGTCGACACTGAGATATTACGGACCTTCAGATTGGGGTACGAGTACGAGAACGAGTACGAGTACGACTTTCTACTTTCAAAACAATATTGTCCCCAGAGCCATCGCTCTTCCTATGACTGACCAGTAGAAGTGTAGGTTCTGGCCGGAAATTGGTGTGACAATGATGATCTTGAGGATGAGCAATAGGTTTAAAAAGTCGTATTCGTATTCGTTCTCGTATTCGTACCCCAATCTGAAGGTCCGTATTGAGTGCACGCGTACGATGACCATATTTGGACAGTGTTACAATTTTGTTGAATAATAACACTGGATACTCCCCAGTTTTGGCTGCGTCACGTGACGTGTTTAGACCAATCGCGCGCGAGAAAAATATTTGATGGATTATAATATTCCCCTTCGGCGAATAATTGTTAATTATATGATCCAAATTTTAGACAATACCTTCGTTACTCATTTGGCCCCATTTCAGCTATGGAATCTGACCAAACATTTGCTCATTGTTAAAATCAAACCGGTCATATTGCATTACAAGCAATGTAAAGCCCCAACCATCCTCTCCTTGTTAAAAAAATCTGGGTCTGTATCATGTCACGTCACGGGCGTCACTTAAGGCACTTAACTCTCGCAGTGCCTCTCTCCACCCAGGAGTATCAATTGTAACCGGCGAACTGTTTAGGACAACCTGAAAACATGCTGACGGTAACCTAGCATCCCAACCAGGAGTAGTAATACTCCTAACCGATTCTTGCTACGGGAACCGGAGTTATTAAATCGCCGGCAAGTTGACACATTCAACTCCGAAAAGGCTTTACCTTTTTCACTTCACTATATGGCTACAATAATGCTCAAAGAAGACAGTTAAATTACTCACTTGTACTCAGCTATACGACCCGCAATAATACTATCACTTCAAGCTACCTAAAATAAGACTTACTGCATCTAGTGCGCTTTCATTTGACGGTCGAGTTTTCTTCGTTATTTCAGTCATTTTCTCCCAAAAGCAAACACTCCACATAAAGATATATCACTGATTATTAAAAGCTCAAACGTGCTTACAATTACTAAAATTCTGTACTCTGTTTTTACTTACTACTTGCTGTCTCCATTTGTTTAACTCCTTTATGATTCCTGTTAAACTTGCTCTTTACAGCAATCAGAAATGATTTTTTCTCTGTGAAGAATACAAACGTGAATACTAAGTTAGTTTAATGTAACAATAGAGAAGTTATTAAATTTTTTCCCGCGAAAGTAGCCTACCTTTTTTCATTTCCTGGAGTTCGTCAAGAGAGTGAAGAGTGTGTCCCACAACGCTATTAACTCTTCAAAATCAATTTATGAAAAAAGGAAGTCAAATGCTGTTTGCTAAGTTTTAGTTAAGGCTCTTGTACAAATTTTAATAAAGATCAGGATTGTATTCACTATTAAATATAAGCCATCTTTTGTAATAGTTAAGAATATGAGGTGTGTCTCTCTATTTCTGCCTGGGCTTTTTTTTTTTTTTTTTCGTTCGTGGGGGAGCCTTGTCCTTT